>ML795682.1:152637-167339 GCA_009831015.1 Picea engelmannii | reverse complement strand
CCTTCTTTAGATGACTCAATATGGATATGAACACACCCTATAGTCATATAGTGGAGAAAAAGGAGTACTGGAAAACAAGTTCCAGAACAAGGGGATGCTACTCAGAGAATGAAGGGAGATAAGGAGACTTGCAGATCCAACAACATAACTTTGCACCTTGGTTTTCCTTCTCATACATGCCCCAAAATTTGCCTTTATACCATCCTAAAGAAGTTAAGGATGTTGAATTCTATTTGTTATGGGATCAATGAGGTTGGGAAACGAACCCAACCAAAATCCCCACCTAAAAATGTGGAATTATTTTGTTTCTCACATTTTTTGAGGGCATCTGCGGGTGGTACACTAGAAAGGAATGGATGTCCACATGTTGCACCAAGGTGACCTGTGGATGTAAGAAACACAACTATTTTTTAAGTGGCTTTGATGAGGAAACTTGGGATTTAATAGTATAAGTCAGGGACAAGGACTAAGCCATCTCACATTGCAAATGGTGTGGAAAATTGTGGTAAAACAAATTCCCCCTAATGTGTGAGGTCAGAAGGGAAACTAATGACCAAAATACATTATAACTCTGAGAGGTGAGGATGCATTAAAGTAGATCCAAATGAAGGTTCCCAAATAGTTGATCCAAGAATAGAGATCGTCAACAGAGATCAAGTAAGAGTATTCTCTTCCCAAGTTGGGCATACCCATTCTTAGGAGTGATGTAAACATGGTCGCCAAATCAAATACACTATGAATCCATGGCATATATAATGAAAGTATGACTAATGTCCATGGCCATGAACAATACACAGTGGATCCATGTGATATATATGAAGTAGAAATAATGGCCATGAGGAATACACAATGGATCCATGTGAAAGTAGATCATAACCATGAATAGATACATAGTGGAACTATGTCTCAAAATAAAAAGAACAGGGGATATCTGGGACCAATGGAGTGAAAAAATTGATCCTTTACAAGTACCAATTTCTATGGGTTGGTACAATATATATCGAGTAGGACAACAAAAGTTGTGATGCTCGTACTTCACCCGAAGTCTTCAAAATGATCCGTCGTGGTACAAGTCTACACTATGTGAATATATGTGTTGGGGTCAAACACAGTGAGACACCGTTTGATTACCAATCATTGATGTATACCATTAACACACATGAGATGACCCACCAATAATGATAATGGGAATCAATGTACCATGGTACAATATAACAAGTATGAATAAATGAGATGATGTCGAACACCTGGTAGAATCTATCGATCAAGGGACTTTGATGTATTCCTACTGACAATAGAAAGGGAACCTGCCACTGATGACTGCAAGCCCCAAGGTACCAAATATGAATTTATATCCCTATCCCAAAGAAATATGTGTTGAAGTCGATATGAAGAGATCTGTTGGAAGGAAGTCATTAAGGCATCCTCCATCATCCAACACGAGGTGTAGCAAAAGGACAAATATTTGGAAGGAATCAGATGAAGAGATTGTAAGGACCACACCGAGGTATGAATCCCACATGCACCAAATGGAATAACACACAACATAAACTCTCTGAATAATAGGAAATAAGGGAGACTATCGACAAATATGAGGAATCCACCAATGGGGTCAAATGGAAACCAAGGTACCACATGAATCCTTATGTGTGATGATTGTTTTTGACGTCGAACAAAAGGGAAACTTCTTAGTCAAAAAATAATGATGGTTTTTCATCTTCTGAGTGCAAGGTCACCTATCAATAACATAAATAGGCTTAGGGTGCAACTCTAGGTCATACTCTCAAAAAAATGTGTCGAAGTTGATAAGAGTAGACCCGCCAACAAGAATTCAATGAAGACCTTCTATACTATCACAGGTGAGAGACAAATATACTTGTGATAATGAGATGCACTTGACTGACATGGGAAGGTCGACTTGAAAGGTTAGAGACTTTCCGCAGAAAGGCCGACTCAGGATGAAAATTCCCTTGAACAAAAACACGAGACATTATGTGACTTAGGTAGCATGATTATAAACTGGGATATATTTTAGATACATGATGCATCCACAAACGCTCTGTATGGTTGGAATAATAACCAATAGGAGGAGAGTATGTTCAACAATGCAAAAACGTCTCCTAAAGCCATACTAAACCCAAATTATTGAGATACCGACTCAAAGATTTTGTTTTTCTCAAGGGCGACAAGACTACTGCCAAGAAAAGAGATAGACGCTTTTCCCCTTATTTTTAGTTTTTTGTTTTTTTTTGTCTTTTTCATATTATTAAAGACTAAAAAAGAATTAAAGACTGTTATAGTACAATGGAGGAAACGAGAGTCGTGAGCAAGCAAACTAGTTCCAAAGCGCAAGGAACATACGTATGCTCAATGCAAGGAATCATGTGCAGGATAAGGACACTCGAGGGAATGTTTCCTCCAGGGTTAAGGTGTCGAGTCACAAAGGAATCAATTGCAAGACTAGCAACTGGTAGGAATGCATAAGAAAATGGTTCAACAATATCAAGATGAAGCTGTCATTAGGCCTAGAAGCGTGGGAGGTTAGCATGCAATGCAATTAAAACTCAAACACATAAATGAGGGATTCCCATAGGTATTGGCTAGAATAAGATTGAGGAGAAGATATGAGGCTTCAACACAAAGTCATGGAAGAAATTAAAAGGGATATTGAGCCTACTAAAACAACTGTAGCATGGGTGTAAAAAATTCCAGTGAGGTACTAACTGGGACACCCATGAAGAGGTAAGCTCTATCATTCATAAACGACACCTTTAAATCATGTTTAAGGTATGATGCTATGAATGAATGGGGTGGACCTTATGGAAAATATGCGAGTGATACAGATAAATTCATTGTGCAGGAGGAAATGACCTTACCCTACATGCTAGTAAAAAACACAATACCTGATGAAGAATCCAAAAAATGTTGACATATGTAGCAACACATGTTATAGGGAGTCTCATAGGAAAAGGCCAAAAAATGATTGAAAAGAAGATACGAGGCTTCAACGTAAAGTCATGGAAGGAATAAACAAAACTTCCGAGCCTAATAGAAAACTTGTAGCATGGGTGATAAAATGCAAAGGAGTTCTAATATAGGGTTCTCATGGAATACAGGATCTACCACGTGAATTACAAAACTTCTTAAAAACAAATAAGGTGAACTGTGTCACAACTCAATGGGTCCAATCCTAAGGCAAATTGAAACATGAAACAAATAACAAAAAAATGCATGGAGGGGAAAATCTAACCTATATGCCAGTTTCAATATCATTACCTATCAGAATGGATCGACATGGAATGAAAAGGTACCAAAGAAATTGTCTTCAAATTCCTGTATATAAGACCAAAAACACTTACCCAGAAAGTTAATAAGTCCAAAATATAAACTTACGATAAAAACATGTACTAAAGGATACAAAACTTGAAAAATAAGAAACCCTAAAAGTACAATATGTACATAGGACCACACAAACTTGCGTCTTATGGATAGTAGTTCTCCAGGTAGAGTCCATTGCTAGGCTCAAGCCAAGGGTTTCATTGGTAACCAACCAGTAAATCTTCCAGTTCAGGAAGAGGTTGAGGATCCATAATCATAGCTTCAAGGATAGCCTCACTCGAAGGCAAATCAACATCCATGAAATAGGGGCTCGAAAGCTCACAAATACTAGGGATCAAAGTCTCACACACAATAAGATCAGACTCAAGAGGAAATTCCAGATTACTTTGGCCAAGAGGGGAAAGAAAACGCTTACATGACCTATTGGATGCAACACCTGATTAATTACTGAGACCTTGTCTCGCAAAGGTGAATATAACTGTAAATATCCTTTCACAGAAGCAATTGAAAATTGAGGATAAGACACCACATAATTCACCCGTGGTGGGGAAGACTCTACTCGAACACTAGGAGCACACAAAAGGGAAAATTGAGATGAAATCAAACTAGAATATGACTATTGGATGAAAACTAATCAATTGTGACAATGCTTCCATTGTGAGGGAAATGCATCACATGAAAGACCGTAGACACCATAAAATCCATAATATAAACATAATCATGCCTAAGAAGCATATTGAAGTCTAAAGGGCCTAGTACTACTAACAGATCGATTAGAACAATCTTCCCTCCTAATGTGATAGGAAACTGAGGAAGAATCCCTAGACATTCACTAGGTCTTTTGTCGAAAGCCAACAACTCACTGGTACTTGACACAATATTGGGAGAACCCAAAGCTTTCCAAGCCGAGGAGGATAAAATACTTGTAGAGGATCCTTCATCTAAAACACATTGACAAACACCTTTGCACATAGATTCAACCAGAACTGTTATCTGGAAAGGTGCAAAAGAAGGAAGGCGAGGCTACACAATATTATTCCAATCAAAGGAAACCATCCTAGGAAATGGAGGGAGAATACTCGAAGAGAGTGGAATCCCCCCTTGTTCATAAGGTACTAAAATGGAAATGATAAATACATAGTCAAAAGACACATCACTCTTTGAAAGGAGAGTAGAAATTCCCAAATATTGCGTGGGTGCGACCGCTTTAGAAGATTGGTCACTCTCCAAGAGAATAGTGGGCTTGGACGAATATTGCATTGGCTCAACCGATTCCTCAACCACTAGTTGAATAAGATGTGAGACAACATGGTCAAGAGATGCATCACCCCCCAAAACAAGAGTAGTATCGGACGAAGATTTCATCAACACGACCACTTCATCAACCAATGATTGAATAGATTTATGGGAAACCAAAGATGACTCAGAACTAGAAGGGCCTTCAAACAGGGACCACACTCTTTGTACCACTTGAATCTCAGGGAACATATGAGTAAGGTGGTCTCCCTCGTAAATATTACAAGGAAACTTTGGCTTACGTCCTATACCTCTAGGATTATCAATAGTACCAATGCCCTCAACATGACTTGCAGCGGCCGATGGGTTACTCCCAAAATGACTTGTAGAGACTAGGTGCTGACCTCCAACATGACTTGTAGAGGTTGGTGATGTTTGTTTGGTATGAAAAGAAGTGACTAGACTCTTCCCCTCAATATGACTTGCAACGACTAGTTTCTTATCTTCAACATGAGTCGGAGAGGTTGTTCACATGTCTCCAACATGATCGAAAGAGGTTGGTGAACTAATGCTAATATGATTCACAATGACTAGTCTTTTGCTTCTAGCGTGATTCATAGTGGTTGGTTTCTTGCCCCCAACATGACTAGTAAAGGTTGAGTGCAGGTATCCAACATGAATAGCAAAGGTTGGTGACTTCTTCTTCTTACTCTTCCTCTTCCTATTCCTTTTATACTTTTGGTTACTAGTACCAAGACTTTCGCCAGAAGAGGGAGAAAAAGGAGCAGAATTCACTGGTGCAGAAGATAAATTATCAACATCCATTCAATGCCCATGACATAAAGTGCTTATCTGAGAAGAATCAAGAGCATTTTGTACATTCAGATTGGTCCACAACCAAAATGATAGTCCTACATTCAACCCAAGAATGTTCAAAGTAGCCATCAAGGGGGCACTAATGTTTCCAAAGAAAAGCACAAGAATCCCCTTGGGAAGGGGTCCCTTGGTTGGTATCCTTTATAACTTTGGCCATAACTTTATTTTGCATAGGTTTATCCGTCACGTGATTGTTCATGTCCATAAAAGTCTCAAGCACCGACTCTGGAAAACTAGTGGTATAAAAATCCACGCCTTCTAGGAGGTGACTCCATGCTTTCAAGAGAAAGATTAGGGTCCTTCCTGACCAGTGGAGCATTTAGTCAACCACCCTGCATCAATGATCCAAAAGTGGTGATACTGAAATCACCTAAGTACAACTATATAAATCAAAACTCCAATAAAATTCCCTAAGAGAAACATCGCAAGCAAAAAACCTTTCCAAATTTTCAGCCGAGGTGGATAAGGTCCCGAGTCCAAAGCAATGAAAAAGTGGAAAGGGACCTTCTAGATGAATGCACAGGTTGATTAAGTCTCATGGACCAACAAATGAAGGAGTGAGAAGTAGTCATCCCAACCTCCACTGACCATCCTTATACAATGTAAGCACCCACGCTTCGTGGGGCACCCTCCAACAACACTGGAAAGTGTGATACTAAATCTTCCCTAGGTACCACGACAAACCCCCGTAGTCACCTCTAATATCCCTAGGAAAAGAAAATAAGGTCACCAACTCATATTTATCGTCTGGGGGTACAATCGACAGTCAGTATCGAACATATGGGTAGGGTAATAAAGCCCGAAGCTTTGAAAGCATCGCCTCTCACGGAGGTAAAGGCACTAGCAAAACCCCTAATATACGATCTCTCCACTACACTCAGTTAAGATTAGGAGGGGAATATCCTTGTGTCTCCTTTACGCGACCTCGTTTTTAGCTCCTGTGTTAGAGGAGGCACCCGACTATACTCATACAAAAATTGGATTTGACTCTCCCTAACTCTGACTCCTATTTTTTTTCAATGGTCTTGGAGAGTTATCTCTTGAATCCTAATCCAAGGTCCTAACCCTAAACTTGTTTGTGAACCCTAGAAACAAAGTCTATTACATTTTTAGCTTACCATTCATTTTAGTGGCTATTTTACTCAAAGGGTACGGAGTGAAACTAACATTGTTTGAGACTCTTGCAAAAATGAAATTTATATGAACACTGGAAAAGAAAACTTTACACTAATTCTTCAAATGAGAAATAGTTTCAACATTAAAATGAGTGAAAAGTCCGTCAAACTTTTGAATGCAAATTTCTTCTTTCCAATGCAATATGACAATGCAACTTTTTGAGAAAAGAAAAAAGAATAAAACAATGGATGATGCTTCTTATTTTTCTTTTGAAATTCTTTTAAGGTGAGAAGAAAACAAAATCCTAGGCTAACATATTTTTCTTTTTCCAAATAACAATGAAAAACAATGCAAAGAAACAAAGAGACCTAACTAGAAGAAAACTAGTTTTTTTTTTCATTTTCTTTCTAGCAAATCAAAACGAACAAAAGATTCTAAAAGAGAATGTATAATACATGATTATTTCTCCCCTGGCCATGAGGGGGATTTTTTTTTTTAAATGCAAATTACTTCACTTTAAAATGCAATCTAAAAATAAGCCAAGAACACTGGGAAACCAAGAGAAATATCTTTTCTATGACTTAGAAGTTTTCAAGGACTTAAAAAGACAAAAATCAACAAGAAAGACACCCAGGAGGCTCAACCAAAACTGAACAACCAACCAACACCTTCTAGATGAGAGAGAGATTTTTCAAAAACCAAAATGTTAGGGTCCTAACCCGCACATAGGTAGAACAATATATTCGGATGTAATAAAGGTCAATATTAATAAGGCCTTTCAATAAAATATAATAAGGCGGATATAAGAAGACCTAATAGAAGCTTCCGCTTCTAGAAGGATCTTCCTCTAGATGCTTCTCTTGATAGAAATATTTATTATAAATAAGGGTCGAGGGTATGAAAACCCTAGCTTGGAGATTATTGTAATAGAGCACTGCTCGACTGGAGGTTGCCCCCTCGAAGAAGCCCATGAACATTTCTTTTTGAATCAAAGTGCTATTTCTGTTGTTGTTCTTATATAATTTCCGTGTTATTGTGGAGATTATGCTGGTTATCTTACTGTTATTCTACCATATCTAGCATTTTATTTTTGTTCTGCATACTTTTTATATCTGGTATATTGCAAGTGGTATCAGAGTACTTTCCTTGGTAAAAATTGTGGGAATTTTTTTTCTCAGGGTAGAGACGTATTCCGACGTCTTTAAGCCATAAAGATCTATCGTTACATGCATAAACCTGAGGTTGAGGAATTCATACATGCAGGAAATACAAGTGGTTCTTAAGTGCACATCTATTGGCCACCCTTGTAACCCTTGTTGGTACCCCATCAAGTGGTAGCGCATCAGATAACACCTATGTACGAATCGACCTATATTTCCTGAAGCCTTCTTTAAATAAACCTATCGGCCGCTAGACTGCTATAGTGCCACCGAGAACAACACTCGGGAAGATACTCTCTAGTACTTGGGTAGTCGAGTAGTACAACTAAGGTTACGGTCTATCCTCCTTAGTTAGTTCCCTGAGATATTGGGTTGAGTACTACTGTTGGACCCCACACATATATCAGAGAGCTATAGCATAGGGTAAACCCTTGTCTGTAGAACCCTTGAATACCTAACTCTTGGGGGACAGAAACATAAACAATTTAAAACAGACAAGATCTATTGCTGCGCAACTATGTTCGGGTTGCCAAGTAAATACACATTTCTTTCTGGTTCAACATTTGGGGATTTCATCACTGCAGTATTCTTCATACCGGAGTATAACTCCATAGGTGTAAAAAACAAAATAAAAATTCTGGATTTGTTTTCACCATTATTTGAGACCTATTCCATTGGATTCATATTTTTGCCCCTATCACATTCATACATATCATTTTTCGGCAAAATTTTTGACCCCGCCCGCCCCTTTTCAATTCATCCATCCTCATGGCCCATACTCGTAGCCAAAACCTGGAAGCTCACTTCAACACCTTGCAATATGATTTCCTCGAGACCCAAAAAGGAGTGAAACAACTTAGTGCTATTGTTGCCTCCATCGATTCATCCATCAATGCCACCATGAATACAACCATGCAGTCCTCAATGGAGGAATTCAAACAAGAACTGACCACCTAGCTTGAATCTGTCTCTGCATCACTCTGCACCAAACTGAAGATCCCTACAGATGACCATTTCTCTGAAGCACCTCCAAAGACTGAAGGTGAACATTCCTCCCATTCCCATACNAATGGAGAAAAACTTCCCGTCAAGGGTATATTGCTTGGACCCAATTTGTGACTGAGCTTTATGAACGCTTTGACATAGACACCAACCATTTGGGCCGTTTGACAAAGTTGAAACAATCAGGAATAGTAGAAGACTTCGTAGCTTCCTTTGAGCTCCTGGATTTTCGAACAGAGGGCATGATTGATGCTTTCTTTCAAGAGTGTTTTATCAGTGGCCTCAAGGAAGAGATTCAGGCCCACGTCCTCATGGCTTGACCCTCTAGTTGGGTAGAGGCTACTAAAAGAGCTAAAGAAGCACAACAAGTTTTATCCTCTCAAAACCAAAAACCCTCCTTTATCCCTCGCCTTAAACCCGTAAATCCCACTACTCCCTCCGCCCCATTAAAGATCCAAAAATTGACCAGAGTTGAAATGGTTGAATGCCAACTCAAAGGCCTTTGTTATAATTGTGATGAAAAATATTTCCCGGGCCACAAGTGTAAGGAACTAAAGCTTTTTATGGCCATCTCTGAGGATATTTCGGAAGAGGATGTTGAAACTCCCCTTGTGTCTGAGTCACCTAAAATCACTGACATAAACCCTCCCTTAGACCCTCCCAAAGTGGAACCCGTCATTTCCCTCAATGCTCTCACTGGTTTCTCCGCTCCCCAAACCCTCAAGTTAATCGGTTACATCAAGCATCGAAAGGTCATCATTCTGGTTGATAGTGGAAGCACCCATAACTTTATTCATCACTGCATTGCCCAAGAAACTCATTGCTACGTCCATGCTGTTAACAATTTCCAAATCATGATTGCAAATGGTGGTTCCATGAAATGTGGAGGGCGCTGTGAAAATGTGCATCTCCAAATCGGTGACTACCACCTAAAATCCCATATGTTTTCTATCAACATGGGTGGTTGTGACATTGCGTTGGGTGCATATTGGCTAAGAAGTTTGGGTCCCATTCTCATGGATTTTAAGGCATTAACCATGCAATTCGACTAGGAAGGCCACCAATATAAATTCCAAGGCATCACTACTGGTTCACTTGAGGTCATTAGTTCCCCTCGCATGGAAAAGATGCTCAAAAAAGGTCATAGTGCTATTTCTGTTGTTGTTCTTATATAATTTCTGTGTTATTGTGGAGATTATGCTGGTTATCTTACTGTTATTCTTCCATATCTAGCATTTTATTTCTGTTCTGTATACTTTTTATATCTGGTATATTGCACAAAATCTTACATAGGTCTGCGACTGTGTATATTAGGACTCACAGATATCTGCAGGTCATACACTGGAAACTCACAGATGTTTGCGGGTAATAAAGGAGAAAATTGCGAATGGGCTCAAAATTTAAGAAAAAAAGGCTACTCCAAAAGGGGGTAATGTTTCTAAAAGGATAATGCTTTATAAAACAAATCTAGAAAACACATAAAAACACAACAAAAAGAGAAAAAAAAGAAACCCTAAGATTGACCCAAACTAGGAACATGTCCCCAATATGGTCGTCAATTCTGTTATGGGATTCCCCCCCCCCCATGACCTTGGTTCATGTCACAACAGATATTGAACATATAAAAAAGACAGAACCCTACCCTGACATACAACGATGCTATGAAAATAATAACTACTTTCAGAAGATATATAGACATAGAAATAGAGAAGGAGAGGCCTCACACCTTGTATCCTACATCTAATGTCGATCCTCACTCTTCACCTTCAATGTTTCTTTTGATCTCCACTGGTATGAACTTGTAAACGAAGATCAAAACTATGTTGCAACAAGGTAGTTATAGATTCCAATCATACATATAACATGAAAATATTCCAATATTTGAAAGAAGTTATCATATATCAACAACTAGAAACTAATTTACACATGTATGGGGGAAATATAACTCTTTTATTGAAAACAATGAAAATGAGTGGTTACATCCTGACTCAAACCGTCGACACTGCCTTGAATCCAACCAGTCAGGTTCCTCCAATGGTCCTTCAAGCATCAACTCAACACAATGGCCCTTCTTTGTATGACTCAATAGGGATAGGAACACACCCTATAGTCATATAATGGATAAGGATTGGAAAACAAGTTCTAGAATGAAGGGAGATAGGGAGACTTGTAGATCCAACAACATAACTTTGCACCTTTGTTTTCCTCCTCATCCATACTCCCAACAGTGCCTTTATACCATCCTCAAGAAGTTAAGGGGGTTTAATTCCATTTGGTACGGGCTCAGAGAGGTTGGGAAACAAGCCCTACTGAAATCCCTGCCTGAAAATGTGGAATTATTTTATTTTTCACATTTTTTTAGGGCATCCACGGGTTGTACACTAGCAAGGCGCGGGTGTCTGCATGTTGCACCAAGGTGACTTGTGGATATAAGAAAAAAACTGATTTTTAAGTGGATTTGATGAGGAAACTTGGTATTTAAGCTTGCAAGTGAGGGACAAGGACTAAGCCATCTTAGAATGCAAATGGTGTGGCAAATTATGGTATAACAATACTGATAGGTGCATAGTCTGCCATTCTGAATTTCTTCAACATTTCCTTGATATATTCGGTCTTAGAAATGAATATTCCTTTGCTGGATTGAGAAATTTGTAAACCCAGAAAGAATGAAAATTCTCCATGCATGGACATCTCAAATTATTTTTGCATTTCTTCTTCAAACGTTTGACTCATTCTATCAAAATTACTTCCAAAAATGATATCATCCACATAAGCCTCAATGATTAATAGATATTTATTCTCTTTTTCGATGTAAATATTGTTGTCTACAACTCCACTTTTGAAACCTTGTTGTTGTAGGTATTTTTCAAGTCTCGAATACCAAGATTTGGGAGCTTTATTTATTCCATAAAATGCTTCCTTCAATCTGCATGCATAATCTTTGTTTTCTGACAATTGAAATCCTTCTAGTTGTTCAATATATACTTCTTCTAGATTTTCATTTAGAAGCTTGACTTGACATACATTTCATATACTTTGAATTTCTTGAAACAAGAAATTCTAAAAACATTCTTATTGCTTCTAATATTGCAACTGGAGCAAAGGTTTATTCAAAGTCAATACCCTCAACTTGAGCATACCATTTACAGACCAATCTTTCTTTATTTCTTACTAGTCCATCTTCATCCAATTTGTTTTTGAAGATCCATTTTGTGCTAATCACATTCTTGTCTTTTGGTCTGGGCACAAGTTCCTATGTCTCATTCTTCTACATATGATTTAGTTCTTCCATAACATTGAAACAATTCTTATATTCACCATCTAGTGTAAAATTGATGCAGGAGCATCGCTCCACCTCAGCAAATGTGCCAGCATGCCAACACGCAGACTCACAATGGAGAAAGGGAGAGGCACCGACCCTCCCATTTTTAAAATTTGAAATATGATTCAATACAGCTTTTGTGTTGTAAGGATGTAAGATCCAAGCCATACCTTTGTATAGGTAGTGGATAGGGTTGCCTTAAATGGTTACCTGCAGCAGGTCTAGATTGTAGTTAGGTCTGGATGTTCATTTATGGAATGATCTATAGGAGTATGGTGCCATAACTGAGACAATGATAGCACTAAGGCGATGAAGAGGATAAGCTCGTAGAACCCTCTTTTGTAATTAGGAGACTTGCGAGAGAGATCTCAGGTAGAGAGTCTTAGGATACTTAGGAGGTAGAATAGTTCTGAGAGAGAGCTTGAGAGAACTGGGACTTTGTTGCAGTCCAGTTTTTGTAAACATCTGTATAGACACACATATATAATAGAAAAGCAGTTTTTCCCGCATATGGTGTGTTTATGTATTTGTATTCATTGTTATGCTTTTATATGTCATTCATGTTTTAATGTATGAATTGGTGAAGTATTGTATGAGTTTCAATTGTTTCTCGTCTTAGAGTTTCCGAGTGCAAGCAATGCACACAGTCCGCAAGGAGTGCGTTGACAGAGGTGAGTTAACCTCAAGGAAAGATCAGGAGGGATACCATTGAACCTTCATCAACAAAAGTGCAAGGAGTGAATAGGAAGAACTCTTTGTCAAGTTCAGAGAGAAGCAAAGTTACTAAGAACTCTATAGAGCTCTGCCAAGCAGGCATCGACCGAGTGCAAGTGTGCATAGGAAGAAATCTGTGTTGAGTTTGGGAAGAACAAAGTTACTGAATACTCTATATAAGCATCTCTGCAAGGTGTGTATCGAGGAAGGGGAATGTCAGGAGGGAGAGAAGTATTTATTTTCAATAAATCCTTCGAATTCGAGTTTGACGAAATCCCAAAAACGCAAGGAGTGCATGGGAGATCTAAATGTTTGAGGAGATCAAGCTTACAAGGAATAACGCAAGGAGTGCATGGGTGATGAACATATTATAAGTCCTAAAGCTCAGAAGAGATAATGCAAAGAGAGCGTAAGAGACGTAGTTATGCCAAGTCCAAAATATTAGGAGAGATATCGTTTTCAAACAGGTAGGCGAGACCCAGATGTCGGGTTCGCGAGAGAAAGTTCAAAGGAAAAAAAAGGATTTGAACGCTTTCAAAATCTTCCAAGTCAAGAGAAGGTGGAATATTAGGAGGAGGAGTGACAACAACTGTTAGATTGGTTGTGGGAAAGTATTCTGGACTGTTAGATCAATGGCAAGTGACATAAGGAAGCGTAGAGGAGGAAATAGATCTCAAGCGTTGGATCTAAGCACAGAGGATCAACCACCATCTGATCACGAGAAGGTGCGCAAGCTTTAAAGATTTGTGTACACACAAGAGGGTGGAATCGAAAAAGTCCTGAAGTCCTGAAGTCATTTGGGACTGTCCATCATTTGGGAGGACGCGTTGCAGAAATCCATCAAGTTCGGGTGAAGGCGCTTCGGGAGGAATGAGCGCACAGAAGGTTGAAACACCTGAAGCCCAAAGAGCCGAGAACCCTCGATCTGCAAAGGGACACTTGTCAACATATCGTGAGCTTTAGGTAAGTTGTAGTGAGGTTTTAGTTGAGAACTGAGATCGTCGAAGCTCGAAGAGACAAGAAAAGCTGGACTGTTAGATCCAGGAGGGCACATGGCGAGAGATCGTGAATTTCGGGTGAAGTCACTCCGGGAGAACGTGAAGGAGAAAGGTTTGACATCGTCGAAGCCCGAACAGCCAAAGAGAATGATAGACGTCGATTTGGAAGAGGAAAAGTGTCACTAGATCGTGGACTTTGGAGGATTCCACTCCAGGGTTTTTATGGAAATAAGTTTCGGAAAGTTCCGAAGTGCCAAAGGCCGAAGTGGTTAAGGGCCGTTGATCCCATAAGGAGCATGTGGATCATTGACCTACAAAGGGACACGTGGAGGACATAGATTCACTCTGTTAGACAACCATTGAAAAACCGTTGGATCAAGAGACGACAGGTGTTAGAACATCCAACACTTTGGAAGATTTCACTTCAGAGATTTGTGGTTGTTGAGATTTGAGAAAGCCGAAGGTCAAAATCACAGAAACGATGAGAGACGTCAATGTGAAGGAGGACACACAACTCTAGATATAAGACTCCAGAGGAAAGTGGAGGAAGGAAAGGTTCGAAGACCCGAAGAAGATCTTGATCGTTGATCGAGGAGGGAGTGGAAGGACCATCGATCTGATTGAGGAGGCCAAAGTACCGAAGTGGGAGCACACTAAGTCAATTCTCCTCAAGATGACACTTTCGGTAAGCCTTGCCTCAGAAGCCTTATCTTACAAGATTACGTGGTGACTCCACTTAGGGTAATTCCATTATTTCTTTGATGATTTCAAGCAAATCATCTGGTGAGTCCACAAATAGCCAATGACGACCCATAGTGGGCGTTAATATATACCTTCATCTACTACTATGACCTCTACGAATCCTATCACCTCCGTAAGTTCTCCCAAATGGTCTCATGAAGAACTCTTTGGCCCTTTAGGCTTAACTAACACTCAAGG
>ML795682.1:128829-145932 GCA_009831015.1 Picea engelmannii | reverse complement strand
TTTTCGAGATATTCAAAATACAGAAGAACTTAATACTTCTGGATCTTTCCATTCAGTTGAAGAGTCAACATTCTGTCTCATGATTCATTACATGCCCACTATAGAATCATTATATCCCCAACTCCAAGACATCTATAAAAGGATGAGACCACCAGGGACACCAAGATATGGTTTAGGATATATTGAACAATGCGACCAAGTCATCCCAGACTGTCGTTTTAACAATCCTTTACCTCCATCCCTCCAAAGGCATTCTATTGAAGAAATCCATAAATTCCATTCCATTATGATGGGATGCTCCAAGAATACCATTGAAGAAGCATGGATCAAGAAAATGCTAAATTGGGATTTTTTCACCCATCCTGAATCTACTGAGTTCAACCTTTCTACTTATGACCAAGAAAAATCCTGTTTGTCCCAAGAATGGAAAACATACATTTCATAAAAAAATATATGGATTTCTTTTTATGAATGGAAAAGAAAATCCCAAAATCCTGCAGTCCAGATGATGGAAGGAGGAAAAGAAGGGTCTGCCCGCCATGAATGGAAAAACCTGGAAGGAAAAACTGTCGAATCCACAACAACCTTTCCACCTTTTAAAGGCATCATTCTTGAAGATAGTAATAGATAGGTCAAAGATGTACCCCTAATGTTAGCTGATGAAGCCACCCAAATCTCGAGTGTAGAAAAAGGAGTCCAGTCCATATAAGAACAAGTAAATTGGACTAATACTGCTCTTAGAGGTATGGCCACACATACATTTGTGACCAATGATTATGCTAGAAAATGGCATATTAGAGACCTATAAGTCTCTACGAATACAATAGCCCAATAAGTAAACCAAATAAATGACATAGTTGCAGACATCTATGACCGTGTTGGAAAAACACAGAACATAGTGATACAAAAAACTAAGGATTCTGCAAAAAATCATGAAGAACTGATGGAAGGACTAGGAGAAGCCTTCTCAGTCATCGAGAAAACTCTGTTAGAGATCAAGCAAAAAGACACTACTCCTAACAAACCAATTCCCCATTCTTTTATTCTCCCTCACTCTCTGATTTCTATTATTTCCCCTGTATATAAGCCCGAAGAAAAGTCTAGCGAAAAGAAATTCCCAATCCATTCTCCAAAAGAAGAAAAAATTTCTTCTTCTTCTTCCACAAACCCCAATCTATCTCTGGTTTCTAGCCAAAGGCCTTCATATGAAAATATCTCACACCATATGAATAGGCCGCCTACACCTGATCTTCTAGGAAAAGGAAAGATGCATGAATCCCAATCATTTATAGAAGATTGGTTCCCTGAATGGAACATAGATGGTCTATCACTAGGGAAAGTTCGACAACTATTGGATAGAATGTATGTCTCCTATAAAATCATGTGTATGAAAGGAAAAAGTGAGACATAAGCATGCAAATCTTTGATCCAGTGCTTCATAGGGTTGTTAAGCAAATGGTGGGAAGTCATCTCCTCACCTTTTATGATAACAAAAATGGAAGCAGAGGTACTAAGAGATGAACAAGGAGATGTTTTCTATAATCTCAATGGAACTCCTTAGAACAATATGATAGGATCCCTCACCACACTAATTTTGGAACATTGGTGTGGTACTGAAAAAGAATTGGTTGACAAGCACGGGATGATATTAATGAATATCAAATGCAGAAAAATGTCAGAATATGAGGAATTCCACAAAGAATGGACTCAAAAAATATTTGAGCTAAAAGACAGTAATAATATTTTATGGAAACAAGTATACCTTGCAACAATCCCTAGCAAGTTTGTAGAATATCTCAAAATGAAAGAGGTTTTCAAATTACCTTATGAGATGTATACTTGGGGAGAAATTTATTCTCTTATCACTAAAGCCCTAATTCGACTATGCATAAATATGAAAGTTCATAAGTCTATCCAAAAATTGTCCCACCTACCTGATAGAAAATCTATTTGTGAGAAATATGGACTATACCTCATAGATCCCACCAGAAGAAAGAAAATAAAATTTAGGGCATTAAAAGATAAAAAACCTCCTAACCGAGGAAGATATAGACAAAAAACTCACTATTATGAGCCTGAGGACATTAAGCTGAAAACACATTCTAGCCAAGCAAGGCAACAAGTTCAATGCTGGCTTTGCGGAAAAACTGGACACATAGAAAGTTCTTGTCTAGAAGGGAAAAATTCAAGAATATCCAAAGGGAAAATCTCAGAACAAAGGGCCAAAGAAGCACATCATAAGGCCAGTATAGAAACAACACAACAACTAGCACACAAGGTTCACTACAATAGATGTGGAGCAAATGACCACTTAACAAATCAATTCCCACATCATCCTTTTGTCAAAAGAGAAGAAGTCCATATACTTCATTAAGGATGTTGTTCTGAATCCACAGAGACTTTAGACTTTGAATTTAGCTTAGCTGATGAAGAAATTCTTCTAAATCATCAGTGTAAGTGTAATAATCCAAATTTTTGTTCTTGCGAAGATTCTTCTGAATTGGATTTTGTATCCAGCCCCCGAAGGCACAGAGAAAAAATAAAGATATGCATGTACCATATCACTGGAGATCAAGATGCCCAAATGCTAGCTCAAATAAAAGCCTTGCCAGAAGGGGATATGAAAACATATTTACTTGAATCCTTTTTTAAAACTATGACAACAGGACAGAAGCAAAGCAATCCAGAATCTTCCAAAAAAGCAGGGATTAAGCCGTTATTTCTAGAGGCTTCATTTGAAATAAATACCAGGTCTTTCATTAAGCACAACAAGGAAACCAAGTTGCAACATCCTTCACTCAGAAACTTGGCAAAAGAGGTATTTTATCTAAAGAAGAAAGTTGTTGAACTCAAGCTAAAGATGAAGCAATATGAAGAGGTTTCTGAAGATTCATATAAAGTTGATTCATGGGCAAGGAAAGAAATAAAAGCCTTAAAAGACCAGGTGGAATCTCTTCCTCCACCACTAGAATATGTACCAATTGAACCAGAAAGACATCCCCATGACTCAACCCATTTGCAAGGACTAAATGCTATGAAAATCTTGCCTCTCCAATTTCAAAAGTATCATGTCAAGATAAATCTAGAGATAAAAACATAAATGTTTTATTTAAATGCTTTGCTTGATATTGGATTAGATATGAATCTCCTCAACAAATTTTTTATCCCTAGCAATTATTCTGCCATAGGACTAGGGAATGTTTCTACAGATTTTGATTTTGAATTTCCTAAAGGTGTTTTATGGTTTGACTAGTATGCTTTAGGAATGAAGTTTCTCTTGGCAAATTTGCCTGTAGACTGTATTTTGGGAACTCCTTTTCTTGTTGTTGTTGAACCTCATGGATCCGCCAGGACAACTCAAGGCCACCAGCCTATTCCATCATGATTCCAAGCATAACAAAAGGCTATCCACCTGTTAAAAAGATACTTGCCTTCATTTCAAATCCGCAGTCAAATATTGTGTTTTGTTCAAGCCAACCTAAGAGTCTGGTGATTATCAATACATGGGATGATCTAAACAACATGCCAATGACAAAACAGATTGATGACAAGATTGACTGGGAAAATTATTCTCAAAACTGGGCTCCTCATTAGGAGTTAAGATGGTCTGAAGGAATTGAATTCGATCTGCCTGGATTCTCTTCTAACACAAGCATTCATGTAATACCTCCTCAACATCTTATAGGGAGAATTCATCAAGCTTCTACTCTTGATGCTCGAGAAAAACTAAGAGAAATGGGAGATATCGCTAGACTAAGATCTACATTCAGAAGGTGGTTCTGTCAAAATTCTCAACAATGGTGAGAGACTCCAGATCATTCTTATTTTATGATAAATTGAATGAGAGCATTGCAGTCTTGGCCCCAGCAAGATCCTTCTCAGCTTTTTCATCAAATAAATTACCATCAATATCAAGCCATGTGGGATCATATATGCTTATGGAATGACATGTATAAATATTATTATTCATGATAAGGTTTTCTAGTCACTTCAGATCAAATACCAACCCTGAACTAGCCTGGCTTGAGACTTGGTGGCAAAAATTTGGGTTAAAACCAAGTGCAATACATCCAGATGTATTGAATGTTAAACAAATGTTTCATCATTTAAATATTTCAGATAATGTTCATTGGCTTAATCAGATCTCAAGCATTGGGTATATGACAAAATTCATAAATGAGAAGCATCCTTGGGTTATCCAAACAAAGTATGTTCTCCAACAAGAAGAAGACAACAATGAAGATCCAATGATGTACATAGAGGTCTATACTCAGCACTGGGACCCATATCATTTCAATCAGTTTCATGATCAATCGGTGGAATAAAATGGTGGAACCCATCCACTTTCATGTCTTACTGGTCGACAGTGGTGCCAGTCCTTTCATGTCTTACTGGACGACGATGGTGTCAGTTGGTTTTCGTGGATTTCTGTCATAAATATCCACTTTTTTATGTTTCAAATAAGAGTATCTTATAAACCTAGAGCACTTCTCTAGCTTTTTGCGTGGTTTGTCCTGCATTTCTAAGATTGCTTAATACGTGGAAAGTAGATTTGAATTTTGGTTGGAAGGTTCTTGCATATTCTCTCCACCAAATCTTAGAAGTAGATTTGATTCTAAGCAAATAGTAAAGTGTCTTGTCTAGTCTTTTCATGAGAATGATTCTCTTCTCCAAAAATTTGTATATAAGGAGGTGAGAGGTTCATTTGAAGGGAGTCAATTTTTGGAGTCGAATTGAGTCTGTAAGTCCGAGTCTTCTAAGCTCCCTCTCTTCGAGCTTTGGGTCTTTCTGATAGGTTTCTTTGATAAGCCTACGTGATTTTGGATCGACCAACATGAACCTAAAGTGGCAGGAGCATTTAGTTTCAGTCTGTGTGTCTGTCTGTGGAGAGAAAGAGCAATCTGTGCTCAAAGTTTGTATATCTATGCCATTTTGGCTCTTTTAATATAAATCAGCTTCCGCATATTATCTCTGAAAATTGTCTATTATCTTGTCTCTGTATTATGCTCTATCTGTTTGCCTACTATTGCGATTGTCTGGAGTTCATTGGAAGGTTATGCGAAAGTTCACTGGAAATCTTTGCAAAAGTTCACTGAGGGGATTACTAAAAGTTCACTTAGGTCTTGAATAGCATCTGTAGTAAGTCCCGCT
Organism: Picea engelmannii; assembly: GCA_009831015.1. Taxonomy (NCBI): domain Eukaryota; kingdom Viridiplantae; phylum Streptophyta; class Pinopsida; order Pinales; family Pinaceae; genus Picea; species Picea engelmannii. The sequence goes on along the minus strand of ML795682.1, from coordinate 140,781 downwards.
AGGTAGGTGGCTGCTAAGGGCAATTTTGGGCGTTGGGCTGTTCATGCTGGGATCTTTCTTGGGTTCACATAGGAGGTTTTCTGGGTTCACATAGGTGATTTTCTGGGTTCATGCTGAGATAAAAAAAGGAAGCAGTCGGTAAAGGCAGGAGACAAAGACAAGTTTTATTCAAGCTTCATTCTCCACCGGAGGAAGCCTCTGAGTTACAAATGGCATATTGTTTCAACATTTATTGAAGAAGTGACTTAATTTTAATTTTCTATTTATAAACATCGACTTCGTCAATATTTATTATCAAATTGCTTATAAGTGTATTAGATAGTCATTGATTTACATGAAGTAATAACCTATTGATCAAAGCTTGCATATATTAGTTTATTGTTGCTTTGTCTCAGGCAAGTGTATCTCTTTGGGGGTTTTACTTTATTATTGGCTGTTTAGCTAGACTATCTGCTCAGTGGTGACTTGTGAGGGGGGAAATTATCCTTTTCATATAATCTTTTGCCTTCTCAGAACCCCAGGTCACCGGGGACATCTCCCCCGGGCCTTACCACCCTAAATAGAAATAACCATCCCATTATGGTGACATTGTGTGGGATTGGTTCCTGTTACACCAGTTTGAATCTCAAACCTTTAGCCTTTTATCCTTGATACAAACTATTCAATAACACTCCCGAAGGCCGGAAAGTCAGAATCAACGACAACTGTTGATTTAGAGTGGAGTTATGTGGCAACATATCACAAAGGTCTGAGATCATGCGTGAAGGGAGAAGAGGTCGCTGAGTGGATAGTTGGACAAAGATAGGTAAAGATTCGATAACAACTGTTGATCAAGAAGTAGCGTTGAGAGGTTGAAGATCGACGGTGGGGAAGAATTGTGGGGCCAGGACAAGCTCAAAAGATAATATTTCTTGAGCGGGTCGCAATTTCAATCACTGTTTCGACAAAGAGATACGTGGCTACTGGAGGTGGATTGCGGGGAAAAAAGAGGGTTGGTCTAAACCACTCTTGACCACACCCACAATAACATAGTTCCACAAGGTTATAGCCCAGGTACATATTGAAGGAATGGATTAGTGTAAAGGAGCTAGCGCCCAAAAATTGAAGAGCGCCAGAGCACGCAGATAGAAGGTGCGAGTATTCATAGGACCTGTGCCTAAAGAGTAAAAAGGGACTTGTGTAGATTTGTTTTGGGTTCGATTAGGATCCCAAAGAGTCAATCCGACTTAGAATAAGGAAATATCCAGAGACCGGGAGGTCGCACATCCCCAAAAGGGAAGGGGGTCTGCATCAGGTGGTATCAGAGCCGAATTTTGTTTGCAGATAGCAGACAAAGGAGACAGAGGAGAAATATGTTATTTGTCTACAGATGTAGGCAAAGGAGAGACAGTGAAAGGATATACTCTGATACCAGGTGGTATCATAGATGATATTTTTGTATGTAGATTTTAGGCAAAAGGAGACAGAGCTTGAATTTCGTTTGTATATTTCAGGTGAAAGAGAAAGAGGAGGAGGCCATAATTTTGTTTGCAGACAACAGGCAAAGGGCGAGACAGTGAAAGGAGATGAACTGATAGCATCAGGTGGTATCACAAACATGAATTTTCCCGTAGACAATAGGTGAAGGAGCACAGTGTTGATGCCCTGTAAGGAAGTTGTTACATGTGTACACCAACAACAAAAATTTAAACAACCAGGTGAGCTGTAAGAGAAGATGGGGATTCTCTCGTGTGTAGAGTGATCCATAGGCTTGCCAGGAGGGCATGTAGAAGGTGAAAATGGATACTAAAGGCCATGTGCGTGGTCGAAAAGAAGAACGCAAGCGAAGAGAAATCTCAAGATGGATCTGGAGCTTAGTGAGATAAGAGCAAGGATGAAGCAACTGACATTTAAAATGTAGCGAGATGCTAAAGCGCATTGGGTGTATTAGTGGCCCATGAAGAAGAAGGTGAAGTGGTCATTCAAGAGATTGTTGGCCAGAGGAAAATAACAACTATTAAAGATGTGGTTGAGGTATGTCAAAAACCTCAGTGACATAGAGGGAGAAGTGGTTTACATCTGTGAACCAGAAATTGGGAGACACCTCAGTGATGAGGAGGAGGTGAGATCAGATAAAGATATCATAAACTGCCAGGAGAGTTGAGATGGATTTTCATATTGCCAGGTGGGCAATGAAATGTGATCATTGGAGGATCTCATAGACTGTCAGGAGGACAACAGTGGAAATTCATACTACCAGGTGGGAGGAATTGGACTTTCAAGTTGCCCGGTGGGCAATGGAAATATATCAGGTGTAGGTCTCATATGCTGCCAGAGGAGAAGTGCTGAAAGTTCAAATTGACAAGTGGGCAATGAGATGGGATCGGTTGATCTCATAGACTGCTAGGTGGGCATAAGAGAAATCCCAAATTGTTAGGTGGGCAGAGGGAAAGAAACAAGACTGTCTGAAAGTCTCAAGAGCTCAGAAGTGAGTTCATGTCAGCAAGGAGTGCTAATAGATGAAGATTCATGTGGATTTTCAGACCATGTGAATGAAGATGATGAGAATTTAAACACTCTCACCATCCAATAGGAGGATCAGAGGAGCATTCTGATCATTGGGGGAATTCAGATATTCCTACCAAACAACCCAGTCGAGGCTAGAGAATGTGTTGCAGATGCAACATCAGAAGAAGGACATCCAGTGGTGAATGTCATGATGAAAGAGAAGATATCAGAAGATACCCAAGGATAAGAGGAAGAAATGGAGCAGACACTGATGTCTACCCCAACAGAAGGGGAGGATCATTCAAAAGAATGGCCCAAAATTTTCAGCCAGGAAGCTGAAATAGAGATGACTGCAGCACTGGAGCCTGCAGCAATAAAGGAAACAAACAACATGGATTTTGCTGATCTATATGAAGAATTGGAAGCCCTAGAGAGAAGGGTAATGGTGCAAAGCTTGCACATATGACAATTCAAGTTGGAAGTGTAGAAATTTCAATACAAATTAAGTATTTCTTGCGATTCTCCTGATCTAACAATTACGCCATTGTTAAATAAAGAATCGCTTCTACTATTATTCTTGCGGAAAATTAAACCACGATCCCAACCACAATCATAAAGTGAAATATCAATAACACATAACACAGAAGTTTTACCGGGAAAGCATAAAGCTAAAAACCCCACTATCATATATTATGTATATCATGAATCATGAAACAATCTCATACAAAGCTCTAATCCAAGAGCTCTCAGTACAATACAATCGTCTCACACTGTCATACACAAATCAACAAATACATGTGATAATTCCTGTGTCCAGACAACTTGCCTCTTCTACACAATCTCTGCAATTTGAATTCTCACAATCATCATTACAATTTCCTAGTTTGCACATGCTCATAAGCATATCCACTGCATGTGTGATCAAATCACAACGAATAGCCAAACTGTCCCTTTCACCTGTTATCTCAACTGGGTCTCCACTGGATCTAACATGCTTGTAGTTAACTGTGGTGAATCTTCAGTTGCATGTGAGTTCACTGATTAACTGAACTCTCAGTAGTGCATGTTTAGTTACAAATAATACAACTAATCTTAACTCACTTAACTACACTTATAATTCTGTTACAAATCCAACTCACTTAGTTATGAATGAAATAATAGATTAATATTTATTGTCTAATTTAATTAAGGGAAAATTAAATTAGACACATGTTTCTTGTTGACTTTTCAACACTTTCTCTCAACAAGAAAGGGATTATCCTTCACCCCAATCCTGTCTCTATGATATTTGAATTTTCTCCTGGTGAGCGCCTTCATCAGAATGTCTACATCCTGATCTTCCATAGGAATGTATTGAAGCAACATGATCTTCTGTTGCACACAATCTCTGAGATGATGATACCAGATATCTATATGCTTAGATCTGTTATGAAACACATGATTAATCAAGAGTTTAATGCAACTCTGATTATCACAATAAATCACTGTCGGATCTAAATGAGAACCAAAAAAACCAACCAAGATCTTCCTCATCTAGATAGCCTCACATGCAGCTTGGCTCGCTACCGCTTCCGCTGAACTAAGTGCCACAGATCTCTGTTTCCTGCTGTACCAAGAAACAACTATAGATCCGATACTAAAGATCCCTCCTGATGTGCTCTTTCTGTCCGTTGGGCTGCCTGCCCAATCTGCATTCGTGAAGCCATGCAAATTCACCTCATCTGTCTGTCTGTACCATAATCCATACTCAAATGTTCCCTTCAGATATCTCAAGACATGCTTACCCGCCCTCCAAAAGAGTTTGGTAGGCTTAACCATCGCTTGACTTAGCTGGTTAACCACATAGCAAATGTCCGGTCTCATGTTCACTAAATACATTAGCGAACCCACTAACTGTCGATAGACAGTAGCATCCACTACTTCTCCAGAAGTAGCATCCTCTTTCCTCCAGTTTCCTAGAAGAGGAGTATCCATGGGTTTGCAACCCTCCATGTGAAACTTACCCAGTATCTCCCTTGCATACTTTCCTTGAGACACAAAAAGTTCACCATCTCTCTGCCATATTTCCAATCCAAGGAAATAATGAAGAAGGCCCAAATCCTTCATCTCAAACTCCTTCGCAAGGTCCTCCTTGCATGAGTGTATCAATTGCTGATCACCAGTCAATATTAAATCATCAACATAAAGAACAATGATCGAAAGCTTACCCTCCACCACAATTTGGTATAGGTTTGTATCTGCTTCAATTTTGGTGAAGCCCAATCCAGTGAAATAGCTATCTATTCGAGTGTACCAAGCACGGGGTGCTTGCTTCAGCCAATACAATGCTCTCTTGAGTCTGCACACATGTAACTCCCTATCAAAGGTCTCAAAACCTTCTGGCTTCTCAATGTACACTTCTTGCTCAATGATCCCATTGAGGAACATAGTTTTTACATCCATCTGATGAATGCACCAACCCATTTGCACTGAGAGTGCAAGGATGGATCTTATGGAAGAGAACCTTGCAACAGGTGCAAAGGTCTCATCATAATCTATCCCCTCGATCTGTGAAAAGTCTTGGGCCACAAAACTGGCCTTGTATTTCTCCACACTCCCATCAACATCTTGATTTACCTTGTAGATCCATCTCGAACCTACCACTGATTTATCAATCGGTCTTGGGACAATTTCCCATGCACTGTTTTTGAAAATGGAGTCATACTCCTCTACCATAGCATAAACCCAAATGGGGTCCTACACTACTTCTTGAAAGGAAGATGGTTCAGTCACAATACATTTTCTCATGAGATCCATGTATCCAACAAATCGATCAGGAGACTGTCTCTGTCTGCGCTGTGAAGTAGGGGCTCCTACATTCTGTGCAACATCTAGTCTCAATCTATCAACTTCCATGGTGCTCTTTCTTCCATTTTTGATGGATGGCTCTACTTGAGTGGTTTCCTCCACTCCATGAACCTCTTCATGTGGCTGATCCACATCTTGAGACTCATCCTTGGGATCCAACAGTTCCTCTTCTGCATGCAAGTCTAGCTCCCTCTCAAGCGACAACCGCATGGATTTCCCTTCATTGAATTTTATATCCCATCACATAACAATCATCTTACTATTCAACAAATACACACGATAATTATGGGGTGTTGCCGTGTACCCCACAAATATCCCAACTTCAGCAGTTGGTTCCAGCTTCTTCCTGGCATCCTTGTTCACATGCACAAAAATAGATAAGCCAAAATTTTTTAAATGCGAAACATCAGGTTTCTTACCAGTAAAAGCTTCTTCAGGTGTATTCATGACAAGTACTCTATGAGGACAATAGTTTTGCACATAAACCACAGTATTTCATTCTTCTGCCCACAAATGCATTGGTAGGCCCTGATCATGCAACATCTCTCGTGCTGCACCCATGATCGTTCTATTCTTTCTCTCCATGACCCCATTTTGCTGTGGGTTATGAGGCACTATGAGTTCTCTTTGAATTCCTTCTCTGATGTAGAAGTATTTGAATTCGTTAGAGATGTATTCTCCACCATTATCTCTCCTTAGAGCCTTCACTTGCTTCCCCGACTCTTTCTCCACCAATGCTTTAAACTCACAGAACTTTGAGAATGTTTGATCCTTCTTCTGCATGAATAATATCCAACATTTATGAGAAAAGTCATAAAAAAAAATAACATAATACCTATGTTTTGCTGTTGAAGCAACCGAGAATGGTCCACACACATCCGTGCGAATTCTCTCCAGGATCACCGAAGCACAGTTCTCCTTTTCGTAAAAGGTGGAATTTACATACTTCCCCAGGGTGCACCCCTTGCACTAATCTAACTGAGCAAGTGTTCCCCTTGGAAGTCCAGTATATATTTGCTGCATGATCTTCAAGGATCCATGATGAAGATGGCCCAATCTCCTGTGCCATAATTTTCCTTCATCTCGGCTCACCACTTTTTCTGCCTTGCCTATCATGGCACTGCAACCATCTACCTCCAACATGTATATATTCTTAACTCGAATCCCTATCTTCTTGACTTGATCTATTGCTTTATGTCGCAGGTAGGCTTTACCACTGCTAAAAACAACATCATAGCCTCTGTCCTCCAACATTGCGATTGAGACCAAGTTTTTCTTCAGACCTGGAACATGCATAACATTTTTCAATTGAAATGGTTTACCTGACTCCCTTTGAAAGGTAATGGTACCAATACCAGTTGCACTGTATTGTCCATCGTCGCCCATATCTATATGAATTCTGAGTTCTTTCTCCTTTAAGTCAATGAAAGACTCTTTATCTCCTGTCATGTGGAAGGAAGCGCCACTATCCAAATACCACACTGACCCCGATGCACTTGAAGCCATGCATATGATCAAAGTGAAATCAAGCTCAAATTGTGAGACAAGAGCCTCACCAGTTGCAGATCCAACAACCGTCTTGTTCTTCTTCTTCTGCGGACAGTTAGTAACGAGATGTCCATGTTCATGACAGTGAAAACACTTCACTTTGGACAAATCCATCTTCTTGACTTTAGAATCATATTTTGGATGGAATTTATTCCCTTTCCCTTTACTTGCCTTGGCAGTCAAAGAACAATCCTCTTCATCATCATGCTTTGATGAAGATCCATCTCTAGTGTTCCGCCTGAACTCCTCTTGCACTAGATCCGACCACAGTCGTTCCCAATCCGACAATTTTTCCCTTCCATTGACAGAGTCTTGATAACTGTGCCAACTCTTAGGAATCCCTAGGAGCGCCAAGCTCACCAAATCATAAACAGTGACTCTTATTCCCACACTTCCAAGCTCATCCCGACATTGGACAAACTTCGTGAGATATTTTGGAATGGTGTTTCCCTTCTCCATATTGATCTTCCTGAGTTTATCTTTGAGCGGCAATTTCCTATGGTCGCTACTGTTTTGGAACAGATCTGTCAAAACCTTCCACATTGCACATGCTATGGTTTTCCCATGGAGACTTGAGACAATGTGGTCTCGTACTCCCTCCAATAGAATCCTCCTCGCCTTCACCATTTTCTTTTGCCATGCATCAAGATTTGCAGTATCTGTCGCATCCGGCTTAGGAACATCGTTGTCAATGTAACCCTTCAAGCCATTGTCTTCGAGTACTACTTCCATCATGTACTTACAAGCAATGTAGTTAGAGCTTCCCTCGAGTGCATACTCCAACCTCAAGCCATTGAAAGACATTTCGATCTTGAATCAACTATCACACCAAGAAAATCTTGCAAATTTGAATGTTATCCAACCACCAAAACTCAACTCCTGCAATCCCTCTTCCTTGGGAGGTTCACACCCTACCTGAGAGTAGCCTGAGGGAAGTTCGCACCCTGCCTGTGTGTAGCCTGTGAACTTGCCTGGGAAGTTCGCACCCTGCTCCACTGTAGCCTGCGAGAATGCTAATGAAGTTTGCACCCTGCTTCACTTTTAGGGTGAGGGAAGTTCACACCCAGCTAGCGACGGGTCCTACAAGAATGAAATAATGTCCACACCTCACTTCCGTAGCTCTGTGGCCTTTGTGGCTCTGATACCATGTAGAAATTTCAACACAAATTAAGTATGTCTTGCGATTCTCCTGATCTAACAATTACGCCACTGTTAAATACATAATCGCTTCTACTCTTATTCTTGTAGAAAATTAAACCACAATCACAACCACAATCACAAAGTGAAATATCAATAACACATAACACAAAAGTTTTACTGGGAAAGTGTAAATCTAAAAACCCCACTATCATATTTATGTATATCATGAATCATGAAACAATCTCATACAAAGCTCTAATCCAAGAGCTCTCAGTACAATACAATCGTCTCACACTGTCATACACAAATCAACAAATACATGTGCTAATTCTTATGTCCAGACAACTTGCCTCCTCTGCACAATCTCTGCAATTCGAATTTTCACAATCATCATTACAATTGCCTAGTTTTCACATGCTCATAAGCATATCCACTGCATGTGTGATCAAATCACAACTGATAGTCAAACTGTCCCTTTCACCTGTTATCTCAAATGGGTCTCCACTGGATCTGACATGCATGTAGTTAACTGAGGTGAATCTTCAGTTGCATCTGAGTTCATTGATTAACTGAACTCTCACTAGTGCATGTTTAGTTACAACTAGTACAACTGATCTTAACTCACATAACTACACTTATAATTCTGTTACAAATCCAACTCACTCAGTTATGAATGAAATAATAGATTAATATTTATTGTCTAATTTAATTAANCCCACTATCATATTTATGTATATCATGAATCATGAAACAATCTCATACAAAGCTCTAATCCAAGAGCTCTCAGTACAATACAATCGTCTCACACTGTCATACACAAATCAACAAATACATGTGCTAATTCTTATGTCCAGACAGCTTGCCTCCTCTGCACAATCTCTGCAATTCAAATTTTCACAATCATCATTACAATTGCCTAGTTTTCACATGCTCATAAGCATATCCACTTCATGTGTGATCAAATCACAACTGATAGTCAAACTGTCCCTTTCACCTGTTATCTCAACTGGGTCTCCACTGGATTTGACATGCATGTAGTTAACTGAGGTGAATCTTCAGTTGCATGTGAGTTCATTGATTAACTGAACTCTCACTAGTGCATGTTTAGTTACAACTAGTACAACTGATCTTAACTCACTTAACTACACTTATAATTCTGTTACAAATCCAACTCACTCAGTTATGAATGAAATAATAGATTAATATTTATTGTCTAATTTAATTAAGGGAAAAGTAAATTAGACACATGTTTCTTTTTGACTTTTCAACAGGAAGCATATGGAGAAGCATACCAGGCCGAGGAATAGTTGGAGGGAGCTAGAGATATACCAGCAGGAGAACTAGTAGAAGCAAAGATGTTAGAAGGAGAAACTAAGCATCAACTCAGCGATGGGACTGCAACATTGAAGTTTACAATAGGGTGGCAAGATAAGGCCACAAGAGAGGGGGAAAGTCACAAGGGGTGTTGGAGCCGCCTTTGTTTTTCTAGCTCGTCACAAATTTCATTTTTAATGCCCGATATCGAAAGATTGTTTCCGTATTTTCCCTCTGTGGTTTCAAAATCTATGAAGTTTTATCACACGAGTAGCGATGATTATTGTACTCTCGAGACGAGTCCTACCCTTCGTAAAAATGTTTCCTCTTTTTTCCTACCTCGGGATCTCATAGGTCGGATACTATACGTCACGTAGTTCACACGTCCCGAGCTATGAAACGATGAAATAGTTTTAATTTTTCACCCAGGGCAATAATGAGAGTAAAATTTTCCCTAAACCATGATTAAATGTCATCGGGTTTTTGCACCTCGGCGTTCACCAAACCCAAAAATTTATTGTTGTAGCCCTGATAGCCGAGAACACGAAGTCCTTATTTTAGTAACCCGTGTCAAGGTTAAAAGTAAAAACTAAACCACGGTAATGTTCTATCGGCAATTTGCCACTCGACATTTTCTTTTTTTAAAGTTATACTGTCTAAACCCCGACTCGTGAGATCACGAGAAGGATATAAACGTAATTAATTAATCACATAATCTGAGTTTATCTTCCCTTTTAATTAAGTCGTATTATCGCGATCTCGCGGTTTCGCAGCTCGGCATGCAAACCTCCCGGAAACTTATTTTCGAAGCTCCGAGTCGCGATATGGAAAATATAATAATTACGTAATTAATTAAGCCCCTAATCACGATTACGTTTTATTAACCAAAGTCTATCATCCCAATCTCAGGTGTTATAGGTTCAAAGTGTTAAAGCAAAAATTCCCGATACAACGAGTGGCGAAAGATTAATTAACATTGGTAAAGCCGGATTAATTAAGCTAAATCAATGCATCCCACTTCTTGATGTTTGCACGATTTACGAGGTAACCTTATTTCTTCCATATACCAACTGACACTTCAAACTACCAAAATTTATGACATTAATTAGGAAATAGGGCGAATCGATGAATAAAGCTCGGGTTTTTATGGTTAAATTTAATTCTGAGCATGATTTGACAGATTTCATCTGAAAGAGTACCATTTTTCGAATATATATAGAACGGTTATGCATTATAGCAAATTCATTTCTACATTACGCAGAGCACATTTTCTCGATGGGATGACTTCTGTATGTATACATATTTCTATCGCAGAAGAGATAAAACACAATCTCCAGCCATGGCTCCGCGAAAAGCACCCAAAGACAGTGTTGAGGTTTCGGGACAAGGCTCAGACAACATTGCTGATACGTTGCCTCGAAGTATCGACTCGGTCCCAAATTGGTCGTTCGTTTCAGATGTTCTGCAGGCCGAATTGGTGGATTATTCCGATGACTCCAGCGACAATTAAAAATATGAAATAACCACCAAGTATAAGATCGTCATTCAATCCAGAATGCATAAAGTAGCAGCCAGGCCACGATTGCTTCCATATTATGACATGGTCTGATGGGCATTAGATCATGTGGACATACCGACCAGAACCATCGTGAATGAGCAGAAAGTCACCATCGGGACTTTCAGGCCTGAACATCTGCAAGCCATGTATAAGCTGCCCGCAACGTCTGACTATACATATGGCGCCGAATTCTTGGACGAGTTCAAGCAGAAGGAATGCGTACAATATGATAAAACCATGTCCAATTTAATAATAGATTGGGTTTCACATGCCACGAAGTTCATGGCTGATATCTACGACATATATTCAATAGCTTCCTTAGAACCGCAATATAAGTATGTAGCCATGATGACATGCAGGTTATACGAGAGAGAGGACACCTCACATTTTTTTCTTCCGTGGGTGCCTCTAATGTTTCAAGTCACCGAAGGTAGTTCCTTCAACTGGGTGAAGATGCTGTCCGATAGCTTGACCAGTTGGGTCATGGAGTATAGGGCGCAGAAAGAGAGCAGGAAGGCGTCTTCATTTTTTATGTCTGCATACATTATGGACGCCGTTTGTTTTTTGACACCATTTCCCTTAATGAGCTGGAGTTGGACTCCAGCAGAAGACAAGCCCATACATGTCTATCATTCAAAATTATGGGAAAACAAAGCGAAAAATTTCGTATACGAAATCTTCAATTAGGTGATGGTGCCTCTGCATGTCACTATTTTTGGTTACCCGCCACCCAGGATCTCAGATAGTATAGTAACAAATCTGAGTAGCATAACAGAATGGTATGTAGAAGCTGAATTTTCATACCTCAGAGTTTTTGAGGCTTCTATTCCCTCGCATGCATTCCCATTGTTCATTCCCGACAAGCTGGCTTGTCTTGAGGTTGCCAGACAAACAATAATTGGTGATATAAGCAAGGATCTTAAGGGATACTCAAAGAAGGTATGGCCACCTTTTCCTGTTCATTTAAATTCTTATTCTTTATTAGATTTTGGGCATGCCAAAGCTGAGGCAGCAGCCCTGGAAGACCTAAATTTGGTCCTCATTGAATACAAGAAGCA
>ML795682.1:76597-99426 GCA_009831015.1 Picea engelmannii | reverse complement strand
GGTATGTGACAACTTAATTTTTTTCTAGAGTATTTTACATAACTAAATGCATGCTTATTTTCTTATTATAAATTATTTACTCATATAAAAATTTGTCTTTTATGATTCATGCAGGTCTTGGTGATCGAAATGCATCTCGTTGAAAACTCTTATCAAGTTGTATGGGCTAATGGATCTGGCGAAAGAACAATGAAAAGGTAAGGGTTTTGACGTGTTTTTAAAAGTAGGCTTTATACTAGTAAAAGTTCACAATCCTCATGAATATGTAGATATTGATACATATGCCAAATTCCATGTGGTGTTTTGGTTTACTTGCAGATCATATTTTAAATATAATTTTGGTTTACTTGTAGTTTTTTTTATAAAGAAGTATAACTATTTTAGAGAACCCCCATATACAAAGTCTTTATCCATATCCTCATTGTGGAAAATAAATTAGAAAATATCCCTCACTTCATTCATTTCCATAATACTAACCTTATTTCTATCCCTAGTCCAAATACTAGTTCCTATTAAACAATGTAGGAAGCTAATCCTAATAATCTAGACCCCTCTCATCCCACATGTTAGTGCAAGTATTATAAGGATCCAAAAGACACTACTACAAAATGCTTATTCTTATAATAATAATTCACATCCAAATCCTTGTACATAGATGAGAAATGCCTTGATTATCCTAGGGTACACCAATATTTGGACACTTCTCCCCAACAAAAAATAGTCTCTATTACAAACTCTATTGAAAAAGATCCCCCATTACTCATAATGATCTAGTTATCTCCTTGTCTTATTCCTCTCCTAGTGTTCCATGCTCTCCTACATACTCTTCCTCTTTTCCTAGTCCTTCATTTCTTTGTTCAGTTTCAAAGAAATATTTCATCTTTCTTTCATAATAATCCTCGGAAAAATATTTCTCTTGGAAATATCCTTTGAACTGCCTCCATGAAATCCTGTTCTCATCAAGGTCCTTGGCTTGCTTAAGTTGATCCCACCACATGGTTTTATTTCCTTGAAAGTGGTAGGTGGAAATTATAGCTTCTATCTGGGAGGGGTAATCATGTAGCTAGGAATATTTCTTCATTTCCAACAGCCAAGCCTCAAACTCTTCTCCTTTCCTATGCTCACCATTGAAAGGTTGTGGCTTAATCTTCTTGAGATCACCCTACAAGATGTCTACCTTAGGCCTTATCCTTTGCCTCCGGATATGGGACACACTTGTGCTGCTCCCTGGCCTTGAACTTGCATAATTTCTTCTGGTGGATTGCCTTGGAAAATTATGGTGTCTTCTCATGCTTCTTAACTACCTATCATTTCCATGATCATCCATTTTTCTTTGGGATCTAGATGATGACACCTATATAGCACTAGTTTATTTCTTAGTTCCAGAGTCTTTGTTGAATTTATTATGCAACATATTTAAGCTCTGAAATATCTCTTCCTGAGCCCTCATAATACTTTCATTATCATTTCTTAAGCTCCACACTTCCCTATGCAAGCTTCTCATAGTTACAGGATCATGTCTATCTCTTCTTCCATTTGACTTTGTCTCAACATTACCCATGCTGACATGCAGACCTATGATCTCTTCCTCATGGATGTATGATCCTTGAGCATCATCCATAACTCCAATACTCATATAAGAACCAAAGTTGTTTTCTTGTACCTCTAATTCTGCAAGAAATGTGCATGTAATAATTATTGTTAGAACATGCATAATATAAAACATTTCATCAATTAGAATACAAATCATTATTTATCCCAATTTATGAAGGACGCAATGCACCAAATCAAAACATTATTCCTTATATGCATTCCTCTATTAAACAAATTTCCAAAGGCTATAATCATGCTTCAATCTGAGTTATGAGTGAAAAGTTACAACATTCATATGCTGGAATTTTCCACTCATTTACTGCTACATAAATCTCTTTATTAATTTCTGGAAACTTTTATTACATCATTCAAAATTATGCATTGACAGATGTCTTCTACTCCTCAAGACCTTTCCAACAACTATTTGTTTGCTCAAATCCGAGCTCCATCTAAAAGTCATGGTCCAAAGAAGTTTTCACCGTTTTACCCAATTTATCCTTGTATGCTACAGGTAACTTCCTTTTCTTCATGCACATTTTTACATACCCAGATCTTGAATTTGGTTCCATGGTTTTATTCTATGGGTCATAATGTTTCCATGGACTACTCATGTGTGTATAAATTTAATGACAAAATCAACATGCACTAAATTTTGTCATACACTTAGTAACCTAGAGATAACTATCATTTATGAACTCTGAAATGTATAAACCCACATTCAGAAAATATTATGAGCAAGAATACACATTGCCAAGCACTTTTGCAGTGGAATAAACTCAATGAACAAACACATCCATGTAAAACTAAGAAATTTAGGCAACCAGCCAGGGAAAACCTCAATGTGGGGAAACCCAGAGAGAGAGAGATATATTTTATTAGCTTCAGGAAAGTATATCAACAACAAAATTACATTTAGCAGCCAAGAGAATAACTTACAACACCCAACAGTCCCACAAATATGTTTCCTAGAAAAACGTGTCAAATACTTACATTTGTATGGCCTTTCTGAAATCAACACCTCAAAATTTGTTCCCACAATAGGCTGTTGTACCTTCACTCCTGTACAACCGACCTCCAACAAGAAATTCACCAAAAACTTCCTCAAAAATCGTGCCCACACTTGCCTCGATTTTTGTGCCCAAACTTGTTGTCGTAAGAACTGTACGAATTCATACAGTATGACCTGTCTTCAACAATAAATCTCAACCTCTTCTAAACATATTTTTTTCCCTTGGAAAATGTGTTCAATTTTCCTTGGAATCCATGCCAAAAATTTGCTACTCACTTTCCTCTCTCAATCTCTCTCAGAAATCTCTCAATCTCCTCTTCTCATTGTGTCTTGGACACTACCCAATGCATTCTCTTATAATTCGAAAATGACCTTTCACCTTCCCCATCCCTAAATCCAAAGGCCAAGATCTAATATTGCCTTTACATGATCAAGGGACATGATTCATTCCCTCCAAAATAAATCACTTAAAATATTAAAGTACAATTTCACTTTATAACACAAGTGCACGTTATGAAATAAGGTCACTTTAATATTATAAGGTACACTTCATTAAAAAGTCACTTTATTAAAAGAACCACTTTATCACAACTTTATAAAAACCCATTACAAAGTCAAGTGTCTAGTAGTGCAAATATAAGGTTACTTCTGCATACAAGCCAAACATGAGGAGTACCTCCCGAGATATAAAATCTAACACTCCCTCTTAGCTATGGGTGGAATCACTGCCATCACCATCATCTAGTCCCATCACATTGTTCGAAATAGGAGCTCCCTCTGAACCTAGAGCCAACCTCAACACCTGCACATAACTCAAACCATAAGATATTCTCCTGAAAACCACTCTGAACCTTGAGCTCCTAGGAGAATCCACTGCACCCTGAGCATCGGTTCAATCACACTAGTTGAGCCTCTTGTCGATGCTCAGAAGAGACTCTCTCTTCTCTCAGAATGCAAGACTGAATCCTTGGGCCCACCGTACAATATCCAACATCTTGAAAAATGTCCCCTCTTGTCCCCTCTTGAAAAATGTACAATATCCAACATCCTCTAAGGCTGAGACTAAGATAAATTTAACCCTCAACCCTGGAAAAAAGAGAAGTCCATCAAGCTCCAGGAATCCTCCATACTCAAGTCAGAATATAACCCTTCCAAATTCATGTACGCTTGTGACATACCACCTTCACTCTCCACCAGTTGGTGAGGATCTATCTTTGTGATAATAAGGAATACTCGCCAGATTCTTGTCATGTGAAAAGAGGCTCCACTGTCAACAATCCATTTGTAATCACCCCCAAAATCCTCCACTACCAACATTGGATACTAGAGTAACCAAAGAAAAGTCCTTATCAAACTTGTAAGAAAATTCCTCCATGGTTGTTGTAGAAGATGTAACATGCCCCTCATGTTCCTTCTTCTTCTTCTTCCTCTCAGGACACTGAGAAGCAAGGTGCGACAACTAGTTACAACTGTAACATATGAATTTACTCAAGTCCCTCCTGGAATTTCATTTATTCTTCCCCTTTCCCTTTGCAGCAAGAGAAAATTTCTCTTCATCAGCTTCATATATCTTATGTCCACTGCTCTGAGATCCTTATTGAATATTCTCCTACATGAAATCATCCCACAGTCTTCTCCAATATGGAAGATGCTCACGACCCACCACACACTTCACAAAGACTTCCCATTCCTTGGTGAAGCCTTTCAAGGCTATCCTCACCAGCTTTGAATCCGATATGACCTCACCAACTACATCCAACTAATCTTTCACTTGATCTACCTAGGTAAGATAAGAAGACACACTCTCCCCCTTTCCCATATTGGTATCATGGAGTTTATCCTTCAAGGCTATCTTTTGGTTTTCATTCTTCGCCTCATATAAGTTTGTAAGTGCATCCCACATCTATTTGGTTTTCTTCTTCTTAGCCAAGTGTGGGATAAGATGGTCCTTCACCCCATCCAAAATAATCCTCTAAGCTTTAGCCTCCTTCACCTCATGTAAATCCAAATCTATAGGGAATGTTGATGGAATAATAACTATGGTGTTCGCAAAGCTCCAAATCTTGTTCTCCCTGAGAATAGATGACATCTTGAATTTCCATTGCAAATAGTTGGAAATCCCATCCAACCGGTCCTCATACCTGATGCAAACAACCATCTCCTTGTCAAATGTTCAATGGAAAATAAATAACAAATTTCCCCTTCAAATCTTTCCCCAAAATCTCACTACTTGTTGTTACTCAAAGCCCAAGCTCTGATACCATGTAGAAATTTAATGACAAAATCAACATGCACTAAATTTTGTCTTACACTTAGAAACCTAGAGAAAATTGCCATCTATGAACTCTAAAATGCATAAACCCACATTCAAAAAATATTATGAGCATAAATAAACATTGCCAAGCACTTTTGCAACAGAATAAACACCATGAACAACAATTACACATCCATGTAAAACTAAGAAATTTAGGCAACCAACCAGGGAAAACCCCAATGTGGGGAAACCCAGAGAGAGAGAGAGAGAGAGAGAGAGATTTTATTAGCTTCAGGAAAGTATATCAGTAGCAAAATTACATTTAGCAGTCAAGAGAATCACTTACAACACCCAACCGTCCCACAAATATGTTGCCTAGAAAAACATGCCAAATTCGTACAACTGTACGACCTTGATGAAATCAACACCTCAAAATTTGTGTCCACAACATACTGTTGTACATTTACTCATGTACGACCAACCTCCAATAATAAATTCACCAGAAACTACTCGAAAATCATGCCCACACTTGCCTCGATTTTTTTGCCCAAACTTGTTATTTTACAACCTATACAGATCTGTATAGTACGACCTGTATTCAACAATAAATCTCAGCCTCTTCTAAAAAAAAAATTCTCCCTTGGGAAATGTGCTCAATATCCCTTAAAATCTGTGTCAAAAATCTGTTTCTTAGTTTCCTCTCTCAAGCTCTCTTGGAAATCTCTCCGTCTCCTCTTTTCATTGTGTCTTTCACACTACCCAATGGATTCTCTTATAATTTGAAAATGACCTTTCACCTTCCCCATCCCTAAATCCAAAGGCCAAGATCTAATCTTGCCTTTACATGATCAAGGGACATGATTCATTCCCTCCAAAATAAATCACTTAAAATATTAAAGTACAATTTCACTTTATAACATAAATTCACTTTATGAAATAAAGTCACTTTAATATTAGAAGATAAACTTCATTAAAAAGTCACTTTAATAAAAGAACCACTTTATCACAACTTTGCAAAAACCCATTACAAAGTCAAGTGTTTAGTAGTGCAAATATAAGGTTACTTCTGCATACAAGACAAACATGTGGAGTACCTCCCAAGATATAAACGCTAACAATGTGCCCCAAATAGACCTTTGAGCAAGGAGTTATGCCCTCTGGAAGTAATCTGATGCCAAACTTTTACCCTTACTATTTTGATTGTAGCTTTCTCATACGAGCTCTGTTTTGCGAACAATTTAGCTCATTGGAAAGATTTCATTAAGCTCTTTTATTTGAGCTTCAGAGACAAAGTGTACCTTTGTACACTCTATTTTACCTTGGTAAAATCTATTCTCGTAGGTTTTAATTGGATAAAAAACATTGTTTAAGGCTTCAAAATTATCCCGCAAATTAATGACCTTCAAAAAATATGATAATTTTCAAAATTTTCATATAAAACTGATTGTTTTACTATGTTAATTGTTATTGCATGAGTTGTAGGTTGGAAAAATCCCGACCCAACCACCAATTGGTGACAAATTAGAGAGAACCTACCCACTATCACCTTATGCATGTTTTCTTGCCACTTTATAGATGAGGTAGTCACCTCAAGGGGGGAATCTCGATGACCCTATGGGGGATTGAGATGGAAAATGAGATGTATGAATGGATGCCCCTAAATTTCAAGTTTCTATATGGTAAAGGGAACTTGGTAATGAGTCTTGGGAAAGGTTTAGGGTTTACAATGCTTTGAGTGACCTTCCAAGAGAAATTACATGCCTGAAGCACAATGAAAACCAAGTATACAATGCAGTATGTTAGGTCGACAAGCAAGTTAATATTGTTGTCCCTAATTTCTGAAAAACTCAATGATATATATCAACACATAAAATATAATAAGAGCTACAAAATAAGTGTTAAAAGTCTAATTGAATAAGTAAGAGACAACCTAGTAAAGATTATGCAGGAGCATCGTAAGCAAGCCAACAAAGCGGAGGACAATTGGATATGTACCAGCACACATTTTGAGAATGTTTTGATTTTGAAAATATGAAGCTTTAATGTAATATATGGAAAATATATTTTTTCTTTTATGGTTTGGATATTGTAACGTAGATCTTGAGTGGTTGCTCTCATCTATTTGTTGGAGGCAATTAATGTAATAAATGTAAAGTAGATATAAGCTTTAATTCGATTAGATAGCTTAGAGTTGTAGGAGGGAAAACTCTATAAAGCTCCCTTGTATGTATTGTATTGTATCATTATTCTCAATTGTAAGAGTAGAGAAAGAGAATAGGAGAGCAGAGCAGAAGAGAGATTGTAGAAGATTGTATAAGCAGATAGTTGTTTCTATTGAACCCATGTACATAAGCACTTGAGTTAATATAAGAAGGCTTTGACTCAATTTCATGGTGTTGTGATGAATATTGTTTGCATCTATTGAATGGTATGTTTACAGTTTGCTTATATTTTTTTTTATGCATTTGTTTCAATGTTGTGTGTATGTGTATGATTTCATGTTGAATGTATGAAGTCTTTGAGAGGGAGAGTATGAGCTTCAACTGTTTCTTGTCCTAAGTATTCCTGTAAGGAGTGCAGCGAAGGTCTGCAAGGAGTGAATTAACAAGATTTTGAGTTTTACCTCAGAAAAATATCAGGAGAGATACCGTTGTCCTCATACTAGAAAAAGTGCAAGTATAGCATAGAGTCGTGCAAGGTGTGCGCAGGCGAGTTTGGGTCTTAGACTTGTCCAACACAGTGAGTGGTTGAAGAGTTACTGTCAAGGAGTGCGCAAAACTAAGAAGTTCAGATAATAAGAGATTACCATGAATGTCACAAGGAGTGCGCGCAAGAATCTCTTGGAATCCTTGAGTTGTAGTAATAAATAATCTCAGGAGGGACAAAGACTTCAAAAATTTCGAAGGGAAGATGAGGGTTGGAGTTACCTTGCAAAAATTAAGCTCAGAAGGAGACGTTGATTCATTTGTCCAGGAGCATTGATGAATTGAATGGACGGTTGAAATTCTCAGAGGGATAACTATCGATTCGCCGTAGACCATTGGATCCAATGGATCAACTGAGAAGTTAAGGCCGAGTTTCTGTCAACACTCACAAGCTCAGGAGAAATAGTCACCGTTAGATCTGGATCAATGGGAGTTGTTGATCTTGTGATTTCAGATTTCGACATTTCGAGAGTTGGAGTGTCGAGAAAGTCATGGCTTGGAGGTCTTGAATTACAAAAATCCTGATATGCGAAATTTTGACATAATATGAACCGTCAGATCGTCGAAGGTTTAGGGTCATATATCCGAGGAGAAGAAGTCACGAGTTCAGAATTTGGTAAAGGGAGAAAAGGGTGCATCGTGAAATCACGAGTTGCGAAATCCTGACATGCTCGGAGGTGGACCCCAAGATGTGACTGAGGTCACATGGTCGAAGCATAAGGGAGGAGCTAGTAGAATGTAAGCCCATTTCAATTTTTCAGGAGTTGAAGGAGTCATAGGGACTCACAACATAAATTGCGAGGTCGTGAAAGTCAAAACACCTTTTCGGGTAAAGGTTATGGTCACATCGGTTGGTCATGTGGAGTGGAGGTTCATGCCTAGTGCTTGTTCGCACAAGCATAACTTCAAAAATGGACCTGTGGTTATACATGTTAGAGATTCCAGCTAGGAATCAAGGAGCCATTTCAGCTCAAGGGAATAGAAAGATCCAAGACCGAGAGGTCACACAAAACCTGCTGAGGTAGGGGTGTTGTGTCAGGTGGTATCAGAGCTTACAATCATTGTTTTCTGTAAGTAAGAGGAGATAGAAAACAAGTTGTGATTTAAATTGTGCGTGGAACAAATTTAAACAATGTTGCCAAGAAGATGTCAAGAGAGAGATATGCCTGATCCAACCGTGGAAAGGAAAATGAGAGAACTTCGTGCTCGATTGGATGCTATGGAGACAACACAGAGGTGAACAACTGATATTGGAGATATCAGTGAGGCTGAAAGTGAAAATGAGGTTGGAGTCGAAGAAGAAGTTGCAGTCGAAGATGTTGCAGAAGAATGTCTATTCAGAGTTGTTGCAAGAATAGGGGCTAGAGAAAAAATGGACATCTCGATGTATGAAGAAAACTTAGATGTTGAGGAACTGCTAGATTGGTTTAGAGCTCTGGATAAATACTTTGACTATGAGGATATCGAAGCAGATAGTAAAGTAAAACATGTTATCACTAGATTGAAAGGGCATGCAACACTGTGGTGGGATGAACTGCAGGCTGACAGACGTTGCAAAGGCAAGAAAATAATCAAAAGTTGGGTTAGGATGGTCACACAGATGAAAGCCAAGTTTATACCCAGAGATTACCAAATTAATTTGTTTCGAAGAATGCAGAATTTGAGACAGAAAGGGATGACAGTGAAGGAATACACTGAAGAATTTTACAGACTCAACATCAGGGAAAGTCGTCATGAGAGCGATGATGAAAAATTCGCCATATACATGAATGGCTTGAGATATGAAATTCAATATGAGATGAGCATGGTGAAAATCAGAAATGTGGAAGATGCTTATCAAATTGCTTCAAAGGCTGAAGTAAAATTGGCCCGAAAACAAGGTCAAAGGGGAAGAGGTAGAAGTCAGAGTAGAGGAAAATAAATTTCCCAAGACAAAGTACAGAAGCTCAAGGATGAAGAGAAGAAGCCTCATAACCACCCAGAAAGGGAGGGAATCTCACAAGGAGGAAAGTATGTCGATAGGAACACTTTTCCTCGAGAAAGAGGAAGAGGAAGAGGCAGAGGAGGTGAAATAAAGTGTTTTGTCTGTGGAAAGATAGGACACAAATATTTTGAATGTCCTGATAGAAAAATAGATGGAGGAGGCGAAGCTGACATTTCAGAAGTGCAGAGGCGAAATGTTGAGGCAGAAGATGCAGAAGGCGGAAGATCCTTAATGATGAGGAAAATTCTCTTGAAGCCAGAGAAAGAGATAGAGAATCCAGTCCAGAGGAACAGTTTGTTCATAACTGCTTGCAAGACCAAGGATAGGGTATGCAAGGTAATTGTGGATAGTGGGATTGTTGGGCCCAAGATATGATCACTTTTATGACGATTATTTTACACTTTTTCTGCATGTACATATGTCTTTTTCATATTTTAAAGGAGCTTTTTGAAGAATTTTATGATAAAATGGTATGATCAACATAAGTTACGTGTGATTCATGTTTAATGATTGTATTACGTATAATTCATCATGTTTTATGATTACCAAGATCTAATTCACATTTTTTCTGGTGTTACAGGGAAAAAACGCACAATGTTTCTGCTTCCGGCACTTGATCCGACACTCCTTCTAGTACTCATTCTGACACTTGATCTAGCACTATGTCCAACACTGCGTATTTCACAAAAACGTAGGGTGACTTGGTGGTTATGGTATTGGCAGCCAATGATGGGAAAATCAGGCACATGGGTTTTGTTCATGCTTTCCACTTACAACTACTGAGCTCTCGACAACTCAGTTTCAGTTGCTCAAGAGGGAGATTATTGGCTCGCTCTGTTTTATCAGTTACGACATCATTTATTGTAATTTACCGAAATTAGAAGTGGTTCAAACCTCCTGTGGTTGCCCACTTGGTCTGTAAACGTTATAACTACCATTGAGGTGGTCAGATGATTTTTAGGTAGCATAAGCATTAGAATTGTCAGTGTGATAGACAAAAAAATGATTTTACTTTGTTTTAAGTTTTTACATTGCCAGATTATGCTAGAACTACGTTTTTCAGTTTTTATGGTGAATTTGTCTTGTTGAGCACGTGGTGTTCTTTTAGAGAGTGACCACGACTTGATGGGGGCCCCACCAATAGTCTGGTAACTATTCTTCATGTTTTTTTATGCATTTCATAATTTAATTGTTCTCTTTATTTTCTGTACATGCATATGTTTATTGTGTTAACTAGTTTGTTGTAGTTTAATTGTTTTGATTCTCTTTTGTAGGTTAGAATGATGAGATGTGTTAGAATGCATTGATCTTGTAGATTAGGAACATAGTTGCAAGTCTCTATACTAACCCCGTGTGCAATTAGATGTTAGATTATGCTTTGATTTATGATTTTATAGTCAAGTTTAAAACAAAGTTTTAATTAGAATATAACATAGTTTTTATTTGGGTCCTCTTCAACAGGGATTTGATGGATGGATAGAATTAATTCCATTTTTTTAATTATAGCTTGCTTATCTCATTTTTATATAGATCTTGTTTAATTAGTTGTTGGTTAATGTAGATTGTTAGTTTAATTTTCAATATCATAGTTTAATTTTTGTTTTTAATCATTTCCTTATTGCAGTTTGAATTGTTAGAATAGACATAGCATAGTTTCATTTTACATAATTTCTTGCCTAGAGTTAGATTGCAATTGTAGTTCTTAGTTAATGATTGAGTTTAAGTATGAATTTTTCTTACATAGTGTAGAAGTATAATGATGATCTCATTATGTTGTTGATGGTTTATACATGAATATGCAGGGTATCTAACATTGTTTTGTCATGGCTAAATTCTCCTTGGATTGTTTAATCCATACCTTTCACTTTTCCATTGAGATTAATGTTGAGCTTATACCGCTTGAATTGTCCTTTGTTGTCAAGTGACATCGAGATATCATTTGACATTGAAGAAATTCACACAACCACCAACATTATATTTGAATTGTCATAGGTTAAAAGATAGTTTTCTTGCTTTCATAGATTAAAAGAAATAGTTTTCCTGCTTTCATAGATATAGTTTCTTTCTTTCATAGATTAGAATAAAGTTTTATTGTTGTTGTAGGATAGATAGAATTTTCTTTGATAGATTAGATAGTAGTTTGTTTATCATAGATTAAGCATTAGTTGGTAGTTCTTCTTGCTTTCAATAAAATAGATTTCCTTTCATGCATTATAAATAGTTTTGAATTAAGCATTTAGTCCACTTGCCTCTTAGGCTAGATAGTTGTTCAATGAGAAGTTTTAATTTGATTGCTTGCAGTAGTTAGTTGTCTTTGATTACTTGTCTATTTGCTTTAGTAGGTTAGTTAGTTATCTTTTCTTACTTGTCTATTTCTTTAGTAGGTTAGATAGTTGTTTTTGCTTACTTGTCTATTTGCTTTAGTAGGTTAGTTAGGTGTCTTTGATTGCTTGTTTATTTATTTTCTTTCATAGGATAGTTGCTCATTGAATGTAGGTTCGCAAGTTAAAATAGTTTTCTTTTGT
This sequence comes from Picea engelmannii, assembly GCA_009831015.1. Taxonomy (NCBI): domain Eukaryota; kingdom Viridiplantae; phylum Streptophyta; class Pinopsida; order Pinales; family Pinaceae; genus Picea; species Picea engelmannii. The sequence goes on along the minus strand of ML795682.1, from coordinate 87,356 downwards.
TAGTTGCTCATTATTATGCTTAGTAGTTTGCCTTTGCTTATTGTTGAACTAGTTTTCTTTGAATAGGGTTTTTGAATTGCTTTTCTTAGGACTATCCATCAATCCTTGGCCCAAAAGTACTCAGGTTACCGAATTTCAATTTGCTTAGTAGGGTTTGTTCATTAGATAGATTTGTTTAAGTAGATTTTCCTTAGATATCTACCTTCCTTAGTTAGACTATACTCCTACCAGCCTTCTACCTTTGGCATATATTTTGCTACAACTCTAAGTTTACTTACCCGGGGTTGACAATTTAATTAAGGGTTTTTAGTTTCTTTTTAGTGCATATAGAACACCCATCATGGAGCAAGGATAATTTAGTATCCACAGAAATGGTGGAGAAGTTGGAATTGGAAACAATTACACATTTGAGCCCATACAAGGTTTTGTGGTTGCAAAAGGGACATCCGGTAACTGTCACTAAACGATGTTTAGTTGAATTTAAGATAAGGGGTTATAGAGATGAGATCTTATGTGATGTTATTCCCATGGATGTCTTTCATCTTTTGTTGGGGAGATCGTGGCAGTATGCCATAAATTTTGTTCATGATGGAAGAAATAACACCTATACCTTGGAGAAGAATGGTAGGACACATATGTTGCTTCCGATTTAATACAAGAAGGAGAAAGAAGAAGCAATAAATACTATACTTCTCATGAGTGAGAAGGAACTTCTGGATGAAGTCAGGAAATAAGAAGACATGCACTTTGTTGTGGTGAGAAAACCTAGAGTCATTTTGACCAGTACTTCGATAGATGATCTACTGGAGGAAATTCGGGAAATGTTGGAGGAATTTGATGATATAGTGGTAGACAATTTACCTTGTTCGTTGCCGCCCATCATAAGTATAAGCCATCACATTGATATTATACCAGGACCGATTTTACCAAACAAAGTAGCGTACATATTGACACCACAAGAGAATGAACAAGTCAAGAAGCAAGTCCAGGATTTGATGGAAAAATGATTGGTTAGAGAAAGCTTGAGTCCATGCATTGTGCCAACAATGCTAATTCCAAAGAAGGATGGTGGATGGATAATGTGTATAGACTCGAGGGATATAAACAAAATCACCATCAGGTATAGATTTACTTTATCAAGGATGGATGCCTTGATGGATTTCTTGAGTGGAGAAAGTTTTTTTCAAATATTGATTTGAAAAGAGGATATCATCAGATTAGAATGAGGGAAGGTGAAGACAACATTCAAGATGAATGAAGGGTTGTATGAATGGTGTGTCACGTCGATTGGTTTGACGAATGCACCAAGTACTTTCATGAGATTGATGAATGAAGTCTTGAAGGATTTCATTGGAAAGTTTGTAATTGTGTATCTTGATGATATACTGATCTTCAGTAAGATTGAGGAGGAACATTTGAGACATTTAACTCTAGTGATGGGGAGGTTGCAGCAAGAGAAGTTTCTGATAGATATGAAGAAGACATACTTCATGAAGAAAGAGCTCGTTTATTTAGGTTTCATGATCTCTTCGAATAAGTTGAAGATGGATCCTGAGAAGGTAAAATAAATCAAAGAATGGCCATCGCCGAGGACTATCTTTGAATTCAGAAGCTTCCATGGATTAGCCAATTTTTACAAGAAGTTCATCAGAAATTTTAGTGGGATTAGTGCACCAATGATGGACACAATCAAGAAAATACATAAATCTTTTCATTGAACAAAGGAAGCAGAGAAAAGTTTCAAGTTGTTAAAGGAGAAGATCACTGAACAACCGATTCTAGTTCTTCCAGATTTCAGTAAAACATTTCAAGTGAGATGTGATGCAAGTGGATTTGCGATTGGAGCAGTCTTAAGTTAATACAATAGACCAGTTGCATACTTCAATGAGAAGCTAAATGATGCCAAGATGAAATATTCCACGTATGATAAATAGTTTTGTTCAATCATACATGAATTGAAGAAATGGAGGCACTACTTGGTTCCAAAAGAGTTTGTTTTGTATAGTGACAACCATGCTTTACAATTCATAACCAGACATGAGAAATTAAACCAGAAACATGCAAAATGGGTTGAATTTATGCATAAATTTACTTTTGTTATAAAGCACATTTCTGGAACTGCTAACAAGGTTGTTGATGCATTGAGCAGGAAATGTTTGATTCTATAGGAGTTTTGTGTGAAGACCTTAGGTTTTGATAGCCTTAAGAACATGTACAAAGATGATTCATATTTTAGGGACGCTTATGAAGCATGTGAGAATCCTATTCTGAGAGACAAAATCCAATGGATTGAATATTTAATTCAGGATGAATTACTATTCAAAGGAAATTAGTTTTGTATCCCGAAGAGTTCTATGAGAAAAAACATTTTAAAGGAAAAACATAGTGGGGGATTGGTTGGACATTTCAGCCATGATAAGACATTTGCACAACTGAACTATTTGTATTATTGTCTAGGGATGAGGACGTATGTCAAAATTTTTGTCAACATATGTAGAATTTTCTAGCATGCAAAGGGGAAAAGACATAATACATAATTGTATAAACCATTGCCAGTACCATAGAGGCCATGGGACACAGTAAGCATGGATTTTGTGTTAGGAATGCCAAGGACATAAGGGGGTTGTGATTCCATATTCATGGTAGTCGACATATTCTCAAAAATGGCACATTTCATTCCATGTCAGAAAATCAGTGATGCAACACACATTGCAAACTTGTTTTTCAAAGAAGTTGTTCGACTTCATGGTTTACCCAAGAGTATTGTTTCAGATCAAGATACCAAATTTGTTGGTCATTTCTAGAGAACACTATGGAAAAAGTTGGGGATAGAATTATCTTTTAGCTCAGCATATCACCCTCAGACGGATAGACAGACTGAGGTAGTAAATCAAAGTTTGGGGGACTTGTTGAGGAGTTTAGTAGCTGAACATCACAGTCAATGGGATCAGATTTTGTCGCAAGTGGAATTTTCATATAATCACTCACCTAACAGAAGAACAGTACAAATCCCATTCCAGATAATGTATGGAATGTAGCCAAGAAGAGTATCTGAGTTGAGGGACTTGGAGAAGAATGAGTTCAGAAGTGCTGGGGCAGAGGATTTTGCAGCAGAGATGTAAGAGCTCCATAGTAAGATTAAAGAGCGGTTGCAAAGTTCCAACCAGGAATATAAGCACAGGGCAGATCAACAAAGAAGAGAGCTTCAGTTTGAAGTGAGAGATTTACTCTTAGCATGCCTAAGAAAAGAAAGGTTCCCAAGGGGAACATATAATAAGCTAAAAATGAAAAATATAGGGCTGTGTAAAATTATGAGAAAGTTCGAGGAAAATGCTTATGAGATAGAATTGTCAGATGGTGTGGGCATTTCACCCATATTCAACGTATAAGATTTGTATCCTTACAGAGTAGATGAAGCAGGAGGACCAGAGGATCAAAAGGAAGTTTAGTGGGTCAAACAGATGATTGTAGTTGAAAAGTCGTAGATGGAAAAGATCATTGATCAGAGGGTTAGAAAGAAGACCTGGAGAAAGACATATTTTGAATACTTGGTAAAGTGGAAAGGACACCCTATTGAAGATGCCAGTTGGGAAAGTGAAGCGGAGATCCATAAACATGGACAAACGGTGCAGGAGATCATGAACAAGAGTCCATGAATTTTTCAACTAGAGGAGTATGATGCAGGAGCATCGTAAGCAAGCCAACAAAGAGGAGGATAGCTGGATATGCACCAATGCACATTTTGATAATTTTTTGAATATGAAAAGATGAAGCATTAATGTAATATATGGAAAATATATTTTTTCTTTTATGGTTTGGATATTGTAACGCAGATCTTGAGTGGTTGCTCTCATCTATTTGTTGGAGGCAATTAATGTAATAAATGTAAATTAGATATAGGATTTAATTCGATTAGATAGCTTAGAGCTGTAGGAGGAAAAACTCTAGAAAGATCCCTCATATGTATTGTATTATATCATTATTCTCAATTGTAAGAGTAGATCAAGAGAATAGGAGATCAGAGCATAAGAGATATTGTAGAATATTGTATAAGTTGATAGTTGTTTCTATTGAACCCATGTACAAAAGCACTTGAGTTAATATAAGAAGGATTTGACTCAATTTCATGGTGTTGTGATGAATATTGTTTGCATCTGTTGAATGGTATGTTTGCAGTTTGCTTATATGATCTATTATGCATTTGTTTCAATGTTGTGTGTATGTATATGATTTCATGTTGAATGTATGAAGTCTTTGAGAGGGAGAGTATGAGCTTCAACTATTTCTTGTCCTAAGAATTCCTGTAAGGAGTGCAACGAAGGTCCACAAGGAGTGCGTTGACAAGATTTTGAGTTTTACCACAAAAAAATCTCAGGAGAGATATCGTTGTCATCATACTAGAAGAAGTGAAAGTATAGCATAAAGCCATGAAAGGTGTGTGCAGGTGAGTTGAGGTCTTAGAATTTTCCAACCTAGTGAGTGGTTGAAGAGTTACTGACGCAAGGAGTGCACAGAACTTAGAAGTTCAGATAATCAGAGATTATTGTGAATGTTGCAAGGAGTGCATGCAAGAATCTCTTGGAATCCTTGAGTTGTAGTAAGAAATAAGCTCAGGAGGGAAAAAGACTTCAAAACTTTTTAAGGGAAGACGAGGGTTGGATTTGCCTCGCAAAAATTAAGCTCAGAAGGAGACACTGAGTCTTTGACCAGGAGCATCAGGGAATTGAACAGATGATTGAAATTCTCAGAGGGAGAACTACCGATTCGTTGTGGACCGTTGGATCCAGTGGATCAATGGAGAATTTAAGTTTGAGTGTTTCTCAACACTCGCAAGCTCAATAAGAATAGTCACTATTAGATCTGGATCAATGAGAGTCATTGATATTGTGATTTCGGATTTTGGCATTTCGTATTTCGGCATTTCGGAAGTTTGAGTGTGGAGAAAGTTGTGACTTGGAGGTCTTGAGTTACGAAAATACTAATATGAAAAATTTAGACATAATCTGAACCGTCAGATCGTTAAAGGTTTAGGGCTGTAGATCTGAGGAGAAGAAGTCGCGAGTTCAGACTTCAGGAAAGGGAGAAGAGGTTGCATCGTAAACTCATGAGTCGTGAAATCCCGATGCGCTCAGAGGTGGACCCCAGTACATGAATGAGGTCACATGGTTGAAGCATAAGGGAGGATCTAGTAGAATGTAAGCCCATTTTGGGGTTTCAGGAGTCAAAGGAGTCAGAGGAACTCAAAACAGAAATCGCGGGTCATGAAAGCCGAAACACCTTTTCAGGTAAAGGTTGTGGTCACATCGGTTGATCACGCAGAGTGGAGGTTCGTGCCTAGTGCTTGTTCACACAGGTGTAACTTCAAAAAAGGAACTGTGGTTATATGTGTTAAATATTCTAGCTAGGAATCAAGGAACCATTTCAGCTCAAGGGAATAGAAATATCCAATACCGGGACGTCACGCAGAACCTACTGAGGTAGGGGCGTTGCGTCAAAAGACTAGTTTAACTCAACAATGATAGAGAAAAGGCTTTAGCACAAAATAAAGGTAGGAGGAAAAATATTACTATAGTAATATTTATCAAACTTATGGTTGTAACAAACCAAGCCTTATAACAAAAAATTCATCCAATTAAAATCACTTCCAACTAGCTCAAAACGTGTGCCAAGATAAACCAAAGCCAAATAGCAACAAGATAAACCATAGTGTGCCAAGATAACCAGCGCAATAGCTAGAAAATGACCTCCAAGAGCTATCAAATCATCATCATGTACTCCATAACTAAAGAAACACCACACCATAGCACAAAATAACAAAAATCCTCAAGGGTAGCGAAAATTTCAGTCCAATGCTTCTCACAATGGGAGAGTTATGATTCAAAATGAGATCTTATGATCTCTATTTATAGAAAATTCCATTGACATAGTTTGTCCACATTATCAAGGGTAAAACATAAGATAATAGGTCAACAACCCTTATCTTACCCCTTGCAAAAAAATAATATTAAACAATTCACTTAAAGTTCACTTTTACACAAAAGAAACCCTAGAATAAGGTGATGTCACCCCTTTAGGGGATGTTTTGGAACTTTGAAGGAGTCGTTGGGGTAGTAGATGCATGGATAGGCCTCCAAATGCCACTTTTCACTCCTCCAAGTCCTCTCTTGATGGTCTTCAAGCTTCCTTCCTTCAAAATGTTCCACATGTCATCAAGAAACACCTTCACCACCAAGTCCTAGCCCTTTAGGTGAGGTCAAGCCTCCAAAGGTGACGTTTTGCCTCTCCTAGGAAATTTTTTTGATATGTAAGGGCTAGTTCATGTCATCCATGATGTCTTCTAGGACTCCAAAGGTACATATTTGTCATCTAGAATGCATACCCTTGGAAACCAACCTGTGGGCTTGAAGCCCCATGGAAGCCCAAGCTAGGATTACTCTTCCAAAATTGTCCACCAGCTAGGTCCTGAAAAGACAAATACGCATGCCTTCCAAGGATATCAAGTCAAAATATCATGGTGAGTAAATAAAATCAATAAATGAGCCACCTAAGCATGTGCATCAAAGATTACCTGGTCAAACAAGTAAGTTCTTAAATACATTATGCAACTTGCCAAGCTTGGGCATGGGAGGGTTAATGAGGTGTCCTATTGGGTAGATATTTCCCTAGGTCAAGGAGTGTTTCCCAAGTGATCCCTCTCTAATCCATGTGAATAAGATGAAGTGGTTATGGATCAAGACTCATTGGGCATGGGGTTCATGAGATACAAGGGGTTGTAGTGTCTCATTCATGGGTGCCCTTGTAGATGGTGTGTGGAATCTTCATTTGCAATGAACTTTTTCCAAGCCCATCCTATTGCCATTTTGTGTTTCTTTCATGTTTTAAAGGAAAAGTTTAAGGCCACTATCCTAGAGTGGTGTCTAGATAATGACATTGTCACTCACAAATACCTTGCAGAAATGAGAATGTTGGCTCATGATGAGACCCCCCTTCTCTCATTTGTGTAACTGAGAGCCAATACCCTGGCTTGGTGGCTGGTTGATGGTACTTTCATACCGCTAGATACCCATGATCATGATATTTTGGCTCGTGATGATACCTCCTATCCTCCAACTAACCCCCTAAGCATTCATTGTCTTTTATTCTTATGGGTCCTCCTTTTCTTAGAGATATTGTTTTCTCAAGGGATCCCTGGGAGAAGCATCTGGAAGGTTTATATATAGGTTTTTATATTCTTAGCCAACAAAAATCCCTCTAGGCCTTCAGCCCCTTCTTCACATGGAATGAGGCACAACCCCTTCTTGCACCAATAAACCCTAAAATCCCAAGAGACAAGGAGATAGGGGGTTTTAGGTGATCGAAAGTGGTAAGTATGGTTGGGAACAATACGATGGATCTTCAAGGGAGTTCCTAGTAGAAAACCCATTCATGAGGAATACCACTTACTAGGGAATGATGTCAACCACCAAGGTGAAATGGAGAAAAATGCATAATTTACGAGCATATGTCATGAGATCTAATGATCCAGGATTTGTGACTTATTAAATAATTGTATTAAATGAGAATAAACTGAAATGCACCATAAAGAAGGAAAGTTCAATGATAAAGAGACACATGCATCATATTTGAACACAAAAAACTTGATAACGAAGTTCGTTCTTGGTGGAATACGTCTTCGGGTCCTGCTCTCAAATGGGTAGGAATTTTTATTAACTCAACAAAAGAATTTGGAAAAATACATAAGTATACCTCATTCTGGAGTTAAGCTACATAATCTTTTCTCAGATTAGAAAACAAACAATACCAATGAATTCATGGCATCGAATTACCCAAAAATGATTGTCTCCATGCCTCAATCTAAGTCTGGCACTTTCAGGCCCAAGAGAAACTATGAGAAACTATGTCTCGGTTTCCATGCCTTCACCTGCAATAAATTAATGGAAAAGCGTCTCGTTTTCTATGGCTCCACCTGTACAGTCGCGCGCCTTGGTCTGACCCCCCTGTGCACTAGTGGATTTCAAAACTTAAGTAAAATTGTGGGTGGACTATACCAAGTCACACCCTATCCCAATTGGTTGGGCAGACATGGAAAATTCAGAGAGGTTAGTGGAGATCCCAGAGTCAAACCTGCGGACTCCTGTTTTAGTACTTCGTTGGCTATATATATCTATATGTGTGTGTGTGTGTGTGTGTTTACATTGCTCTGTGGGATCCTTTGCTAAGTCTAGAGATGGTGTTAAGTCTGGTGGCTATATGGTTCCAACCGACCAAATATAGTAGGATTACTGCCAAATGTGGTGGATTTCTACCAAATGTGGCAGATTGGGGGTTGGCACCAGCCAACCCCGCCCATTTTTTGAAATTTGGTTGCTGGGCATCTTTGTGCATTTGCAAGCTGCCACATGGTGGCCTTTCCTTGGCCCACATCACCACATTTCATGGTCATTCCACATCAGCCTGTCGGGTGGTTGTACACTTTGCCACGTGGTTGTATGGACTGCCACGTGGCACTTTCCCATTGGTCTACGGACTGACGAGAAAAGTCCAAAAATGAGTGACACATGACAGTCTCTGGTGCTTCCACTCCATCATGCTAACATCATGTTGACATCATCATGGCATGTGCCACCCTTTGTGTGTGCCACATAACATAGCCTGTACGGATGTTGACATCAACAGTACGTATGTTGACTGGGCTAGGTTGACCAAAACTTTGACCGCGAATATCTTTTGATCCATAACTTTATTTGATGATTCATTTACATCGTTGGAAAATCTTGCGACACACTCTTTGCAATGATTCCAATTTCACTGAGTTTTGACGACTATGAATTTTCACCCTTTCTCTGTTTGATGAGGCCATTCTGAGCTTCCTGAGGTGCTTCTGCAAATGCTGAGTTATCCTTAGACTTCTCTTAATCCTTTTTGAATAACGTATTCCCACTAAGAGATTTTTGGACCACCAAAATATTTCATCAATCAATAGATAAGTGAGGGAATAGTTCCCCCACCTTGCCTTTCTCAATCCACTTTGTTTTGTTTGGATGCGTGTCCTTTAAGCCTACTCGAAGATAGTCAACATCACCCATGCGTGAATTCCTCGTCCTTATGTCTAGGATGATATCCTCCTTCAACTCATCCAAGTACTCAAGAGAAAACTCATCAACTAAAGGTATTGAAACTTCCTCACCTAGATCCATGATCATGGGAGGCTAAAAAAGTTTCAAGTTTTCCACATTTACAACCGAGTAAATCTGCATATATGGTGGAAGATCTAGATGAAAAGAATGAGTGTTGCTTTTCTCCAAAATAGTGAAGGGTCCATATCGGATGGGCTTGAGTTTCTTTCCTTCACCCTTCAATCTCTCATTTCTAATATGAAGCCATACCTGGTCTCCAACCTAGAACTGATGATCAACCATGTGTTTGTCATGTCGATATTTATACTGTGCTTGACTTTTCTCCAACTATTCCATGGTTGATTGGTGTACCCGTTGGATCCTTTGAATGAACTTGCGGGCCGTGTCTTCATTTATTTCTTCATTTGAATCAACATCTCTCCCATATATCAAGTCCAAAGAGACCTTAGGTAAATATCCAAAACATGTCTCAAATGGTGAATAATGAGTGGAGGAATGTAAGGCTCAATTTTAAGCATGGTGTACATAGGGTATCTATTCATCACACAACTTGGGATGCTTGTTTTAGTAGCCTTGAAGAAAAAGTACCATTTTTCAGTTAACAACCTTTGTATGTCCGTCAATTTGTGGATGGAAAGAAGTGCTCCTCTTCAACTTGGTGTCCATCATACTTCACAAGTTTGTCCAAAAATATCCAAGGAATCGAGTATCTTGATCCGAGATAATGGATGTGGGTAACCCAAAGTGAACCCAAACATACTAAAAGAGGAGATTATCAATCTTCTCAGCGATGATCTTCTTTTTACATGGCATCAAGATACACATATTTATAAACCTATAAACCACTACATACAAATAGTCATGACCCCTTTTCGACATTGGTAAACCCCCTACAAAATCCATGGATATACTCTCCCATGGATAGGATGGAATGGGAAGTGGTGAGTATAGCCCCAATTTTATATTATTGGACTTACAAGTAGAACACATCACACACCCCTTTACATATTTAGTTACAATTGCTTTCATCTGAGGCCAGTAAAAAAAACTTTGCATATGAGCCATATTTTTTCCTACCTCAAAATTCCCAGACACAAGAGAAGTGTGAGCTTCTTGTATTACATGGATTTGTTCACTTGTAGGAATACATAGCTTTCCAAGATGGTAGAGTAGTTTTCCCTGCAGACAATAGTTCTCTACATGTGCACCATGGGTTAGCTTCTCAAATACTTCTTTAAAATATTTATCAACAACATATTGTTCCACATAGCCATCATGAGATAACGAAACATTCTTCAAAATAATAGAAGCAACAATAGGAGGTCTAGAAATAATATCAACTACCTTTTTACTTGTAGCCTTTTTGTACTTTATTATTTGACAACACATGTATTCCAATAGAAGATGAACACCTTCAGTAACCACTCATATAACCAGATCAAAGATCAACACACCGATGTTTTCACGTGGTAAAATCCCTACGGGGAAACATCCACAGCCCCAACCAACACGACCACTTGGAGCAATTTATTAATGCAAAGAAAAAGATTACAGAGATATTTTACAAGAGAGTTTCTCACAATCGATCATCGACAAATGACCCTCCATGCTCTTTAAATAGA
>ML795681.1:186892-209601 GCA_009831015.1 Picea engelmannii | reverse complement strand
AAACACTGCTAAGTACTAGTCTTGAATTTCAAAGAGATGGTATGCTTCTAAATGCAGTTTTTCCAATGCAATCTCTACAATTTCAATGAAATGCAATCTCTCCCAATATGTCAAAATAAATGCAAAATAATCAAAAGTGCAAATGCCATAATGCAAATATTTTTTTATTTTTATTTTTGGTATTTTTGATATAAAGAAAAGAAAATGCAAGGATTGAATAACAACTTCATAGGCAAACCTTATTGCAAGCAAAAAGAGACAAGCCAAGCAGAACACCAAGAAGCAAACACTGATACCAATGTGCAAGGACAACTAATGAAAAATATGATAAGAAAGAAAACTACCCAGAAATTCAACAACAAAAAGGATTCCTATCACTCTGTAAGCACTTAACAATCAGGACAAGGACCTAAGAAGACTCTACAACCAACCAAACTCACCTAACAAACATCAAACTCAGCCAACGAGACTAAAGAGATGATGTATGTGACTGTTTGAGCACAAATAACATATATACACTCCATAAAGGAAGACAACTTGCGTATATATGCATCTGTTAAGGGAAAAACCGCGTATACACAGTAAAACATTGCCACAGCAAGGGTTAAGCCAAGAAACTCAGATGTAGGGTAAAAAACAGGTTGTCAAGCAACATGAAACAAGGAAACTCAGGCTAACAGAGAACAAATCAAGGAGAAAAACACTACAAACCCCCAAAAAGGAGAACTATCCCCAGTATGGTCACCAATTCTGTTACGAGGAAAATCTCTCTATCGTAAGGGGTAAACCACAACAGACGAAATGACATGCATAAATCAACTCTAATCCCAAGTATGCTATATAAATGAAATGCTAACAAGACAAGGCTAAGAACCTACCTCGTCCAGATGTTCGAAGAAGACCACCATTGAGCACGTGACCCAAAGCTTTATACCTACAGCTTGTACTCAACAACCAAGATACACAAGCCTATGGTGATAATATATAATGTTAGCATAATCCATTAACATACATGACAAATACGCCCATGGAATAATAATTCGAATATTTGGAAGATATCAACTGGACGAGAAAAGAGTATTTCTATTAAAATAATCAACATAAGTAAATAGGTGACAAACTTATGCAATGACACATATCGGAACCAAGAAACTAAGTCCCTCCAGTTGGGCCTCCACCACTTCAATCCTCCACCAAAGGCAAGCTCATATAAAGGATTCAATGAGGTTCTCCGTCACAAACAAGGAAGAGCTTGGGGGCTGAGCAAGGACTTAAGACTTTCAAGGACAAAGGGATGCATACTCAATATGAAGTGAAATTTCTCCAGAGTGTTTGTGCTCTCAAAGTTGAATTCTTCTATCAAGGCTTGGATATGGTTCAATTTATAGCCTTCAAATGGAACTGAAGGGCCGAGTCATAGTGTTTCCAATATATGGAAGGTCAAGGATAATGGATCTCGTGACATGGCATGGAAACCCGACATAATTTTTAATTTTGAGCACCAAACCCGATGTACGCGGGTTGTAGTGGAGCAACCTGCGTATACTCTTATTGTATAATTGATAGGGTGCATATATGTGGAAAAATATGCTTTTTTGGCTCTAGAAGGCACACAAAGGGAACTTCAAGTTTGCATAGGGAAATGGAAAGTCATCCAAGAAAGTTGCATGGAGTGAGGCAAAATTTGTTGTAACACACGGTCTTGTACATACTTCAAGGCCGATTTTCGGACCACCCTATCCAAGCCTGTATGCTTAAGACCATCAAATCCCAAACCCCCTGAAATGGGGCTAGAAGAACATGAATGAAGAAAATATAGATCTTGCTTAGACAAGGAGGAATTATTGGTAGAGGAACATGGTTTTAGAGAATCTGAGACAAGTGAGGAGCTTGACTCAAAGAGCTTAGTAGGATAATATGATATGGAATCCCCCAACCCCTTGCCCAATGGCCAAGAAGTTAATTCCTCACTCGAGTCCAAAACTGGGTCAAACCTGTCACTCCTAGAGATCCCGAGGTCCACATTCAAAACATAATTCAAAATTGGAGGAGTGTTTAGACTTACACAAGGTTTAGCAATGTGGAGATGAACACTTTATCCTTATATCCTCTAGCTTGGACCATTGCTCATTTGTGAGGTCCAACTCATCTCCAAAGTAGTCCCAAAGTGATGTGCCTTTCACGCCAGGTGGAGCTTCCTTCCCCATGGGGACATTGACTTCACCAATCAATATTTTGAATTGTTCCAACTATTTATCCATAATGGTTCACGTCCTGCTGCCCCCGCCAAGTTCCTTAGGTGGGCATGGACAAGTATGTGCATCTTTTGTCCCCACCAAGATAGTGGAAACAATCTCCATAACACCTCTATTCCTTCGAGGGCTCGTTTCAAACTCTATCTTGAAACCTAATTCACAATCAACAAGAACATGTCTTGATTCTATGGCAACATGAACATCTAAAGGGGATATTAACATAATCGAGTACTTGTGTAAAAGTCCGTTCCTCGACCACTAGGTCCATTGATTCATAGAGCCCTTGACTGGGATTCATCTCAACAAGCATCTGGGCGACTCGCTGTGGAGAAATGTTTTTGTAGCCTTCATCAACAATAATATAAGTCCCAAGCACCTCTCCAACAACTTTAAAACCCGAGTTCGACCAAAACTCCAAGGGGAGATTTGGAAGTTTGATCCAAATTGGAACGCTGGTCATAACCTCCTCCCTCACATCGAACAAGGCGTGCCAAAGTTTAATGCTAAGTAAATGTTTGTCCTAATACCATATATTACCTAATATATGTAGATTTTAACCTTGTACAATATTTTACTGCAAACAGATTTTTAATAAAAGAACATAAAATATACAATGGCAAATACACGCATTACACATATATTTTTCCCCTGGAAACCCAAACCAGGAAAACCAACATATTCTATATTCATTCATAGTGATACATTGTTTACAATACAATATACATATAGGAGCCAACGACATCCAAAACCCTAACCCAATGACCTAGATTAGTCAACAACCCTAATTCCTTAACCAGAAAAAGAAAACCATCAACAAAAACCATGTGCCGAAAAATTGCCCAACAATGGACATGAAAATCAAGGTGACACGAAAAATGAGGCAAAAAAATTCTCAGGGGCGCTGCCCCCGAATCCCCGCGTAGTTGGGCTATTGCCCCCCTCAAACTCCCCACTCGACACAATGTAGCAGACACCAGGGCTAGTTGTGCAAAAAATATAACACATACCCAACAATATCCTCCATGCATCATCCATTGATTTGAAAAGAAACCCAATCCAACCCCTAGATACAATATGCATGACTAAGGCATATCTGATGACCAAAAGTCAATACCCTTGCATCCATGTAGAAAGGGTCTCCTTCGCCACCCTTCGCCCACAAAATCTCCCAACTAGAGCTCATCCTTCCATATCCACATTTTAATTAACCAGGAAATCCCTGCCTACCACCAGTGAAACCCCTCCACCTTTTGACTTAATGTTCCATCATCATTTGTGCCCAAACGTCTTATGGCCAGAGCTCAATCTGCCACCCTGTAGTCCAGAAGACTCCAATCTACCCTTAGAATAGTCTGAGGTTCGAATGCCCACCGACTCAGTACCCACCAAGGATCTAACAACAATCTCTGGCTCCTTTGGATCAAACTCACAAAATGGGTCCTTTGCCTTGACATGTGCATCCCTAGGACTCCCATCCCATAAACAGATTGCCTCCCTTCCATCATTAAATGTCAGATCCCTCATAAAAGGTTTAGATATGTGCATTTTGACCACAGTTGGTCAAAGTAGCTTAGAGATGTGTGAAGAATTAACCACATCCCGCTGTGGTTTGACATCATTGGAAAACGTATACTGGAAACAATGTACATTGGGACCGACTAATATACTATCCTCTGATAGTGAATCCATCGAATTGTCCACTAACTGTACTTCCTCCTCCATGAATTTAAGCCAAAAAAGACCCGCCAACTATCACCCACACCCTTACATTGAACCTGCATCCCACGACACTACCTCTAGAAATCCTATCCCCTTTGCTTGCACCTCCAATAGGAACGTATCTTTACATATCTATGGGATTTGAACTTAGATGAAGAGGATAACACTTTTCCTTCCAACAACTCAGATTAATAATTATAATTATAATTTTTTTTATCTACACATGTGAATTATAATTGGAAATAATTTGTAAATCTTTTTTTATTCTTAAAGAAGGAATTTTAGTATAAGTTATATAAGAAGGAATTCTTCATCATAGCAAACACCATGTATATATGGGTTTGAGGTGTTCATACTTTTGAACTGAACAAGTGGTATTGAAGCTCGCTTGCATTTCACGAAGTTTCTTTTTTTTAGGTTCGACTACCACAATTTCTTTAGTCTAAGTCCCATGGGCAGTCATCAATGACCCATTAAATACCACTTGGGGGGTTGTACCTTTCAACGAATCTAGGGTCCTCCTGGTTCATTGGGATCCGACCACCTTGTAGAAACCCCACAATTAGTGTGAGAAGACCATCTACAAGCACTTGGACTTGAAACTAAGACCTCCTCGAGGCCCAAAGGACTAGAGAAGGGGAGCTTTGCCAATCCATCTGCATACCTAAGCCCGAAGGGATTTATAAACACCTTTACACATTTTGTGATGAGTGAAACCCTAATTAACAATGTGAAATACCATCACCCTCAACGTTAAACCACATTTGTATTATACACAGAGTGAGTAAGTGGACAAACTCAACCTTTTTGGTAGTTTTTTTGAATTTTATTTTTTTGGTGAGATAAAATTTCATCCTCATCTTCATTTTTTTGAATTTTTGACAATTTGGGTCAAATTTTTTGAGGGAGTCAAAATTTCCATTAATCACGTGGAATTATAACAGTAAAATTGTTACAACTTCAAGTAATTTTATTTTTATTTTTTTAACAATAACAAGGTAAATTACATTGCCATAAAAAAAACTACAACAAATGTTATAGCAAGAGTTACATCACAATATTGTTCCATAGAGTTTCAAAAAAGCCATTACACAGTAAAAAATAAGTCCTATTACAAGCCCAAAACAAGGATTGACATTGTCCTTATACAAAACTACCTAGTACTCCTTTATACTATATATTCTATAATATATGCCTAATATTCTTGTAGTCCTGGAAAACATTAAAATTAACAAAGAGCATAACAACTAGTTGCATCATTTAGACCTATACTTTTTGGTTCAAGGTCTTGGTTCAAAATTTCCATATCCTTGTCAAGTTGATGCACCGTTTCATCCTCCTTTAGCTATCCCCTAGACAAGTTAGCTGAAAGTCTTTGGTTTGAGGCTGATGACTAGTTGCCCCTGCTCAAATTGAGTGCCAAATTTCGAAGAAGGTTACATTATGCTTCTAAGACTGCTAATTGTTGCTTCAATTCCACAGAGACCTTGTGATTTCTGTTACCGAAGTTGTAATCTGACATTCTATATCATGGATTTTTGAAGTAACATTGAATATTGAAGACCTATTATAGTAAATGTGTTCCTCATGGCTTCTAAGGACTCTGTGAACTTCGTGTAATTCTCTAGAGTCCATCTAGTACCCACTATGACCAATAACTTCTCTTAGTGTAATGTGCTTCACATTGCCTGCAATACCCTTATCACTCTACATTTCTTGGGTCCCAAGGAAATTTCTATGTCCTTGATTAAAGAACTGATAACACTTTCCTATACTTGAGTTGAAGTATTGCAGAATCCCAAAAATCACAAACTGAGAGAAAAAACTGTATCTATGATTGATGTCAACTCAAAACCCTGTATTTTCCTGTGTACTAATAAACCACTCAAAGGAGGTTCCTTTAAAAACTTCCAATCAAACAATACTATCTCATCAAAAAATTAATATTGACAAAATTAATTACAGTGAGTATCTTGTGAAAGACTTAATATGATCTTTGTTATTAAACAAAATGACATCGATGTACAGTATTTCATTTCCAATTACTTTGGTTGAATCCACATATAAATTGTATTTTTGATATTTTATGTCAATTAAAAAACCTTGCAAAACCTTCAATCACATTTTTATTTAATAAGTTGCATTTTTAAAATAATAAAAAATCCTTTTAAAAATAAATAAAAAAAACAAAAACATAATGCGTGCATTTTGTGGAGATTTCATTGTGTGTGAGTATGAAATAAGAGTCAAATGTGAGGGTGAAAAGAGCATATTGTGCTCACTCTCTACACCACCGTGAAAGTATGGGGTGGGGGGTGAGGACAATATGCTCACCCTCTATCCATCTTCATCCTCCGGAAGAAAGAAGATTACTCATAGTGACGTGGAAGAGGTTTCTTTGGGTCATTGAACGAACTATTCACACTGACAACTATATAATGCCAAAGCTTTCTAAGTTTTTTCTAAAATTTCGTATACAAATAGCAGTGAAGGCACCAGTGTTGCTATCTGGAGCGCGTTATCAGAGTTTCGGTTCAGACGTAGCCTCTCTTTTTAAGTTTTTGATTGTGCTTTCCCCTCTTAAGAGGCATCATGAGCAGGTCAGGGCAGCCCCCGGATCTCAAGAAGTAAGTATTTAATTCACCCTAGTTCGGTTAAGATGAACTTATTTATGAATCCATTCTTGTTGCTTCAGTACATAGTGGATGGCTTCTGTAAATATGCATTCTGCATGGGTAATTCACATTTCACTGGTATAAGAATAAGAAATTAGGGTTTATGGTTTTAGGAACAGTTCAGGGTTTAAAGATCATTTCGGGGTTTTAGGACCAGTTTAGGGTTTAAATATCAGTTCGGGTTTTCGGGATTTAGGTTTAAGTCTCAGCTTTATGCCAGGCTTTGGATTTCTTAAAGTTGACAGCTTATTGGGGTTTTGTTTGGTGTCAGGTACATGGACAAGAAGCTTAACAGTGAGTCTTCATTACTCTTGACTCCTTGTTTTATTCATTAATTTGCTTTGTCTGTTATGCCCTCTATTCCGAACCAATTTCTGTATATATTAATATGTTTATAATTTAAAAAAAAAAGGAGAAAACAGCATTTCTACCATTGTATCGTAGTTAAGCAAGAGCAATGGCTGCGTTTTACGAGTAAAAGTAGTAGCTTCGAAGGGCAGAATAGTACTAAAACTTCCTCTAGAAGTCTGGAAAGCATGAAACCCGATATTCATTGATTTTGATATTGAGCTCAGGAAGTTCAATTAGGTATCCACTGTCTCACCATGGCTGGGGATGTTGGTTATGGTTCACTTGGTCAGTTTCCACTCTTAACATCTCCAGATCATCTCACCCCGAGGCGGGTTGAATTGTAATTCTTCTGCCTCTGTTTGCCCTGGAGAAAAGATAGGCCGTGCTTGCAGTGGCATTGGTTCTTTAAGGCTTAAGTTCAAGTTGCTGTGTAATCCTTGTTCGACCGAAGATCCTAATATCATGGGAAGCAAACAATCTCTCAAGGGCTAGCTGCCTTGAGATATCATTTTAAACTGCCTTAAGATATCATAACAAGATCAGATTCCCTCAAAGGGCTGAGGCTTGAGCCAGCAGATCAGTTAAAAGCTAGGATTGACATTTATGAAAAGGGGTTTAAACTTTAGACTCTTTGAATTTGGCCAAGAGCTAAAGCTGAAGTGTTGGCTTTCCTAGCTTATGTTGGCTTTCCTAGCTTATGTTGACTTTCCAAATTCCTGATCCCGAGGAAGGGCTTCCTAACTTAAGTCCTCTATAGAGTCTAGACCAAGGAGACAAATATATTTAAGATTATTTTGTACCTTGGGGTTTTTGTTAATGATATTTGTAAGTAGAATGATATTGGAGTATGCCCTAAAAAATAACTGTTTCTCCATTGTCTCTCTTGTTAGGGCTTGGGAGTGTAGAGTGTATCTTGGGGGCTAACCAACCCTTAGTATGGTTGTCAAAATGTTACAAGAAAGCATGGCGGTGAAGACTTAGATACCCTAGGTAACAATGTGCTCACCAAGTGCAATGCGTGTTTTGTTTGAAGAACCACTCCAAACTGTGGCCCCTAGAAAGCAAAATCAAAACCAAAAAATGTAAAAAACATAAACTAAAGGTTCCCCCCTTCCCAAACCCTAGTCCAATGCAAGCCTGCCCACCTCCAAGTCAAGTTGGTACAGGTAATCTTTTTATTTTGATTTTGTATTTAGCCTTGGTATGTAATATTTACCCTATTTTATAAATATCAACATACATAAATGTTTATAACATTAAAAGTTAAAAGTCGGCCCCCCATTTCAGGATGTTTGGTAATTCTCTGACTCCTAGGACCTCTCACAGAGAAAGTAGAAATTGAGGGTTAGGGGATTCCAGGGTTATAAGACCCAAACATAGAAATTCTATTCTTGCATCTAAGAAACAAGAAAATGTTTAGGGAACATGAGTGGTAATGAGATATTAGCTTTCTCATTCCTACACAGGGTTCAGCTTAAGAGATACATTGTCTGAGTTTACTACTCAACAGTGTACACTGAATGGTCCAATAAAAAACAATGTATCACACTCAGTTCCATTTTGCTATATTCACCCCTACATGATATATACATGGGCAAACTTTGTATATTTGGTTTCTAATGGTTGTCTTGCCAAGTTGCAGCATCCTCTGTTGCACCTCTCTTGTAATATCTCGAAATTGATAGAAATCTGGGAAAATATGAGATCTGTCAGAGTCCACCATGGAAAACTGGGGACGGAAGATTCAAAATTTCACTAAAACTAACTTGACTTTGCCCTGTCTGTTCTTATTCAGTCCATAGATAATTTAGTTTTCTTAATACCAGAAGGCTGAAGCACCTAGAAACCAGCCGACCAATGTGTTATTTGAATATTTCTTATCTGACGCATTAGATTCTGTTATAACCACATGAAGTACTCTCTTTGAATTTGAATTTCCTTCATAATTTTGGAACTGCACAGAAGTGATTACACTGTTAACAATATCAGGAGGTCCATTGGAAGCAGTTATACCGTTTGGCTGCTTCTCCTGGTTTTATTTCTGAATTTCAACTGTTTATTTAAAGTTTAAACCATTCTTACATTTAGTATTTTCTTTTTCCGTAATGACTTCAAAGCTAAAGAAGGTTAGGCTGCCAACTTTGGCAGGTTCTATCATATGGTTAGCTTGCATGGGCCTTTGGTTAATAGTTAGCACTTACCTCAACAATTGGGCTAAGGTTTCACTACACTATCAGAAGCCACTATATAAATCCCCACAATGTGGCCACACCATACATTGTCATGGAAACAATGGTGTGGATAAGGTTTCACTACACTATCATAAGCCACCATATAAAGTCCTACAATGTGGGCACATCACACATTGTCATGGAAACTATGGTGTCAAATACATTGAGGCTGATTTGTTGTATTTTTTGTTTACATTACTTTTCTTCATCATGTGATGGGAAGTTGGGCGCTTGTGCAGTTTGTCTAGTTAGTCAGCCTTCCAAGCTCTGGTGGCTGAGCTCCTTTAGCACACCTTGTTTGACAGTGTTTTCAAGTGCAATGGCTCAGTGGGTTTTGGATTGTGATTATTGGTGGCAACTGCTATCCACTAGTAGTAGATGAAACCCTCATTCTCAGTTGTTTCTCTGAATTTTCTAACTTACATCAAACATTCGAGATTTTTTTTTTTGTTCGTTTGTGATTCAATAACTTTTGTAGTTTTCTGATCCTGACCTTGCTACTTTTTTCCAGCTGTAGCAAGTTTCATTTCTAAACTTTGAATTAAAGACCTGTAGAATGACTTATGTTTCACTTAGTGTTACCTCATTAGTTGTTGAACATGCTTTCATAGCAAACTACAGGTGCAGCAGAGTTCCAGATCTTTTGGCCTATAAACCAACACTTAGGTTGTGATTGGCAGAATAAACAGTGCTTATCAAATACATAAAGAGAATGACAGGTCATGATATGCATTAGTCTCAGTTGAGTATCTGCAATTGTAAAAGGGCAATGAGTTAAAACAAAACTGCAGTTACTGTTGTCAATAGATATCAGAAAACTCTAGAATATTGAAAATTAATATAGATCAGATACATTACTATTGTAGACAACTGTGAGAAAGTGTGAAATGCCCACAAGCTACCTTTAAAATGATTTTACCTTGGAAGCTGGTACCAGTACTTTATTTCCTGAACTGCTGGTAGTTTATTAAAGTTCTTGCATGAAACGGGTCATTTTCTTTAAGGCTGACCTTTTCTGTTTGATTTGTCAGTTGTCTTGTTCTCTTTGGACCCCCCTCTTCAAACCCATCTGATTACTACAAGAATCTACCCGTAAGTTCTTAACAAATTGATTGATACAAGTGGGCAGCTCAGTAAGCAAATTTTGCTGTCTGATAAACATTAGTGTTAAGAGTTTATTAATTCGTAGAAAGTTACCTACCATATGTTTTATCCCTTGTGCTTCATTTCCTTTTACTTGCTAATGGCTGTGATGCTCTTGCCTTATCTGTTTTACTGGTATATTGCATTTTCAATGATACTTCTTTAATTTCTGTAGCATGTTAAGAAGTCCGACAGCTAACTCCCTTAATTTTTTTTAGCAAGGAAAGTCATTTTGATCTATTTAAATTTATGAATTCATTGGCTTGTATATTTTGCGATGATATCTATACATGACAAATCTGCTTGCCTAATCACAAAGAGGTAGAGGTTAAGATCAAATGTCTATATTATGTCAAGGGTAGGCAGTTACTTTTTAGTTACTGTTTCACTTTTCTAATATATTGAGAATTAATTTCTGAATTCAGTTAAGTTGAACGCCAACAGAGTGGTGGTTGGTACTCTACGAGGATTTGACCAGTTCATGAATTTAGTCCTGGATGGTACTGTAGAAATAAATGGCAATGAAAGAAATGAGATAGGCATGGTGGTAAGTTTTTCCTCGTTCTCATGTTTTCAAATATTTCAATGTGATAAAAAATTAGTTAAGTTCAATTTACTAGAAGATTCATTTTTTTTGTTTCTTATGTGCAGGTCATCAGGGGGAACAGTGTTGTGATGATTGAAGCTTTGGAACCGGTCAACAGGTCATCATAATTTATTTTGAAACCTTTTTATGTTTCAGAGATTCATGGGTAGAGAACTTTTGTAAGTGATGCACCATTTGTTAAAATGTTCCAGTAAACGATTAGTAAGCCTCACAAATTTTGCAAGGTTTTATTTTGAATGGATGTCATGAACAAAGTATGGAGAGTATTCTTCCCACTTTTCTTATGCTTTTGGGAGATAGAAGATAGCTTAAATAGCTGCACAGGGAGATTGCAGCAATGTAGACAACTGAACTTTGCAATGTACTTTATTTGCTTGATATAGTAGTAACAACATCCTAGAATGTTGCTTAATAGGAACATCAATTCTTATTGACTGTGTATGCTATTAGATGGTTGGAACAATTTCTTTTTATTAAGCCTTCATAAGTTTGTGTGCAATGTTCTCAGTTAGCGTTCTGATGCTGTTATAAAATGTAGGGCCTTTGTTTCCATATGGGTTGGATTCATATTAGCCATGCCTTTGCTATAAGGTCCATGCCATGTCTTAGTGTATGCAGATCACCTTTTTAGCTTTGAACTTAAATGTAGGTTCCATGTCTTATTGTCTTCTAGAATATCCATTTTAACCTCGGATCTATTAAGCATAGAGAGGGATCAAAGAAAACTGGGGTGCAAACCTCTCATGGTGTAAAAGATCTCCCCAGGGTTGAGATGGATCTATGCTAATTTATTTATTTATTGATTTATTGTCATTTTTTTAAAAATCTTTTACATCAGATGTCAGAATTCTTCCATTTTTGTTTATCAGCATTACCCACCCAACGTGTGACACATCATTTCCATCCGGGGCTGTAGAGTCTTCACTACTTGGTGCGCCTTCACTACTATCAGTGCAATGATTTTTCTTCTCTTCCCTCTGTTTTTTCGCTCAAATTGTTTGCACTCATCCTTAAACCATGTGGACACAAATGCGGGGATGATTTTAAGGATGGAAATATATTTTAAAATGTAGAAACCTTGGCGAATCTTACTAATCCTTCATATGCCAACTATAAATGATTGGCGATAGTTTTGTAAAAATATTCAAATTTCTAAGGATTTAATATAGCTTTTACAAAATTTTGGCGATTTTTAAGGTAAAATAATTTTATCCTATAGAATTTGGGCGAATCATTTTTAAAATAACGAATCTCGTTTTTGGAAAAACCAGGGAAAATTAGTCCATGAACGAAATTTAGCCCCTAAAATCACCTCTGCCGTGACAAATGTAACATTCATATATGTTCCCTTAGCAAAAATGGGTAATAGTACAACACATGCAGAAGATGACGGGAGTGGCATGGTGTCTCTTTCACAAAAAAATCCAATTACTTGTCCATTCTCTCTACTCAGCTGGACTCTGAGAAGTGTTAAGAATGGGAATATTGCTTTACTTCTGTTTCTGTTTTGTTATCCCTCGTTTATTATTTGCTTTTTCATATTTCTTATATTGTCAGAATGTATATCTCAGTGTTTTGATAGGCATCAAACATTTTAAATCTTGATCTCTCTAATGGAAGCTTCCATTCAGAATAGTTTAAATAAGGCCTATGTAAACTTCCATTCAGAACAGCCTAAATAAGGCCTATTACAACTAGAGAGTTGTGACGAATTATAAGAGATTTGTGATATATTGCTTTGGTACTAACTTCTAAGTAATGGATCTTAGACAAGCATGGTATAGTGCATTTCTTCTTGAATGAATACACATACAGTTATAGTAATGCTATATATGTTAGACCAAGTGCATGCACATGCTATGAGACTGTACTCGTTACATCCAAGTATGACAAAAATTGGTCCATTTAAAATGTACATGATGCTTTCTGGTTGCGCCCAGCTGGTAGTTGTTTTTAAATGTTTATATGAAGCTTCACGTAATGCACTGTTCAACAATCCTGTTAAAGCTATTTTGTCTAATGTTGATCCAAATGCCTAGATTCTTTTTGGTTGTTGAAGGGTCCAAGCACTTGATTGGTTTGAACCAAAATACCCGTGAATGCGAAGCGTCTCTTCATATAGCATTAATTTTGATTGCAAATTTCATTGGTCTAGCCTAGCATGCCTTGATCATTGCCTTTTTCTATTTTGTGTTCTCATTTTTAAAATGCTAAGTCATTGGGTACATACATTTATGTTGACAGTTGCTATTTTGCATTTCATATTTAAAATGCCACTCAAGTCATTGTTACATACATTTATGGTGACTGATTCATACAAGAATATAAAATGAATATAGCATAAATTTGAGTTTAAACTAGACCAGTTTTTTGGTCAATGAAAAAAAGCAAGTACATTACAAAAAATACAGAAGCCAGTTACATTTGCCTTTTCTTCTTTTAACGAAGATTGTGAACTATAAAATACAGAGTCCTGTTGCATTTACCTTATATTGTCTTAACCAAGATTGTGAACTATATCCAAAGTTGAGCAGTATATATCTAAAAATTTGGTTTATTAATACAACAAGGGAGTGCTGTGTAGCAGCCAGTCCTTGTTTTTTCGCTCTTTGTTAATGTGGACATGTAAGAAGTAGGGGGTTGTATAATAAATTTAAATTGGTTCTTCAAATTTCGAATTAAAGTTATGGTTTAATGGTAAGATCTGGTAGTAACAGGAACAACAAACTCTAGAATGGTTAATGTCCCTATTTGCCCAAATTTAGTAGTTATAGCGATTGAGGCTACTGGGTGAGTATTTGCAGAGACAGTAAAAGAACAAGCATCTGCTCCATTCTTAACCACTAATAAGTGCTGCAAAAATTGTTAGCAAATCCACTCCATTCAAATATTATTTTAAGGCTCTTGAATTTCTCAAATTTAAATTGGTTCTTCAAATTTCAAAGTTGAAGTTATCGTTTGATGGTAAGATTTGGAAGTAAAAGGGACGACACACTCTATCATGGTTAATAACGAAGTATTTACCTGTATTTAGTAGTTATAACGATTGAGGGTAGTGGGTGATGTTGTATTTGCAGAGACAGTAAAAGGACATCTGCTACATCCTTAATGACTAATAAGTGCTGCAAAAATTGTTAGCAAATCCACCCAAATCAAATATTGTTTCAAGTCCTTATTTATTTGCTCACTTCTTCATGTCTTTTGTGCACTGTTGTTAAAACCCACTACCAATGGTCTTATAAGCTGGTCCATCAATGTGGGCATTAGCGACGCTTCTTGGTTCCTTGAGTTTAGTGTGAACATAATTGTTGTCATTTGCCACTCTTCTCATTGTAGAATCAATGCAACAAAACTTAAATATGCAGGTTTTTATTTTGAATATTTGTTCATGTATTCTGTTCACCTTTTTGACGTGAATAAATCTGAAGATTACATGACATAAAATTGAATGCAAATTTAATAAAGTTTTCAATAACCCACCATCTCATAAGAATATTAATGAGTAGCTCCCATTAGTGCACTGGGAGGCCAAAGAGATGTAAACAACAATTTTCAGTTCCAACGTGGCTTCCATTAATAAAAATCAAAACAAATGTTGAACACCTATTTGACTAAAACACATTAGAGACAGTCTGCTACCATAATTAAAGGCATTATTGGTGATTTTTATTTGATTTTAACACTTAAGATGTACTGTTGCAACACTTATAATGCAATTTCTAGGCCTGCATTTGTCTTGCATTTTGAATTGATTCTGATTGCGCAAATGCAGGTTTTGAGAGAGTTTTAGGAGGGTGGATGTCAAGGATAACATAACATATATTTCTGCATACTAGCATATAGTGCTGGTTGGTTTTGTCTCTCAGATCGTAATTATGGAGTCTCTATTTTTATGCAAATATACTGTGTAGGAAATTATACCCAAATTAGCGTCTGCACACATTTTGGTCTTAGTTGTTGGGGGGTTGGTCTTAGAAGGCTAATAACCCTTCATCTGCTTTCCAAAGGTATCGATAAGAACCAGACCATGCAAATGTTGCAGCTCCATAAATGTCTTATGGAAGATTGCCATGATTGAAGTAGTCACGAGTGCGCTGCTTTTAGTGATAATCTTAATCAAAGCAGCCCCTTACAACGATTAAATGAATTGAAAGGCCTTCTCTATGAATGCCACAAGCATTTGTGAAACCTTAAATCGAGTGTTGAGTACTAGAGAAATTAGAAAGCTGGTACTCGAAGGAAAGCGAAGTAGTCTCTTATTTGAAAGATGGAATTGCCCTTTTTTTCCAGGCAAGTTATAATTGCATTTTTCCAATACCATTTTGTCTTGTTACAAGAACTTTCTTATGTATGATATTTTTTTAATAAATGCTTTGTCACATAAATGTGCATTGCTGTATATCTGTTGGAGTGTGGGTTGCAACTTGGAGCGGTGGTTGTGACAGTGACTCGTGTTTAAAATGTGGTAGGCATGTTTCTCCCTTGCATGGAGATTGTTGCAAATAGTTATTGATTTATATTGAATATTGTTGATGTAGCAAAATTATTATATGTCGTTTGTAGGGTACTGATCAACCCTGTTCTTTGCTGAAAGTGTGAGAGTAGGTTGAGCTGTATGTAAAAGGATTGATTCCCACTTAAAAAAATGTAAATTGTTTTAATATCATTGAGAAACATGTAGGAAGAAGTTTTGGTAGATAAGCATGTCAGAGAAAGTGTGGAACACTTACACTCATCATGGGCGCCTAGCTCTCATCTATGGGGGTAATGATACTTAGCCTCTTTCACATTGAAACCACTATTTCTTCATCAAGTGTTGTGAACTTCAAATTAATCATTTTAGACAGAAATCTTATTGTTATATATAATTGCCAAGCATATTTCAAATTAGATTACTTTTAAATTTCATTTTGGATTTGTTGATTTTTTTTTCTGCTCTTATCCTTTCTCAATCATAAAATAATGCATATTATTAGAGCAGCATATAACCATAAAGTATAAATATATTTCAAATTTGCCTACTTTTAAATTTCATTTTAGATTTCTTTATCCTTCCTAAATCATAAAATCACACATATTACTAGAGCAACATATAACATAAAGTATAAATAGAGAATAGTTTTAAAGCACATAACCATAAAGTATAAATATATTTCAAATTTGATAACTTTTAAATTTTATTTTGGATTTGTTGATTTTTTTTACTGATCTTATCCTTCCTAAATCATAAAATAATGCATATTACTAGAGCAACATATAACCATAAAATATAAATACAGAATAATTTTAAATCATAAAATAATGCATATTACTAGAGCAACACATAACCATAAAGTATAAATAGAGAATAGTTTTAAAGCATATATGATTTCAATATTTACATCATCCATTTCTAGACAGTGAACTCTAGACAATAAGCTTAAGGTTAAAAACAATTCTAAATAAGCTTTTTGTTTTGGATTTGTTGATTTTTTTTACTGATCTTATCCTTCCTAAATCATAAAATAATGCATATTACTAGAGCAACATATAATCATAAAGTATAAATAGAGAATAGTTTTAAATCATAAAATAATGCATATTACTAAAACAACATATAATCATAAAGTATAAATAGAGAATAGTTTTAAAGCATATATGATTTCAATATTTACATCACCATCCATTTCTAGACAGTGAACTTAAGGTTAAAAACAATTCTAAATAAGCTTTCAACAAGAACAATTTTATGAAGAACCTAGATAAGGTGATATATGGTAATGCTCCTACGGTTTAGATTGTGATTTAGGGACAACCTATTAAGCATGTTGAATCAGAGTATCAAACAAGGAAGAACCTCAACTTGTTGATGAGATGAGAGTGTTAGAATATAGAAGATTGTGCTCGTTTTACCAGTGACGATACCCTCGTCACCCAACCACTGGTCGAAGCCACCCTTCGAGCACCTTGACCTTGATCGAGAAGAGAATCCTGGTAGCAATCCAATAGCCAAGAGAGGCTAATGCACCAAGCAAGAAATAGAAACTAAGTTGAATAGATGATCCCACCCAGAAGCTAGCGCACCACTTTCCTAGCTCTCCCAGAAACTTGCGCACCAAAACTGCAACTGCCTGCGCAGATTTGGCTCTCTCTGCAACTGCTAAGATGATGAATAATGAGAACTGGCGCCCTGTATTTATAGTGAATTGGGCAAGCTAACTGGGGCAAACTTCTCCTTCTGGGTATCAATAAATTCATTTTATTTGTATTTATCCAGCTGACAACTTGTCTAGGGTTTTCTTTAATTCTTTGCTTCCTTCCGGAGGATTCTTCATTTCCTAGCTAGGGAGGTATGGTCTTGAGCACAACAGACCATTCAACTGGTAGCACTACGAGCACCGTCATTATTATCCAACTGGATAATCTCCTATGACAACTAGTACAATATCAATTAATAGAACACACTTGTGTCTATTCAGGTAGTACACAACTACTCAATCTGTGAAACATAATCACAAATAGTGGAACAAATCCACCACAGTAGTATATCTACTGTCATATATTCTTCATAACAAACATCTGATAGCAACCTCCATAGAAACAATGTTATGATAAAAATTGAATCATCTGGGCCAATCTTTCACTCACGTCTGTGAGATTTGAAAGAATATCGACCCTCAGTATAGAATATCAACAATGGGCTATCTGCCCCATTCTTCTCTAACAAGGAAGAAGGATTATTTCTGATTTCTGAGCCTGGACCATTTTTCACCCTGGGCCATTCTTCCGACACTAATTAAAGTGCACCCTGGACATAATGTATAAACCCTAAGAAATGTTTGGACCATTCCTCCTACACTAGTTAAAGTGCACCCTGGAGAGAATGTATAAACCCTAAGGAATAACTGTCCTTGATTACTGAGCCTGGACTATTCCCCACCCTAGGCCATTCTTCCGACACTAAACAAAGTGTAACCTGGAGAGAACGAGTTTGCCCTAAGGAATAACTGTCCGGACCATTCCCCACCCTGGGCCATTTCTCCGACACTAAACAAAGTGTAACCTGGAGAGAATGAGTCTGCCCTAAGGAATGTCTGTCCTGCATCAACCTCCAAAACAGACCATTCTTCGAAACTGTTCACAACTGTGAACTTCGAAAGAATGGTTGCCCGACGAGGCAGACCATTCTACTTGACCACTACTCAGAGTGATTGCCAAGAAGAATGACTGTCCTAGACCACTCCCCATGTTAACCACAATGGGAAGTCACTGTCTATGATACATCAACAATCAGTCTGCCTCCCATGTTAACTACAATGGGAAGTCATTGTCCGTCAGAAATCTCAATCCACTTTCCGAATAGGAAAGCATCTGTCCAATCTGGACTAATTTTCAATTATAAGAATAAATAATGTTTTCAATGCTCCCTCCTAACTGGAGAGTTATTTAAATCATAAAAATAAATGTTCTTCAAGAATATTTTTTCCATACCTTCTCTAGCTTGGAGAATCTTCCCTTTCAGCTAAGGGAGTTATTTCCATGATCCCCATCTTCTCTCGGAAATATGCAAACTTGATTTTGGATAGAGGTTTTGTCAGGATATCTGTTGTCTGTTCATCAATGGCATCAGTGGGGATATACTCGAGCTTTACCTCTCCTTCTCGGACTTTATCTCGAATAAAGTAGTATTTGATCTCAATGTGCTTCGACCTTTCATGAAACACTGGATGTTCGAATAATCTTATGCAACTCTGATTATCACAATATATTATGGTCGATTCTAGAGTCTGATCAAATAAATCGGAGATTAACTTTCTTAGCCATACTACTTCTGTGCATGCTTCACAAGCTGCCATATACTCTACTTCTACTGTACTGAGTGCGACATACTTCTGTTTCCTGCTGCCCCAAGATATCATAGCGGAGCCCAGGCTGAAACACATACCTGAAGTACTCTTTCTGTTTTCTGCACTTCCTGCCCAATCAGAGTCTGTGAATCCATGAAGTTGGATATCAATGGATGCGGTATATCTTAGGCCATGATTTATTGTCCCACGAATATATCTTAAGACATGCTTTGCAGCGATCCAATGCTTTTGTCTAGGTTCCACCTGGAACTGACTTAATGTATTTACAACAAAACAAATATCTGGTCGAGTATTTACCAAATACATCAATGATCCAATTAGTTGTTGATATAGAGATGGATCAACTGGATCGGAATCTGGGACTTTCACTTTTCTTATATCCGCATTCATAGGAGTGTCCATGAACTTGTAGGTAGTAAGGGCATTCATACATTTGCAAGTGAACTTTTGATGTGTAAAAGGCTAATTCTTTATTAGTTTTGAATATATATTTCACATTTACAGGTGATTCAATCCACCCATTAAATGCAATGTGACATTAGCTTTTAAAGCTGTTTTTGTTAGTTTTTAGTGCAATTGTAAACCTTAGAACTTAGGGATATAATGCATATATCATATAACATATAGGTTAGATGTTTAGTCTTTGACCTATAAGGATTGCTTCAATAAAAAAGCTATTAGCAAAGGCTAATGGATACATGTGTTGGCAAGTAACATTAATACTCATCAAAATTATTAATATACATCAAAGAAGAATTTGTAGAGGCAACGTTGACTTCCATGGAGTCTATTGAACAAATAAGTAAAACTTATAAATTAGTTGCAAGTTATTATATAGGAGAAATTGAGTACTTTCAATGTCAATTTTTTCAAGGACATTTAATAAAAACATTATATTTTTTGAAATCATGTTAAAATAATATGAAAATTGTTTGCATTGGTTCCACAACATAGAAATACTACCCCAAGTTTACAGCTTAGGGATTTGTTGAATGAAATAAAAAATAAATTCACATAATTGGTTAGATGTTCTAGAAACTAGTGAAATAACATAGCAAATCTGTTCATATAACCCTAAGGAGGTTTGAATGATCTATATACAACACATGACTATTTCTCCACAACATAGAAATATTTCCCTAAGTTTGCAGCTTAGGGATTTGTTGAATGAAATAAAAAATAAATTCACATAATTGGTCAGATGTTCTAGAAACTAGTGAAATAACATAGCAAATTTGTTCATATAACCCTAAGGAGGTTTGAATGATCTATATACAACATATGACTATTTCAATGGTGTGATCTTGAATATAGGTTCTTCCAATGGTGTGATCCTTCCAACAAAGGATGCCTTGTTATTGGTATGATCATACACATATTTCTACACCTTCCAATAAAGGATAACTTGTTATTTGTATGATCATACACATATTTCTTTGACAAGGGATCACTTGTTAATGGTATGATCATATCATCATACACATATATGCTTATTCAATATTGTTAGTCTTTTTGATCACCGCAAGAGATATTATCATATTTAGGAGTTGCAATAAATTACTCTTGATTAACATGTTTACTTTTGATATTTTGCTTCTCTATACATGGATTTTTCCCATCGTTAAACCTCATTTACTTGGACAAAAATATGCTTTTGATGCGATTACTAGATCTAATGAGTGACAAATGTGTTTCTTTTAATTGCCCACCTAAGTAGGTCCAATTCACTAAGCTGGTCAATACAAACCTTTCATCACTCAATGGGTAGACCTATGGCCAATTTGTCAAATAACTTCTCTAATTTAGGGTCTTGATTCTTAGATACACTCATTTTGCAATTATACAATGTTGGGAATATTTGCTCCAAGCTCCACTATATGCACAATATATTAGTGACAACCTCATTTTTTTCCAAGAAAAAAACTGATATCTTTATTTTGAGACAAAAAAGTGATATTACTTTCAAGAAGCCTTTGAGGACAACCACAAATTTTTTGACTCCAATATTCAAACCATGTTGTTACTATGATATTGAATAAGATCAAGATAATTATGAAAAACTATCGAAGATCCAAATAATTATGAAAAGCTATATGTCTTACAACAAATTCATTTAATTGAGCCATAAACACTATATCTAGGCTATATGCATCATCTAAACTATCCTATAAGCATTGATAATAGCAGTCTACAAAGAACTTAACATACTACCTTAGTAAACATAAATTACTCAAATATTTGTCTTCTAGGAAAGGTTGTAGTGACCCCATCCTCTATCTTAGTGACGTCAAGAATGCCTTTTGCACAATCCACTACCTACTTCTACAAACCATATTAATCCATTCAAATCTATAGAAATATGGTTGTAGGAGAAAGTGGCACCTTGAGAAGTTGGGCATTGAGATGATCTATGAGATTTGCTATCCCAATGTTGTGATTTCTGAGCTACCTTGTAACCCATTTAACAACCAATTTTGAGTCTCCAAGGATATGAAAATTTGCTATCCTTATGTCTACAACTATTCCTATCAAGATAAGTATAACCTTCATCTATGCCATATTGTTACTCCCAACTCCTATACTACATTTGAAAGAAATGTGATGGTCCTTTTCTAGGAACATCCCCTTGCTCCAAAGAGGCTAAGATTTCCCTTGGAGGCATCATCGAAAAACCCTATGGCTTCACTTTGTCAATTTCTAGTTGCCCAATCTATGTTAGTGCCTTTCTCTTCATGGTGTTCCCTAGATCAACATATGCACACATAATTTTGTAGAATACCTATAGAGGAAAAATGGATTGATTTTGAAAAATCACACCATTCCTAGTCAATTAGATGGACAAACATATTGTCAATGGAAGGCCCTTATGGCTTGCAACTGTGTCGTTCTCCATCCAATTTTTCGGACTTCCTCCTTTGAATCGCCTTCCCATCACATATCCTTGACAACATTTTCTCTATGTTCCACACTTCCTTGGTGAAGTGACAACTTATCAGAAGATGGGATGTTCTCACTATTAGAGTCTTGCACATAGGGCACATACCATGTCCTTGCCATGAACACTTCATTAGAATATCTTAGGTGAGATATTTTTTATACAAGGCCAACCACATTAAGATATTGGTTTTTAAAGGAGATTTAACATTGCATATATTTCACTGCCACCACTTAACTGCCTCCTCCACCCTTCTAAACACATTGCCATGTATTCTAGTCTTGTGATGTAGCTTCCACCTACAAGGATTTTGGACCAAACTAAAGAGTCATCCTCAAAGGGAATTTTGAAAAAGTTTGTAGACAAAGTTCTGTAAAATTTGTTCCATTCTAGAGTTTAATTGTTGATAATCACTATCTTGTCCAATGATCTCTGTCATTCTCTCTAATATGTGGTTGCATTAAGAGAATGTGCATATGATAAGATGAGATTATTGTATTGTCTAAGAGAGTCCAACAATTCATTTAGATAATTTGAATGTCCCTCCACATCAAATCCACGGATCTATACCAATGTGAACCTTTGAACCATCCCCTATTTTCTATGCTAGCCAATTTCCCACAAGAGGGAAGGAGAGCGCCAATTCTTTCTAGATTATTGATGTAGTCTAAAATTTTATATTTGTATATCTAATCCATTCTTCTACTGAGAGGCGCTCCACATGCTTAGTAAATTTCACCCTCTACCATAAATGATTTCCAAACATTAGCCTTCAAAGGCTCTTTGTAGCTAGATCCTTAACAAAGTGAAAAATGTTTTTAAGTGCCCAACCCCTCACCAGTGGCAGACTTACTTTCTACTTTTCCTTGACCCACAGGGAGATAAAATTTTTCTTCCTTAGCTTGGTTTGTATCCCTTTAGGAATGTATTCTAGAGAATGCCAACG
>ML795681.1:139464-181452 GCA_009831015.1 Picea engelmannii | reverse complement strand
TGATTGTTTCTGCTTCGAGGGTGCGTTGAGAGGATTCCAACCAAATAGCTAGCTGCTGCATCAAGACTTGTGTGTGAATTTACTCCTTGAGACCATTTTTGAATCATTTTTTAATAAGCAATCAATCAAGCCCTCAGTAGGGACTGACAATTTCTCAAAAGTTTCTATAAATTCTTCTACTATGTCAGTTTGGAGCAACTTGGTCAATCTTCCCAAATAGCGAGGGTCGCTTTCAAAACGAGCATAGATGGATTTCACATGCCAACTCCAAGCAATGTAACCCACATAGGATTTCTTATTCCATTACCACCATTTACAATGTTCTAGATCTAGGTATAACACCTTGTTGGCCCTTGGTTTTGGAAGAAAGTGAAGACTAACACAGAACAAACGAAATGCGAACTGTGCGGAAGACCAGTGACTGATACTGGGTCGAAGTGAGAAGAAGAGCAAAAAAGATAGAGTGAAGTAAGAGAAAGAAATCCGTTGGACGAGGAGATTGAGGACAACAAATCAGCAAGGAAGACGGATCGTGGAAAACTCAGCAAGCGGAAAAAACCACCGGTAGATGCTTCGAGAGCACCGCGAGAGAAAGAAAGAAAGACAGGTTGGCAAAGCCCTAAAAATGCGGGTCAAGTTGACCTAGGGTTTTAGACACCTAGGGTTTTTGTATCTAGGGTTTTGGCACTTAGGTTTTGGCCTAAGGCTGTCGATGAGATATTGTAATGTATAAATAAAGGTCAAGAGGACTTGGGATCAGGTTGTTGTTGTTGTCGTTGTTAGTTTGATGATGTGATGATGAGTGATTATTGTTATTACTGAGAGGGAAGTATTGTGATGAGAGAGCATTTTGTATTGTAAGATCTTCAGCTGGGTGAAAATATCAACCCTGCATCTAGGTGCGTAGGGAGGGGAGAAAGAGAGAAGAGAGGAAGAGAGAAGATCTACTAGCTAAGAGTGTAGATAGGAATGTATGCTTCCACTTACTATATTATAAAGCACAGTTCTGTGGATGTAGCCATAGGGAGAGGGTGAACCATGTACATCTTGTTGTTGTGTGTGATTGATGTTGTGTTCTTTAGCCCTTTGATATATGGTTGTTACTTTATTGTGTTAGATATGACAGATAAATGTGTGAAGTAGGTCTAAGCTGGTAACTGATATCTAGATGTAGTGTTGTTGTTGTATTGGATCCACTTTACGTTTCCTCTGGTTGTAGACATCTGTGTCATGCAACTCCCTATAGCTACTTTGAGTGAGAATGCATCTGCTTCGTAGGTGTTTCCGAAAGGGCCAGTAGTTAGGGCTTGTTGGTGCACCATTAGAGATGAACCCTGGGTTTTCCCCTGTGCTAACAAATGGTTCCGTTGCCGGGACTAGGATCTTCTTGAGGGAATGTCAAGGTGGTTTCCATAGAAGACAAAGATTCAGAAGTGGATAGAAGAACAAGAACCCTAAGCTTAGCACTGGGGACTGGTTGGGAAGGTATATCTTTACTGATATACACAAGATTTTCTTTGAAGGGATTCATAAGGAGCTATACGAGTGGTTAGCCAGGTTAGCAGATACCCAGTTTGAGATCAAATATAGGCCACCTGTGGTTTGGACGTCGATGCTCATCAAGAAGGTCAAGAGAGTTGATAATGCCATGTCAAGAGAAATAGATCACTGGTTTGATAGTACCATCAAAGGGTATATCACTGAGTTTTCTATTGACAGAGTAGAGTCGTATAGCCAAGCAGAAAGATATTTCTTTAAGGGACCTAGAGGAAAATTTTTACAATTTCTGAAGTTCAAGATCAATATGCTATTGCATGAGAAGAACATATTGAAGATATAGTAGTGGGTCAGATTTAAAATCTAATGTTTAGGAATTCATACAGCGACAATGACACATAGGTTGGACATACGCGCAGTGGAAGGACCTTCAGGGAAGTTCCTTTAGTGAACTTGTTTGAGCAATATCACGAACCTCTTCTACAGGAAGAAGGGTTTTATAGAGGAGAAGAGAACGAGCTACTGAACGAGGAACATTCAGGGTCCGTTGGGCCAAGAGAAGAAAAGACCAAAGAACCTCACCGAGAAGAGACAAAAGCTTCATGAACTGTACCGACTGTTGAAATAAGTACTATTACTCCTCCTGTTGTTTTAGCAACATTAAGAAACTAGAGTAACCTAAGTTATCAGAGCACTCAGAGCACTAGTACAAGTGGTTCAACGCACACTCATTCAGGAAACCTAGGATGATCTATGGAAGATGAGATGAGGTTACCCACCTTTAGGGGAGATGGATCTGAAGATCCCGATCAACACTTGTTTCTATGTGAAGCTGTATGGAGTATTAAGAATGTCACCAACGAAGTTGTTAAACGAGCTCAATTTAGTACTACCCTGATAGACCATGCATTGAGCTGGTACATGAAGCTTGTCTAAGGAACTGCACAGCCTAAACCACTGAATGAGATCAAGAATGTGTTGGTTGTAGAATTCAAGAAACCCAAGTCGAAGTCACAATGCATTATAGAGCTGAAAGAAATCAAACAAAGAGTAGCTGAACCTGTTTGGGAGTTTGATCAGA
The DNA here is from genome assembly GCA_009831015.1 of Picea engelmannii. Lineage (NCBI taxonomy): Eukaryota > Viridiplantae > Streptophyta > Pinopsida > Pinales > Pinaceae > Picea > Picea engelmannii. Next base: position 178,874 of record ML795681.1, on the reverse strand, counting down.
GGTTTAAAACCTTAATGGGCCGACTGATTTTTCAGATCCCAGACGAGCAGAACAAGGAATGGTTCATTACTTCCCTCTTACCACACATCAGAGTCCCTCTGATGCAACAGAAGAATGCTTCGCAGGCTGAGGCACTGGAGATTTCCATGAAGCTAGAATCAACCCCTATGGGAGAATCCAGCTCAGGTATGAGTCAAATTTTAAGTTAGTTAACTAGCTTATCACTGCAGGTCAAAGATATGAAAAAAGAGAAGATATCTGGTGCATTAGATGAAAAACGGAAGGCCACGACAAAGAGAATTGTCCCCTATTTCATGAGTACTTAGCATCGGGATCTACGAGCCCTTTGAAGCAACTTACCCTACCTTGGTATGAGGTATGTAGAAATAGGCATTGCCCTGATGAATGCTATTACATGCAAAAATATGTTCAGACACCCACAAATCTATATTGCACATTCTGTAAGTTGGTAGGGAATGATGATAGGGATTATAGGGCCTATGACGTCATGCATGAAAGGTCAAGGGACATATACAAAATTCAAGGCAAAGTACAACAAGAAGGTAACACTACACAGTATAATTCCCTAGGAAGAGGAAACTTCAACCCTCGTGGTGGATTCAGAGGAAGAGGACGAGCATGAGGTATGGGTCAAGGTCGAGGCCAAATAATTTGTTATAACTGCACACAAACAAAACATTTGGCAAGGGACTATCAGAACCCTTGTACCACTTGCAGCTACTACAACTCATTTGAACATGTCATAGAAGATTGTCCTACACTATTAGCCAAACTTTAGGAAAGACAAGGAGGAAACCAAAAATTACAACTAATCATAGCAGAACCTCACGGAGTGGATCCTAGAGTCACTGTTATCACTAGAGGAGGCACTGCTACAGGAGAATAAAGAATGACTCCAGGGAAGACTAAAGAACAATCAGGAATCAGAAAAGATGTAGAGAAGACACAAGAGTTTGATCCAAAAAAAGAGAAACAAACATTTGAGGAAGCAAGAAAATAATTCAGGAGAGATCATGCTTCTTCATCAAAGGCTCAAACAGAAGTAAGAGAATATGGAATGCCTCTATCATTTGATTAGTCTGCTTCGCTCAGAGAAGGAAAATAGGTAAGTAAGCTTATGGAATTTTTATGCACTTGCCTTTATTTGATAAAGGATGAGAGCGTAGTACATGAACTACAAAACTTGATCAAACAATATGAGCTAGGAAAGATAGATCCCTTACTGAATAAAGCAGTACACCAACTATACAAAAAGAGAAGGAAAAATAAGGAACTACATCTGAATGCTGAAATTGGAGAGTATGATATAGACTATGTGGTCTGCAACTTAGGGTCGGAGGTCAATGTCATGACAAAGAAGACCTGCGCACTGATGAGAAAACCTAAGTTTATCTATTCCCCCATCAGGCTTAGGATGGCCAATCAATAGGCTGTGAGCCCATTCGAAAGACTGGAACATGTCCTTGTGGACATCGATGGGGTCAGAACATTTGTGGACTTCGAGGTGATTGAGATAGTCAATGAGAGATGTCCTTACCCCGCACTGTTAGGAACTGATTGGGATTTCAATAATTCTACCGTTGTCGACTTGAAGAAAAGAAGAATGACCTTTGAAGGAGATGGCCTTAGGGACATCACACCTCTGGATCCTGATGAAGGTCCCAGATACACATAGCCCATCAGATAGGAAGACCACACATATGAGCTAGAAAACATATACAAATTGACAGCCAGACATCAAGATTACATTAATCCTACAACAGATGGAAACCTAAGCTAGCGAAGTGACAACACATGTTCATCAGATTCAGAAGAAGAATTGGAGAAATGGCAGAACCAAATGTGTGAAGTATCTACAAGGAGATGTGCTAGATTAACCAAATAAGTTCGCTGGATCGACTCAATAGTAAGTAACTTGCCCACCTTTGATGGTCTAAATCATTTAGAAGCTTTCTTGTTGGAATTTGAAGAAATTGTACCAACACAACGAATATTGTTGGCATTGGATGAGGCCTTGAAAACAACTCCAACAATATGGTGGGGGACACACAAAAACAACATTACGGTCTGGATACAATGTCGCACTTTGATCACATCGCAGTTTTCAGAACAAGTAGAAGGCTACAAAGTTAGGTACACAGGTCGAAGCTGTCCGAAGGACCATGTGTGAAGTTGCAAGGAAGCCTGGATTAGCATTCCTCAAGAGCAGTGGGTGCACAAATTCATTAACACACTGGACACAACCCCTATCAATTGGTATCTTCAAGAAGAACTTCGCCTCATCACTGCAGATTGAGAAGGTATGAATCATAACTTTGTAACTACTTTTTTATTTGAAAGCCAATATCCTATAGTGGATCAAGTGTTACAGATTGTAAGACATAAAGTATTTGAGGAGGCACTTAGCCTCCCTTTGGAGCAAGAAGAGGGCGAATGAACTACGCCTCTTTATAAATTGCAGGGCTATTAAAATATCAATGATGATGAAGACGATGATCCTAGGAAGGTGAAAATCATCGAAACAGAAGGAAAGAGAGACATAGAAGGACCAGGAGTTGATCTACCTTTCATTGGACAACCAATTAAAATCAATAAAGTCAATATTGGAACAAAGAAAACACCGAAGCTTGCAAATGTTGGAGATTATTGGGATGCTGCCACTATTGACAAGATCACAGAGTTAATGCATGAATATCAGGACTTGTTTCCAACCAAGTTCACTGATATGGAGGGCATTAAAGGGCCCATGGGAGAGATGAAGATCCCCTTGAAGCCAGATGCAAGGCCAGTTAAACAAATACCCTACAGATTGAATCCTAAATATAAGGAGAAAGTGAAGATTGAATTCGACAGAATGTTGGAAGCAAGAATCATAGAACCCATTGAAGAATCAGAGTGGATTAGACCTATGGTGGTGCAGGATAAGAAGACCAGAGAAATCAGGATCTGTGTAGATCTCAGGAAGCTGAATGATTCCTTTTTTCATGACTCATTCCCTACACCATTTACTAACGAAGTGTTTGATAATGTGGGAGGACAGGAGGTCTACTCCTTCACCTATGGATTTTCAGGATACCATCAAATTAGGATTGCCAAGGAATATCATCACAGACCACATTTTCCACAGAATGGGGATCCTACCAGTATACAATGATGTCGCTTGGATTGAAGAATGCGCCAACCATATTTTCTAGGGTGGTGGTCGAAGCATTCAAGGAGTTTTTACATAAATTTATGGAAGCATATTTTGATGATTGGAGTGTTTTTAGTTTGTTGCAAAATCATATTGAATGCTTAAGACTAATGTTGGATAAGTGCAGGCAATGTCAGATTTCCTTGAACCTGAAGAAGTGCATCTTCTTTTCACCCTTTGGAGTGCTGCTAGGCCATATTGTGTGTAAGCAAGGATTGCTAGTAGATCCATCTAAGATTGCCATTATAGTTGATTTTTCCCCTCCTACTTCAATCAAACAGCTATGCACTGTGCTGGGACATACATGATGCTACAGGAAGTTCATTAAAGGCTATGCAAAGATCACAACACCCATGGAGAATATTTTGAAGAAAGACTGTCAGTTTCAGTGGACAGAAGAATTCCAGCAGAGCTTCAACACACTGAAACAAAAAATGGTTACTGTGCCTATTCTGGTTTTCCTAGATTGGAGCAAGGAATTTCATGTGCATGTTGATGCATCTTATATCGCATTAGGGGAAGTTCTAGCACAACCGGGAACTGGAGACATTGACCAACCATTATCCTTTGCTAGTATGAAGCTATCAACAACTGAGATTAATTACACCACCACTGAGAGAAGGGTTAGCCATGGTGTATACGCTGCAAAAGTTTCGCCACTACTTGTTGGGAGGACACTTTAAAATGTTTACTGATCACTCCGTGCTAAAATACCTAGTCAACAAGCTAGTGTTGGGGGGAAGAATATGCAGATGGCTTCTGCTATTTCAGGAATATGATTTCGAGATCGTGGTTAAGCCAAGGAGAATGAACAAAGGCCCTGACCACTTGTTGAGGAACCTACTAGTTTGGAGGATACATTTCTAGATGCGCAGTTATTGGCCATTAGAAATATTGATGATCACTTCATTGAGATAGTCTAGTTCCTGTTAACAGGAATGGCACCTAGTGAATATACAATCACCCAGAAGAAACAACTGGTAGTGTGCGCCACATAATTTTCACTTATAGCTGGACAACTATATAAGATGGGACCTGATGAGATCTTGAGGAGATGTGTTATGGAAGCAGAAAGACCACTGATTTTAGAAGAATCTCATGAAGGCATCGCAGGAGGACACTACGCAGGCAAAGAAACATCGCAGAAGGTTATTAGAGCTGGCCTCTAGTGGCCTACTTTACATAGAGATGCTAAAGACTACTACAGAGCCTGCGATGTATGCCAAAGAGTTGGGAAACCATACAGAAGAGATGACATGCGATTAACACCCCAACTAACATTACAAGTATTCAAGAAATGATCCATTGATTTCGTGGGACCTATAAACCCACCAGGAAAGCACACAGGAGCAAGGTACATAATCATTGCGACAGAGTACTTGACCAGATGGGTCGAAGCAAGAGAAGTTAAATATTGTAATGCAACTACAGTTGCACGCTTCATATTTGATGACATCATAACCAGGTTTGGATGCCCAAATATCCTTATGAGCGATCAAGGCACACATTTTATTAATAAAACCATTGAAGCCTTGATTGAGGAATTTTCAGTTCATCATCAGAAGAGCACACCTTACCATCCACAAGCGAATGGGACAGTTGAAGCATTCCACAAGATCTTGGAAACAACACTGACGAAGATTTGTAGTGTGAACAAGGATGACTAGGATTTAAGAGTACCAGTAGTACTATGGGCCTATAGAACCACTTGCAAGAAGCTAACAATGCAGACCCCCTTTAAGTTGGTTTATGGTCTAGAAGCAATTGTCTCGATGGAATATTTGGTCCCTAGGTTAAGAATCACAACCTTTACATATATGGATGACACTGGCGCTGTTTAGGAGAGGCTCACACAATTGGTCGAACTAGAGGAAGATCGATTCATTGCAGGATTCCATCAGCAAGTGCAGAAGGAAAGAGAAAAGGCCTACCATGACAAGCATATTAAGAAGCAATCATTTAAGCAAGGAGATCTGGTACTGGTATATGACAACAAATTCATGAAGCATCCAGTGAAGTTCAGAACACATTGGATGGGGCCATATGAGGTTTTCTATGTTATGAAAGGAGGAGCTGCATAGTTGAAGACTTTGAATGGAGAATGGAAGGAAGGATTGGTGAATGGAAACCAGTTGAAATTGTACTATAAAAACCAGCTGCCTTGCAACTCTCGGTAAAAATAGAAGGAGAAAGGGTCTAGGTACCAGGTGCAGTTGAAACTGGGTACCAGACATAGATAAGACAGTTTGCACACAGTGGGGGAGGAGAGAGAATAAAGCAAAGGCTACTCCACACAGCCTTAAGTTGAATCAAAACAAAAGGATTAGATCTGAAGTGCCTCGGGACGAGTCACATGTGAGTGTTGGGGGCCTGTTAGCCCTTGGTTCTGGAAGAAAGTGAAGACTAAGGTAGAAAATACAAAATGTGAATTGTCCAGAAGACCAGTGACTGATACCGGGTCGAAGTGAGCAGAAGAGCAGAAAAGATGGAGTGAATTAAGAGAAAGCAAGCCATTGGACGAGGAGATCGAGGATGACAGATCAAAAAGGAAGACATATCATGGACAACTTAGCAAGCAGAAAAAGCCACTGGTAGATGCTTCGAGAGCACTACGAGAGAAAGAAGGAAAGACAGGTTGGTGAAGCCCTGAAAATGCGGGTCAAGTTGACCTAGGGTTTTAGACACTTAGGGTTTTTGTATCTAGGGTTTTGACACTTAGGTTTCGGCCTAAGGATGTCAGTGAGCTATTATAATGTATAAATAAAGGTCAAGAGGACTTGGGATCGGGTTGTTGTCGTTGTCATTTTTAGTTTTATGATGTGATGATGAGTGATTGTTGTTATTACTAAGAGGGAAGTATTGTGCTGAGAGAGCATTCTGTATTGTAAGATCTTCAGCTGGGTACGAAGATCAACCCTGAAGCTGGGTGCAGAGGGAGGGGAGAAAGGGAGAAGAGAGGAAGAGAGAAGATCTGCTAGCTAAGAGCACAGATAGGAGTGTATGCTTCCACTTGCTATATTATAAAGCACAGTTATGTGGACGTAGCCCTAGGGAGAGGGTGAACCATATACATCTGTTTATTGTTTTTGATTGATGTTGTGTTCTTTAGCACTTTGATATATGGTTGTTACATTATTGTGTTAGATCTGACAGATAAATTTGAGAAGTAGGTCTAAGATGGTAACTGATATCTAGATGCAGTGTTGTTGTTGTATTGGATCCACTTTACCTTTCCTCTGGTTGTAGACATCTGTGTCCTGCAACCCCCTATAACTACTTCGGGTGAGATTGCATCTGCTTTGCAAGTGTTTCTGAAAGGGCCAGTAGTTAGGGCTTGTTGGTGCACCATTAGAGATGAACCCTAGGTCTGCCCCTGTGCCAACACACCTCCATTATGAGTTTCATCATGTCATCAATAATTCCATGGAGAGAGAAATAATGTTCCATCTGGGTAACCGACCTAGTGGAATCTATCCCATCAAAATTATCAATATCTACCTTGGGAAAATGGTGCAACATATTGTTGTCATGAAAGGGTGTTCAAATATGATGCACCCCTTCTACCAAGGTTTATTTAAGGGAAGGATTGATTTGAATCTCCTACTTCCCTTACTTGTGGGGGGAGATGCTCTACAAGTTTTTTGAGAGTGAATGATATGTTATCCAACTTGCCAATGATCTCTTTGACTAAAATTTCTAGTGAGGTGACCCTCTGTCCATTTCTAAGGACTTGGTTTCCATCAAGAAATCTTGGGTCCAAAAAGTGTTACTTGAGAGTTATAGCAATGTGATGATTGCCTCATAAGGAGTATTTTGAAATAGGTTGTTGACAAGTGTATCATACGACCCACTAAAAATGGTTACTTAAGAGTGGTACCACAATAATCAATACTGCATACAGAGTATTTTGAGATATGTTTCTCGCAAAGGTGTTGTCTTTTACTCCCATAAAAGTAGTAGTCTTGACTGAGTATTAATTCATTGACGTAATCCCAAATTCTTGATAGTTTACTTTATGTAGGAATTTTGTGGCTTATTTTGTAGAGGCTAGGGTTTAATGATCCCAAGAACAAATGGGTTTTAGGTTCTATATAAATGTATGATATACGCACGAGTTTCTATTAGTAGTACTCGACCCAATTTCTCAGGGCCCTAACTAAGGAGGCTATATTAGACCCTTAGTCATACTACCAGAATCCTAGGTACTAGACAATGATCTCCTAGAGTGCTATTCTTGGTGTACTATAGAAACAAGATGACCAAAATGTTTAAGTAAGACAAGTTTTAGGTGAAATTAGGGGGCTTCCAATATACTCGAGGGTACATGGAAGATAAATTTATATAGAGGTGTTGTTTGATGTGGTACTCAAAGGGGTACCAACATGGGTTACAAGGGTGTCCAACCAAGTGACACCACTTTTATTTCTTGTGTGTATTCTTCCCCAATAGTAGATTTTCCCATTGAACAATAGAACTCTAGGTTATTTACAGATGCTGGAACACATTCCTAGCCTAATTTTTTTTTATAAGATTTAGGCATGTGTTGGTTCAGTAAAGAGATTTGATACCACTTGTAATGTACTTAATTAGAAAAAATAACATAACATAAACAATATTTAGAGAAATTAAATGTGGAAAATAAAGGACAACAAAAAATAAGATTAAACCCACATAATGCACGCCTTGTATTAAATTTTTCCAAAAGAGTGAGTAATGTTCACGGGCCTCTTCGAGAGGGAAATATCCTATGAACATATCTCCAATCACGACAAAAATACTTCAAAAAACATAACATAACCTTCTAGCTCTACAAATAGCTTCTTAATAGTGAAAACCCTAACTAGTGGTTCAATCATTAATGGGTACCGACTACCTAATGGGCCTTATTTAATTAAGAGGACCCTTTTTACATTAATTAACTACCCACTAACTATCTAATGGGACTTATTAAAATAATATGAACTTGTATTTTGATTGAATAACTACTAAGTACCCAAAGTAGGGAGGTTAGGGTAAGACCCTAACATGTTCCAAGTATTCAAAACACTCTTTGCAAAATCACACTTTGATAATTTTTCAAATAAATAATCAAGATGTAGGATTTTTAAAAATGATTTTCAAATGATGAAAATGCTTCTCCATGTTCTTAGTATAAATGAAAATATTGTCTAAGAAAACCAAAATAAATGTTTCTCAAATATGTCTTAAAAAGTTGGTTCATTGTGTTGATTTTTCAATGAGAAAGGTTGAGCATGAAGCTCATTCCATTTTTATCATTTAACCATAACCATTAAATTTGCAGCAACCAAGATCACAAGAAGAAGCACCATGCACAAGAACACAAGAAGTACCCTGGGAAACCCTTCTCAACAAGGGAAGAAAACCCAACCAAATCCTTTACTATATTCTTCAAGATAAAGACCCTCACCACCAAGAAAACCTAGCACATAAGAGGGTGCTCAAACCCTAGAAGACTAGCTCCCAAGAGAGGTGCGCACTTTTCCCAAGAAGGTGTACTTGTTGAAATTTCCAAACTCACTTGAAAGATATGTTTCCTCAATGGGGATTTTACCTTTACTTATACTAACCTGAACCTATCAACATAAGTGTCTATTGGCACAACATGGTCGACCTCACTAGCTTATAATATAATTAATATTAACCATATTAATTATCTGTTACATTAATTACTAGTCATATTAAGGTGGGGCCGACCTATACCCTTTACATTACAATTAGGGTTATAGGTAGGTCTGACTCTTGAACAATATAGAAAGGGGTATTATACACCCACTAGTGCTCATCCACTAGGGGCACATCCATAGGGATGTCCATATCTCTAGATGACTGCATTACACATAAGAAGCACTTCTTCACATGTTCACCTGTGCTCGTCCACATGCACGTCCACTCAAAAGATATTATTTCCCACAGCATTACACATGATAGTCATCTGGAGTTTCTCGTCAACTCTTCTGCTAAGAGGAGGCTAATACATCATATTCATTTCTGTCCTCATGACGATGCACCCAACACTTTGTGATTTCACAGGTTCAACTTGTGCTCAACCACATGCATGTCCAACTCTCCAGATCGTCTTTCTCACAGAAGAATCATCTGGAGTTATTCTCAACTGTCTAAATGGAGGAGGTCATCTCTACGTTCTATCTCTGTCTCAGATAGGAACCACACACCCTTCTTAGGGTATTTCTCTCAGGTTTGTAAGCTGGAGAAAGTCTCACATAACTGCAATGGTCAACATCTCACAGGTTTGTAAGCTGGAGAATGTCTCACATAGCTGCAATCATCAACACTCCCTCTCAGCTAGGGAGGCATTCTTCATCATGCCAAGTCTCACACAGATGTACTTTGAACTTTATCTTGGTTGGAGTCATCAACACTCCTTCTCAACTAGGGAGTCATTCTTCACCAAGTTAGTTTGGTGGAGATGTTTGCAATCTACTCATGTGTAGGAAGGTACTGCATATGTATGATTTTCTTCTGCATCATATCTATGATATAAGGATACATCTCATCATTTTTCGATCCATCAGGAAATACTGGGTTATCAAGGAGATTTACACACGGCTCTTGGTTACCATCATAGAATCCATATCATGGTTAAGTAAATCTATCAGAAGCTTGTGAATCCACATTGCTTCGCACACTTAATGCTATACACTCTGCCTCTGTGGTACTAAATGCCATAGAGTTTTGTTTCCTGCTGCATCAGGAAACCATGGAAAACTTCACGGTATAAAAACTACCGGATGTGCTCTTTTGGTCCAATGTACTTTCTGCTCAATCTAAGTCAACATATCCTGCAAACTCAAGTTCACACTGGAGGCATATCTCCGGCCATATCTAACTGTGCCTCATATATATCTCAATACATGTTTTGATGTTGTCTGGTGATTCTGTTTTGGTTGACTCATGAAATGACTAAGCACATTCACTGCATGGCATGAATCAAGTCTGGTGTTAACCAGATACATCAGTGATCCAATCAGCTGTGGATCAATCTCGTCTGAATCATCATCAATCTTTTTCTTTCAATCTATCACAATGGATTTTGCATTCTTTCATACTGAACTTCTTTTAATATTTTCATTGTGTATTTCCTTGACTCAAGAGAACTCATCGGTCTTTTGTCATAATTCTTGTCCCAAGAAGCAGTGCATCATACTCAGATTCTTCATCTCAAATTCAGAAGTCAGGGATTTCTTGTATCCAACAACAAGGTTTTCTGAATAAGTTATCAAAATTAGGCTCTCATCACCAACTTATAATAATATGGGTTTTGGATCAACAATGCTCTTTGCTGAGATTTAAACTCATCAAGTATCCATTCATTTGATAATGTTTCCAGCTCATGGATGGTAGTATGAATGGAAATGTAATGGTATTATTGAATCAAGTGTCCCATCATAGACAACTCCCTCTGTTTGTGAGAATCTTCTAGTTTTTGTATTTCTTGCACTTCCATGTTAATTGCACGCTTTCTCTACTTGGAAGTTTTCACAGACTTCCCTTCTGATTTCTGAGTAATATATTATACATCATTCTTTAATATATACTAGTATTCTTCTGTTATGGAATCTTTCCATATTTATATTTCCTTTTGTTTCTTCAATGAAATGTCTCATGATTGAAGGATAGTTTTCAAAACTCTTTTTCTTTCTCAAGGTGTCCCTTGAGGGACTTGTGTGTCTCTCTGTCTTCTAGCAGTGTTTTGTCGATCCTGGGCATGCCTTTTATGCCCTGTTGTAATATCTCTGGTTATATCAACTGGAGGAACTGGAATAGTTGGAATAATGTCTGTCTCCCTCTGAGCTGCTGAGGAGGGAGAAGGTAATGTCTCATTGTCAATCTCCATATGAGATTCTCTAGGTTTGTTGAATTTGTATCTCTTTCTTTAAAGACAACGTCTCTGCATGTTCTCGCTAAATAATCATTTAAATATGGTTTGGACTTCCGTACCAGGGATAATGGTCCAAGTATTTGAGGGCTCCCATACTAGGGATAATATCCTTCATTTATTAAAAAATGCAATCAACTATAAAATTATAAATCAATTGATTTACCTGGTTTGTAGTCATGCTTTAGTTTTTCGAGGAAGTACTTCTCCTCTCTCTTCTCTTCATTCTTTTGAGGTGGATCTGAATCAATGTCAGCGACATAAGCATATTGTCTTCCCTTCTTCCCGGTTGGACAGGTTCTTGCATAGTGTCCATAGTTCTCACATTTGAAGCACTGCATTTCTGAAACATCTCTTATTTGATATCTTGGATTTGATGAAGACTTTTCATCTTTAAATGTTTGCCTGAAATTTCTTTTGAATTTTCCTCTTTTCTTTGTATGAAGTGAAAGAGCATGATTTTCTTTTGAGAAATCTTCCACTCCTCTATTTCTAAGTCTAAGTTCTTCTTGAGTACAATCTGTCCATAGACGATCAAAGGTTGGTAGAGCTTCTCTTCCACTTATACTCTGAAGGAAAGGATCCCACATTTTTGGAAGGTTGTTGAGAGTGGTTAAGACAAGTTCTCTATCAGACATGATTTCTCCAATGGTCTCTAGTTGTTCTTTAATCTTTGATATCTTCATAAAGAAGATGGAAACTGTGTCACCTTTCATCATCTTAGTAATTTGAAGTTGGCTCTTCAAGGTAAGAGCTCTGAGGGTGTTTTCACTCTCAAAATTTATTTTAATGCTTCATACATATCATAGGCTATCTTCAGAATGAGAATATGAGGTAAGACATGATCTCTTATTGAGTAGATGATTACTTTCCTTGCTTTGACATATTTTTCCTTTCTTATCTTATTTTCTAAATCTATGGCTGTGTCTGGTAAGGTTTAAGTTAGCACATCCAGGAGGTAATCTTATTCAAGGGTGACCTGAAGCCTTGATTTCCAGGAGCTGAATTTGCTTGCTCCATCAAGCCTATATTCCACTAAGGCTCTGTTCTTCATTTGATTGGTTTCTTCAAACTCTCGCCAACTGGATTTTTAAAACCTAATGATTAGGTTTGAATTATTAACCTTGGATTATGTTGGTATTATGACTGCCAACAATAACCTTGATAGTGTCACAGAGATGCTTGCTGATTTAAGAAAAACGTTTCTTCAAAATTCTATGATTAATATTTTGCAGGAAATTTTGGCACCCTAGAAACCTTACGACCAAAAACTCAAAATTATTGGAATTTTATTTTAAGATCTTCTGGATATGCACTGGAGGAGGCCATACTCTTCTATGCCAAATATATCCCCAATTTCCAAGTATTAAGGGATAGAACACCACAGAAAAGAGGGCTGTACATAATTTTCTGGAAACCCTAGGAGGGCCGTACGGTTCTGCAAAAAGGGGAGGAGACTTTGTAGATACTTGTGCAATGGGTTATTTCAAGACCTAGGATCTGATACCATGTTGATTTTCAATGAGAAAGGTTGAGCATGAATTTCATTCCATTTTTATCATTTAACCATAACCATTAAAGTTGCAGCAACCAAGATCACAAAAAGAAGCACCATGCACAAGAACATAAGAAGTATCCCGGGAAACCTTTCTCAACAAGGGAAGGAAACCCATACAAATGATTTTCTATATTCTTCAAGAGAAATACCTTCACCACCAAGAAAACCTAGCACACAAGAGGGTTTCAAACCCTAGAAGACTAGCACCCAAGAGAGGTGCACACTTTTCCCAAGAAGGTGTACTTGTTGAAATTTCCAAACTCACTTGAAAGATATGTTTCCTCAATGGGGAATTTACCTTTACTTATACTAACCTGAACCTGTCAACATAAGTGTCTATTGGCACAATAGGTCCGAACTCACTAGCTTATAATATAATTAATATTAACCAGATTAATTATCTTTTACACTAATTACCAGTCATATTAAGGTGGGGCCGACCTGTACCCTTTACATTAAAATTATGGTTACATGCAAGTTTGACTCTTGAACAATATAGCAAGGGATATTATACACCCACTAGTGCTTATCCACTAAGGTCACATCCATAGGGATGTTCATATCTCTAGCTTACTGCATTACACAAAAGAACCACTTATTCACATGTTCACCTGTGCTCGTCCATAAGCATGTCCACTCAATAGATCTTCTTTCCCACTGCATTACACAGGAGAGTCATCTGGAGTTTCTAGTCAACTCTTCTTCTCAGAGGAGGATAATACATCATCTTCATTTCTGTTCTCATGACGATGTGCCCAACACTTTGGGATTTCACATGTTCACCTTGTGCTTAGCCACATGAACGTCCAAATCTGTAGATCATCTTTCTCATAGGAGAATCATATGGAGTTATTCTCAACTCTCTAAATGGAGGAGGTCATCTCTACATTCCATCTCTGTCTTAGATAGGAACCACACACCCTTCTTAGGGGATTTTTTTCAGGTTTGTAAGCTGGAGAAAGTTTCACATAGCTGCAATGGTCAAGATATCATAGGTTTGTAAGCTGGAGAATGTCTCACATAGCTGCAATCATCAACACATTGTACCTTGAAAGGAGGTTGGGGCATTAATTAACTTGAAAGGAATTACTCAAAACTCATAATAGATGTGATGAGTTTGAAGGAAATTTTAAGTTGGTCACTTTCCTTCACTCTTATCTACTAATACCCAAACATCAAATCAATCCTTGAAAATTCTACTACCTTATGTAACCCAATAAAGAGTTCATCTATGTGGATACTGAGATACTTGTTTTTAATAGTTATCTTGTTTATTTCATGGAAATCATTACACATGTGGAAGGAACCATATTTATTTCTTGTCAACATGACCATTAGAGATGAAAAAGGACTCTTACTTGGTACTATATGACCCATGTCCAAAATCTCTTTAACAACCTTTTTTTCGATCCTTAAATGGCTTAGGATACTTGTAAGGAGGAAGAATTAGCAGTTGGGATCCATGGTGCAACTCAATGATGTTCTCTTTCTCCCAATCACATGGTATTCCATGGGGTAGGTCCTATAATACATCCACAAAATTTTCAATGAGTCATACACTTCCTTCCATCTTTCTAGGATCTATGGCTTTACTTTGACTTGTAATTCCTCCATGGAATTGCACCAAAAAAATGATACATAAATTACCCTTATCAAGTTATTTGACCATTCATGTCTCGAGATAAGTTTGTTTGTGCTTGATTACAACCCCCTGATTGTGATCATCCCATGTCCTTTCTCAAACTTCCTGCATAACTCAACAAGATTCGTGCCAAATTCGATCAAGGTTTTCAACCAATGAACCCACATGATAAACCCCACAAACTATGGGATAAGACTCTCTACCCATCATATGCTACTTACTTGGCATCTATGAAGTTATGAGTGATGCATGAACGAATAAGTGCCACCATATTTCTTTCCTTTACCATGCTCTTTATCTCATGATCTCATATGGGGTAATTCCTAGTGTTATAGAAAGTGGGACTATTGGTAGCTCTAAATTTTCTTGCTCTCTAACATTGGAAGCTTCCTCATGAACTTCCATGAATTCCTATCAATGACTTCCAATCCCTTTTAAATGATCATTGTCCATAATTTTGATTATATACATGATTCTATGGGTATTTCACTTATGTCCCTTGGATTTGTTGAGCACTCAACACACCCTAAAAATCATATGTCAAATTTTACTTTTTGGGTACCACTTGATTCTTTTGCACTGTCTATTTCAACTTCAGTATGAAAATGTTGCCTTTGCTTATCATTTTTGTCTCCCATTTAAGACTCACAAAGTTTGTTTGAGCATGCGAAAACCCATAACTTATAAGACTAACATTTAATTAAAGTATCAACAGTCAAGATTTTTTCCTGACGCACGTAATAAATTCGGCATAAGAAATAATAAGAGATGAGAGAAAGTTGCTTAAGAGAACCGAGGTCGCCGGGTGCCGATATTCGTCAGCGCCGGAAAATAGAAGTTGTTATTCCGTGACAAGTGTCACTCAAGGATATAACCGACGACCGATCCCTTTCAGCGTCGGTAAAGGTGAAAAGAGTAAGCGTTGAACAAAATATGAAATAATATCGCCGATCGCCGACTTCCGAAATGTTTTCGATATCGGGGGATTTCAAGGATGATAATCCAAAAGGAAAATACGCGTTAGGTTTACTTTCGAAGGTCGATCCTCGATACCATTTTGGCATCAACATTCCCATGTTAAGTATAGAGTGCTCGACTTGAACAAATTCCAGAGTCTGATCTTCATCCGTGAGCTGAGTTCCTGGTTTTCAGTACCATGTATCCCGAGTCAGTGGTGCTCAATAAGCACCGTACGATGAAGTCGATAAATGTCAGAGGTTTTGCAGAAAATATCAATAAAAATACAAAACAACTCAGAGCAACACTAAGCACAAAATCGGGAAAATTTGGACAAAGAACACAATAGATTCGCACACAAAGAGAAAAAAAAAAGATGCATTCAATTGCTATGACCGTAATCCTTTCGTAAAAATTTCGAGACTTCATATATTAGATTCCCATCAGTCTCATGTTACATACAATAGACACATTCTACACCTACAGGCCAACCAACCCGGTTACATTGAGAACATGAAAATTTTTACAAGAAAATGGGAAAACTATCAAAATTCCGCGTCGTGTCTGAGAATACAAAAACATAGTTCGCCCATCATGCCTCTTCTGCGCGCATAATTTCTCCCTGGTTGCTTCACGCTCCCTGAGGTGTTTTCATTGTTTGTTCTTTCGACTTCCTTTGCGCTTCGTGCAACTGCATGATCGTATCTTGTGCTTCCCGAAGTTTCCTCTTGAGTCAGGCTGCGTTCCCTTCATGACCTTGTGGTGCTGACACCTCAAGGTTCTTTTCCTCCAACTGTCATCATAATTCTCTATTCTCTTGGTAAATTTCAGCTATGGGGACTTGTGCCTTCTCCAGTTGTGGATTATGTCTACGGAAGTTAGAACCCGACACTTCTTCCCTTCTCGTTCGGTTCCCGCTTCCTTGACTTGTGGTTTCGACAGACTCTAGCTGGATAACGTTCATTAGGAACTCCTTGGTGGCTGATCATGCACATGAATCAATCGGGACTTGGCTTTCCCCCTCGACTTCCTTATTTTTTCTGGGCCTGCCTCTCCTCCGTGGTATCTGCTGTTGAGGAAGCATGGCTTCCAACTTGTGCCCTTCTGACGCAACTTCTTCCTCTTCGGTCCTCGCACGAGGCGATACTATCTTTTCTGCGCTAAGGTAGGAATCTCCCTTTGAAGCCTCGGGAACACCCGCTGCAAACAAGAACGAGTCCCAGGCATTTTGTGGCTCAATCCTGGCACTTCGACTGTCTCGCAGGCCCCATCTTGAGTTTTGAGGAGTTCCCATGGTGGGACAATGTATCTACCTTATGCACGGGTGACTTGACAAAGGCCCAAAGCAAAGAATGTGATCAAGTTGGGATCACGAGACGAGTCAATGCATAAGCTCGGTTGGTAAGTAGAACACATACAAAACATCTATAATTTATAACGAAGAGGGCAGTGAGTCGAAACATGCCAGGGAACACTGAATGCCTTGCGACGAGATGTTTTAAAGAATTCCGTGTCACATCCACGCAACGGGTATGATTCTGGGTGTGTGAGGTGTAGCCAATAGGAGTTGCAGAGGATGTGTGGTATGATCACATCAATTTCTTTTTAATTCCCTAGCCTCCATAATGACCTGATGATGGTTGATTCACTTGCTGATGCGACTCCTATTTGAGCAACTTTCCTTGAACTGAAGTGTTTAATGACTTACCTGTATCCGACTCTTTTGGAACTTACTCATACTTTTTGCACATGTTTGGCTTTGACATCCTTTCTCAACCCCAAGGGCCAATTGACCACTGGTGTGACTTTGAATCTCATGTTTTCCGTACCTGATATTTCATGCTATGGCGTGCAGATGTAACCCACCATAACTAAAGGAAAATGACAGTGATAACAGAGATGGTGCAAGTAATTCGAAGGGTTGTAGAGATCACGTAAGTATCAAACAACCAGGCTTAGCAAGCTTTACAGGTATGGACAAGTTTGGATTCTTCATGCTTACATTTTTACATATATTTTGCCAAGTATTTGCTGTATGAAATTTCTAAACGATTTTAATTCAGATTGTAGGAAAGATCCCTCCGACTATCGAACAAAATTGGTTCTGTAATTTTGCTGAGGAATCCGAGAGAAACTGGGTTCGAAGATCAACAAGGTGATGAAGGATATCAAACTGCCCGAGTTTGGCACACCCAATGATTTTTTTGACTTGCACGACATGGTCAAATCGCATGCCAAGCAAAATTATTCATGGGCCAAAAGACTAGCAAAGGTGACCGACACAACGACAAGACAAGTGAAACAATTTCTGGAACATCCGATCAGTGCTCGGGTTGTGCTTCAACAGTCAAGTGCTAGTCTGATAGAGTATCAGATGCATGCAGTCGAGATCAGAGAAGTTTACGCACTCCCGATGGAACAACACAAATTTTCATATGCCCAAACCTGCGAGGAGATGTTCATCAGTTGGTCGGAGTATGAGAAACGTTACCCTTTCGAGTGATATCTTGAGTTAACTGTTAGAAAAAATGTTAGAAGAGAATGCCACGTGGAAAATTTTGTTTACTTATCTACACTTAGCTGTTATTTTTAGTTGAATTTAATGTTATAAATAAGAGCATGGACCAATTAGTTAGAGGTCGATGGTTTCTACAAGAAAATCTCTTTTTTGGTTTTGTTAAGAACTATTTCCGAGCTACCTTTAATAGAGAAGTCCTTCTGGACCATAGCCAAGATATTTTCATCAAATGCATGTGTGATTGGATGTGGAGAAGAACTATTTCCTATCTCGTGTCATGAATGGATGCTGTAATAGGTAAGAGCTATTGAATCTATTGTTAATTTATCTGATGCAATGTTTTACAGTTCTTTTCTTTAATGATGAAGATGAATCATTGTGTTATCATGTGATGGATGATTAGTGTAGGTGAATTATTTTGCTTGCCAATATCTTATCACATATGTGTTTTCTTTCTGATAATTAGTATCTCAGACAATAATTGGATCCTCACACGGTTAACATATTAGTACTAGGCATGTGGTATAGAATTGTCGTCTGCATGCTTGAGTAGCAGGTTATCCCAAGCTCATCCTCTTCTCCAGTATTTAGAACCTTTTACCGTTTTTTTTTCCAAGTTGATTTATACCGGCTTACAATATTATATTTGTCCCACCTAAGAGAAAATAAAAATAGAGAAAGTCTAAACTGAAGGAGACACCTTCGCAAGAAAACATAAATCCCATCGATTAATTGGCTTCATTGCAAGATCTGGATAACCATTCAACCATTAAACATTGCAAAGTCTAATTGGGCCTCGCTGGCGGGTTTGGTTCCTGTTGTTGAATTAAAGGGATTTAAGACCCATCAATAGAATTTTCACTAGAAGGAGGGCTCGAGAATGAATGGATGAATACATATTTCACATAGTATTTCAAACATCCTATAGATTCAAAACATCCCACATGCATGGCTAGTCATTCCCAAGACAACCCACACACGCCAAGTACTCCTGAAACAAGTAACTCACCATAGACCGAGGAAGAAAAATTGTACCTTGACATACCTTACGCTCTCCCTCAGGAGGAAGTAAATCAATTCAGAAGAATCACAAGAGCATACGCCTGACAGATCGGTGCGTTGTCCTTATCTATGATACTTCCTCGAAGAAAACAAGTAAGCAAACCAATGTTCAATACTCCCAACGAATTTTTCATGCACACAATAGAGGACTTAATAGATTTCACAATCACCGAAATCCAAGATCCTCTTAATCTGATACCTAGAACGCCAGTTGACGACGTCTCTGAACTAGACGATTTTTTGGAAGAGGAGGAGTTTAAATCAGAATTTGAGGACATGGAGGACACCAACGACCATAATGAAGAAAGGGGAAACCCACCATTGAACAATCAACCCTGGTTGGCCAAAGACACGTTGGCCCTCCCAGGACCAGTCCATAACCTTCCCCAACATCCAGAGAAGTTACTTCCTAAGTTCGACCCAGAAACCTCAGGATTGCCTGAAGATCATATCAAGAAATTTATACTAGCAATCAGACTTATGAACGTCTAGCATGAAGACGTAGTTTGCAGGCTGTTCCTCTACACTTTTGAGAACTCATCCTCCACATGGTATTTTAACCTACCTGTAGGATCCATAACTAGTTGGACAAAGTTTCAAAAAGATTTTTTAGATAAATTTTCTGAAGAAACCATTGTAGGAGCTCTGATGGTTGAACTATTCATAGCCACCATGAGTTCAAAAGAGAAGATTAAATATTTCAATAAAAGATTCACAACCATCTTAAACAAATTCCAGCTTGAAGTGAAACCAACTCAGGAGTTTCAAATTGAAGTATATGCTAATGCGCTCCCAGCTTCTATCTCCATGTTTGTGAAGAGGGATGCCAAACGAACCTTAGCTGAGAATTTTGAAGAAGTTAAAATGATAGAATTCCAGATGAAAGGCTGTAAAGAAGTCCAGGTCTCTTTAGTTAAGAAAGAAGTCAAACCTCCTCCCAGGAGAGGACTCCTTCTGACTAGACTGCCAGGGAAACAAGAAGAACAGACTCCCGACAAGGGTAATGGAGACATAGAAGATCTACAACACATGGTTAAGAAATTATCTAACGAGATCATAGACATGAAGAGAAACACAGGGGAAGGAAACCAAGGCCAAAGGCCCTATAAGCATTTCTTTAAAAGGAACCCACTGTTCAAAGCAATTGAACCTCCCCCAACTAACTTGAATATTGATCTAGGGAATTTCACATCTGATTCTTTCTTTACTTATATCCAGGAAAACCACTCAAAAGAGATTGCCCTCAATGGGTGCATGCCATGAATTTGATGGCCAACCGGTTTTTAGATGAGGTTTCCATAACCGAACAACCAAGCAGTTTGGTTATGAATGTTGCTAACCAGGAAGAGATTGACCCACCAGAAGATAAAACCATGCTAATTTA
This sequence comes from Picea engelmannii, assembly GCA_009831015.1. NCBI lineage: Eukaryota > Viridiplantae > Streptophyta > Pinopsida > Pinales > Pinaceae > Picea > Picea engelmannii. The sequence goes on along the minus strand of ML795681.1, from coordinate 158,621 downwards.
GGATCCTGACCTAATTATGCCTTCCGACGACCTATTTCAGGTTCAAGAACCACCCACAGAGGTCTCGGTTGTGAAAAATAGAAGTAAAGGTCCTCCTGTCTCAAAGGATCCTACTACCACTCAAACGTCAGGGGAAAGGTCAACTCCTGATCACCCGAAAGCACCTTTTTCTCCCCGTAAGAACCCTATTGGCATCCATACCTGAGAATCGCCCAAACTGGAGTACAACGTAGTTGAATATCTGAAGAAGTTGAAGGCTAATATATCGGTTATGGACATATGTAGAATCCCTCAACAAAAAGATATCTTGCGACAAGCGTTGAAATAAGTAGAAAACCCTACCACAAGCAATGAGCAGCAAAGAAATCTAACTTCCACAGATCTAGTAAATAAACCAACTGTGAATACCTGCTCGGAAGATAATAAGGGAAAACCTTTTGTCCCACTGTTTCTGTTAACGTTTGAAGTCTTCAACAGGAGACTCCACAATTGTTTGGTAGATTCAGGAGCATCTTCCAACGTTATGACCTTGTCTATTTGCAAAAAATTAAATTCCGATCCTCTCAAGAGCGATAAACATGTAATACAACTAGACATAACCCAGGTCAAAGTCATGGGGGAACTCAGATATGTAATGATCAGGATAGTGACACATCCTAAGTTTGTGCAAGTGATTGACATCATTGTAGTAGACATCCCAGAGGCCTAGGTTTGAGAAGTTAAATGGGTACTTTATTACAGTCTGGGCACACCTTTGGCTACCATTGAAGGGATACAAGAATATGATCAGAATTGATAGGGAGAGATACCTGAAACATACGGTCACTGATCTAGAAATCCTGAACGAACCCTCATCCACAGATTTTCCCATGCTAGGCAATTATTCTTGTGATTCCAATTTTGGGAACTTCTCCCCTCTTCCATATGATGTCCCTCTCGCTCAGAACTCCGAAATTGTTTTTCAAGAGAAATCGCCAATACCGACAAAGGAAACCCTCTTCTGTCAAGAACTTGTGCTAGGAATCACCGGACAAAAGATAGGAGGGCAAGAAAGTAATAAGAAGGAAGAAACTGTTAACTTTTGCTCACGAATTTGGACCATATATTTCAATGGATCTAAATCATAGGAAGGATCAGGGGCAGGGTGCATCCTCATTGATCCAAAAGGTAAACGTCATTTTCTGTCTTGTAGACTAGAATTCGAATGCACCAATAACACCGTCGAGTATGAAGCTCTAATACAAGGGTTAAATAAATCCATAGACTTAAACCTCAAAGAATTAAAGGTTTTCAGGACTCGGATATTATCATTAGACAAGTAAGGAATACTATACATTGCAATTCCCCGTACCTAAAGAATTATCAGTAGTAAGTGCATAGGTTAATAGAGCATTTTGAAGCTTTCACTATCACCACGATCCCTAGAGAAAAGAATATCCTTGCTGATTCCCTGGCTAGAGCTTCTTTGAGGTTATCACCTCTAGAATATTATGAAGCTTCCCGGTTCACTGTGGAACTACTCTACAAACGATCGGTGCCCACAATATTTCTAATTGGAAAGTCTTTGAAGGGGATGAATAGATCATAAACTTTCTGACTAACCAAAATAATTTCAAAGATATAGCTATTGACGATGAATTATTCCAACAACGATCAACAGGAACTAATCCTCAGATAGGTCAACCTATTGACAAATTGAAGTCTCACACAATCCCGAAAGGGATAGCTAATTTGAAAAATCTTTTTGACCTGAAGGAACTATTTAAGGGGCCTAAAAATGCAAATACCAGTATCTCCTGTCCCCTGCATGAAACTATGAATATTGGAACCTCGGAAAACCCAAAGAATGTGAATCTTGATGCAACTATATAAAAGGAGGAAAGGAAGGCTTATCTCAAACTGTTCAGACAATATCAAGATGTCTTTGCATGGTCCTATCGATATCCGAAAACTTATGATACTCGCATCATTCAACGCACTATCCCGTTAAGACCTGAAGTGAAACCCTTCCAATAGAAGCTCCGAAAGTATCACCCATCCCTGGAACCTCTCATGTATCAAGAATTAAAGAAACTTTTAGATGCCAAAATCATCTTCTAGGTTAGGCATTCCGCGTGTGTAACAAATCTGGTTCATGTGAGGAAAAAGTCTGGAGAAATCCGCTTATGCATGCATTTTAGGAACCTCAAAAGAGATTCAGAAAAGGAAAATTACCCAGTCTCGCCAATGGAGCAACTCCTGCAGACCGTGTCTGGTTCAGAGATCTTCTCTCTATTGGACGGTTTCTCAGGTTACAACCAAGTCCTAGTTTTAGAGGAAGATCGTTTGAAAACTACCTTCCGAACCAATTGGGGAACCTTCGCTTATAAACACATGCCTTTTGGGTTAATAAACGTAGGGGAGACCTTCCAAAGGGCCATGGACATAACATTTTAGGGACTAATCAACAATTTTGTGGTAGTGTATATGGATGACGTGATTGTGTATTCAAAGAACAGAGAAGAAAACATACAACACTTAACTCAGATTTTTGAAAGGTGTAGGAAATACGGTATATCTTTAAATCCTAAGAAAACTATTTTCGACGTCAAGGAAGGTAAGCTTCTAGGCCACATTATATCTCAAGTAGGCATTCACATAGACCCAGAAAGGATTAAGGCCATATCTCAACTCCCGTTGCCTCACAACAAGAAAGCTATGCAGTCTTTTTTCGGACAAATCAATTTCATGAGGAAATTCACTCCCGATTTCGCGAAAACTATCAAACCCTTACAAAAGATGATTCGTAAATATGCCAAATTTAAGTGGGATGATGAACGAAAGGACACTTTCAGCAACATCAAAACTGCTATATCTCATGCCCTCGTGTTACGAAGTCCCGATTTTAGTAGAGATTTCTTCCGCTATACTTTCGCCTCCGACCAATCGTTAGCTGCATTATTGACTTAGAAGGATGATGACAACAATGAGGCCCCGATGTTGTTCACGAGTACTAACCTCCAAAGAGCTGAACTAAATTATCCCACCATAGATAAACATGCTTATGTAGTTTATAAAGCAGTAAAACACTTCAGGTCTTACATCCTCAAGAACCATACCAAAGTAATCGTACCTCATCCTGTAGTCCACTCCTTGTTCACTCAACAAGAGATGGGGGAAAGAAGAGAGAACTGGATGGCAATAGTTCAAGAATTTGATATAGATATAAAACCTTCTAAACTAGTTAAAGGGCAAGGGTTATGCAAACTCGCGACTGAAGCCCAGGACCAAGTAAATGAAGATTCCGGGTGGGAGAATGAAATGGCATTATGGTGTGGTGAAGTTTCATACATGTCCCCAAAAAAAGAGTCTGGGTACGAGAAGCTAACTTATCTCCTACACCATGGGACTTGTCCAGAAAATCTCAACCCTAGGGAAAGGAGAACTCTCAGGTTAAAATCTACACAATATCGTCTCATAAATTCGATACTCTTCCGGGTTAATTATGATGGGGTACTATTGAGATGTCTCGAACGTGAAGATGTAGACAAAGTTCTGAAAGAGCTCCATAATGACCCTGCCGGTGGACATTTCGTAGGAAACACCACATCTCATAATATATTGAGAGCTGGTTATTATTGGCCCACCTTGTTCAAAGACGCTCACACTTATGCTAGAAACTGCAAAACCTATCAAATAAGCATTGGGAGGGAGAAGAGAGCGACAGTCTCACTCCAACCAGTGACTGTCTCTAGGCCTTTTGAGCAATGGGGGTTAGATATCATAGGAGAAATTACACCCATTTCTTCAAAACAACATAAGTATATACTTACTGCCATAGATTATTTCATGAAATGGGCAGAGGCCATCCCTATGACCCATGTAAACGAGAAGGTGGTAATCCAATTCATAAAACAACAACTGATCACAAGGTTTGGGGTCCCTTCTGTCCTAGTTTTTGATAATGCAACTTATTTTTCTTCCACACTATTGACAGAGTTTTCTCTAGACAAAGGAATCATAATTAGGTACTCTGTAAATTATTATCCACAAGGAAACAGGGTGGTAGAATCAACCAATGAGAACCTAGTGAGAATTTTAAAGAAGATGGTTGCAGACAACCAAAGGAATTGGCATAATATACTCTAGAACGCTCTATGGGCCGATCGGGTCACACCCAAGGAATCTATAGGAAATACCCATACTTTCTCGTGTACGGGCAAGAAGCCATTCTCCGAAACGAGATTTATCTCCCATCTCTTCAACTATCCCAAGATTCCGAAGGACAACCTTCATCAGTTGTACAAAAAAGAATTGACACTCTGCTTTTGCTAGAGGAAGAAAGGGAAAAGGATAAATCAAATTTCATAGCCCACCAACAGATCATTAAAATATGGTTTGACAAGCATAAGACTAAAGAGAATATTTTTGAAGTAGGGGACTTGGTCCTAAAATGGGACATAGCAAATGAGCCTAAAGGAAAACACTCTAAGTTTCAGAATCTATAGCTCAGGCCTTTCCAGGTGGCTGATAATATTGGGGAAGGTACTTATCAGTTACAAAATATGAGGGGGGAACCTGACACCCTCCCAGTAAATGACCAAGCCCTATAACAATATTTCCATTAATTTTTTTTTTTTTTTTGAGTTTTATGTTTTGTATGTGTATTTCATGAGTTGTTTAAGCTAGGTTGACTGCAAATTACTTTTTATTTATTTTTTATTTTTCTGTTTTGATTTCCACACTTTTTAAGGTTGTGTTTAGCAAGACAATGGTTGACCTCAAATCATGCGACATAGCGAACTATGTTCCTAACTCATTGCTCACATACAACACAAGAAGCGTCAAGGAACCTACAATTGCTTTGAAGAGTCCTCTATCTAACCCGCACAGATGAACAACTTTGGAGAAATGCAGAAAGGTATACCCGATGGTCTGGTGAAACCTTAAGGGAAAGTTGGAAAGATAAAAAAGACTACATGAACCCCAAAGATAAAGCTAGCAAAGTATTCACTTTAAACCATATCACTTTGCAAATTAAATAGACGTCATCCTCTCCCACTCGCTCAGGGAATTCTGCCGAAATCAAAGTTAACTATACCAAATGAGTGAATAGTGGGAGAGGGTATGCAGATATCTCCGTTGGGGATATGGACGCTCATTGGCAGCGGAGCAAGGTCTGTGATGTCATGGTGACTCCATTGGGGCTATGGACTCTCGCTGGCAGCGGAGCAACACCGTAGCAAGTGATTAAGGTAATTAAAGGCTTCATGCTAGTGAATACTTTACTATATTTTTTCAAAAGGGGCATGAGTCAGGGTTATAATAAATGAAGGAGGAATAAAGGTGCAAAACCCCATAGGCAGACCCAGAAGCATCAACCGAAGAATTTCAAATTCAAGGGTAAATGAAACTCTGATTTAAAGCCAGTTGGGTTCTCCACCGGCTTTCGTATCAGCCGAACATGAAGGAGGAACATAGATTATGATTTCTCCCAGTAAATTGCCATTTGTTGACTACTCAACACACCTTAAAAAGACTATGTCAAATTTTACTTTTTGGGTACCACTTGATTCTTTTGCACTGTCTATTTCAACTTCAATATGAAAATGTTGCCTTTGCTTATCATTTTTGTATCTCATTTAAGACTCACAAAGTTTTCTTGAGCATGTGAAGCTGCCTCTTGAGCCAAGTTGTGTTCCCTTCACGACCTTGTGGTGCTAACACCTCAAGGTTATTTGTTGCAAACTACTATCGTAATTATCTATTCTCCTGGTAAATTTCAGCTATGGAGAGTTATGCCTGCTCCAGTTGTAGATTAGGTCCTTAGAGGTTAGAACCCAATGCTTCTTCCCTTCTCGTTCGGCTCCCGCTTCCTCGACTTGTGGCGACAGGATTTAGCTGGATAACGTGCATTAGGAACTCCTCGGTGGCTGATCATGCACATGACTCAATCGGGACTTGAATTTCCTCCCTGACTTCCTTATTTTTTCTGGGCCTGCCTCTCCTCTACAGTATCTACTGTTGAGGAAGCGTGGCTTCCAACTTGTGCCCTTCCAACATAACTTCTTCCACTTCGGCCTCCACACGAGGTGATACTATATTTTCTGCGCGAAGGTAGGAATCTCCCTTTGAAGCCTCAAGAACACCCGCTGCAAACAAGAATGAGTCCCAGACATTTTGTGGCTCAATCTTGGTGCTTCAGCTACCTCGCAGGCCCTGTCTTGAGTTTTGAGGAGTTCCCATTGTGCGACAACGTATCTACCTTATGCGTGGGTGAATTGAAAAAGGACCAAAGCAAAGAATGTGATCGAGCTGGGATCATGAGACGAGTCAGTGCATAAGCTCAGCTGGTAAGTAGAACACATACATAACATATAGAATTTATAACGAAGTGGGAATTGAGTCGAAATGTGTCAGGGAACACTGAATGCCTTGCGACGAGATGTTTTAAGGAATTTCTGTGTCACATCCGTGCGACGGGTATGATCTAGGGCATGTGAGATTCAACCGATAGGAGTTGCAGAGGATGTGTGGTACGATGGCATCGATTTATTTTTAATTCCCCAGCTTCCATAATGAGCTAATGATGGTTGATGCACTTGCTGATGTGACTCCTATTTGAGCAACTTGCCTCAACCTGAAGCGTTTAATGAATTCCCTTATGACAATATCCGACTCTTTTGGAACTTACTCGTACTTTCAACACATGTTCGGCTCTGACATCCTTTCTCGACCCCAAGGGCCAACCAACCACTGGCATGACTTTGACTCTCATGTTTTCCGTACCTGATCTTTCATGCTATTGCGCGCAGATGTAATCCAGCCTAACTAAAGGAAAATGACGACGCTACCATAAATGGTGCAGGTAATTTGAAGGGTTGTAGAGATCACGTAAGTATCAAACAACTGGTCTTAGCGAGATTTACAGGTATGCACCAGTCTGGATTCTTCATGCTTACGTCTTTACATATATTTTTCCGAGTATTGTGCTGTAAACAATTTCTAAACGATTTTAATTCCGATTGCAGGAAAGATCCCTCTGACTATCGAACAAAATTGGCTCCATAACTTTGTTGAGGAATTCGAGAGAAACTGGGTCCGAATATAAACAAGGTGATGAAGGATATCAAACTACTCGAGTTCATCACACCCGACGATTTTGTTGACTATCGCGACATGGTCAAATCGCACACCAAGAAAAATTCTTCATGGACCGAAAGATTAGCAAAGGTGACCAACACAGCGACAAGACAAGTGCAACAATTTCTGGAACATTTGATTAGTGCTCAAGCTATGCTTCAACAGTTAAGTGCTAGTTTGATCAAGTATCAGACACATGCGATGGAGATCAGAGAAGTTTACGCACTCCCGATGGAACAACACATATTTCCATACGCCCAAACTTGCAAGGAGCTGTTCATCAGTTGGTTAGAGTATGAGAAAATCCACCCTTTCGAGTGATATCTTGAGTTGACTGTTAGAAAAAATGTTAGAAGAGAATGCCAAGTGGAGAATTTTGTTTACTTATATACACTTAGTCGTTATTTTCAGTTGAATTTTATGTTATAAATAAGAGAATGGACCAATTAGTTAGAGGTCGATGGTTGCTAAAAAAACCTCTCTTTTTTGGTTTTGTTAAGAACTATTTCCGAGCTACCTTTAATAGAGAAGTCCTTCTGGACCAGAGACAAGATATTTTCATCAAATGCATGTGTGATTGGACGTGGAGAAGAACTATTTTCTATATCGTCTCATGAATGGATGTTGTAATAAGTAAGAGATATTGAATCTATTGTTAAGTTATCTGATGCAATGTTTTACAGTTCTTTTCTTTAATGATGAAGATGAATCATTGTGTTATCATGTGATGGATGATTAGTGTAGGTGAATTATTTTTCTTGCCATTATCTTTTCACATATGTATTTTCTTTCTGATAATTAGTATCTCAGACAATAATTGGATGCTTACACGGTTAACGTATTAGTACTAGGCCCGTGGTATATAATTGTCGTCTGTATGCTTGAGTAGCGGGTTATCCCAAGCTCAGCCTCTTCTCCAGTATTTAGAACCTTTTCCCGTTTTGTTTCCAATTTGTTTGATATAGGCTTACAATCTTATATTTGTCCCACCTAAGAGAAAATACAAAGAGAGAAAGTCCAAACTGAAGGAGACACCTTTGCAAGAAAACGTAAATCCCATCGATTAATTGGCTGGATCGCAAGATCTGGAGAATCATTCCACCATTAAACGTTGCAGAGTCTAGTTGGGCCTCGGTGGCGGGTTTGGTTCTTGTTGTTGAATTAAAGGGATTTAGGACCCATCAGCATGACCCTCACCTTTATTTTGCAACTAAAACAACGCCCTTAAGAGCATAAACCAATATTGATAACAATGTCCACTATCTACATATAGGTTGTCCAATATTAAAAACAAGAGAGGAATTATTTTTTTCAATACATTTTTTATTTACCTTTATTATTGGTGGAATTTTAGAGGACCTAGCTATAAAATTATTCCTAACAACCTCTGTGTACATTTTTACATGTTGATTGGCCTCTTTAAGAGTGGGTGGGTTTAAGGCCTTAACATACCCCATAATGAACTCCTTCCTATATTACAATGCATTGCCATGGTTTTGAAAATCACCTCACTTAGTAGTTCACTTGTATTTATTTATTTATAATGGTTTTCATGTTGCAACATATGATGGGCATCCTCACCTACATCACATTAATGTCACCTTGCATTGTATTCGTGTCTCTCATTTTTATGCAATAGTGTGTATGCATCAAATTAACAATGCCTTTATGTTGTGTCTTTCTTTGTAGTGCTTCATTAGTGTTGCATGTGCAATGTGGGTATGCTTATGGCATCACATCCAAGTTGCATTTTACATCATATGTATGGTTATAGTGTCATGTTAAAATCATTTTTAGAGTCATATTTTCAACAAGGTATCCAATTATTGATTAATTAAAATGGTTAATTCAATTATTATAGTTACTTAATTATTCTTGTTAATTAATACTTATTATTAAGTAATTAATAAGCACTAGGGGTTAGCTTAATAGGTTGTTGCCAATATTGCTAGGCGTTTGGCTAGTTCCATCACAACATGTGCCTAGTTTGAATCTCCATAAGTGAGGTGCACTAGTCTATGCTGATGAGTATACTAGGGATGCCATCCATGAATGTGAGGAAACATCCCTTAGGATTCCTTGTGAGATTTTCATTGGAAAAAAAAAGTTTTTAATTAATTAATAATAATAATTTTTATTTATTAACGATTATTTTAAGAAATAATAATTATCAATGAGATTTATTACTAACTAATTTTAGTTAATTATTAGTGATATTAATTATTAACATTTTATTATTCGTGAAAGTTATTAAATCATAATTCTTTTTCAATTCCATATCTATTTTTATTCATTGTGCATCTAATTTTTTTCCAAGAAAAATATCGTAATTTTATTTCATGCAAACATTTAAATACTTTCAATATTGCCTCAGGGCTATATCTAAAAATCTAATCGAGCCTACCTAATTTTTTTTTAAAGACATCACTGTTTACTTCACAAAACTTTTGAAAATGAACAATCCATCTAGTCTATTTGACTTACACACCATGAAAATCATCAAAATAAAAGAATGAGGTCCTACTTCTATGAGTACTCTATGAAAGCCATTTAATGTCATTTATATTTGATAATAAAAAGTTGTCAACAAAGCATATAAAATTAGTCATGTAAAGATCTTGAAATTGTTGGGAGCCTTTCGCCATTTTCAACTTCAAAGGTGTTGACGCTGGCAACTAAAACTTACAACCCTTGCTTAGATATAGAATTTGATTGGGTGTTTAATTCTATATAAACATGTGTCTAGTTGACCTCAAAAAGTTTCCCAATCATTTCCTTAACTTGAGAGAAAACAAATTCCAACAGGAGTGTTTGAAGAACAATTTTGCCTTTTACCTAGCCAATAACAAGGAGTGAGTCAACATATATTTGCAACTTTTGGACATTGTTTTCCACTGACGGATTTAACAAAATTAGAATTGAGTTTAATTCTACCCACTTGCTTGATCTTGGTCCCAATGTAGCTTTGTACTTTAAATAATGAGAATGATAAACAACAAAAAAAAACCCCTATCTCCACTCATTATTGGCGTGCCTTGAATAACAACATCAAAAAATCCCCATGGAAAAAATCCCCATGGATTGGATTTGTCTATGATTACATTGGGAACCACCCTTGGAGGTTTCTATTTGGAAATAGTCGTACCACCTTATATAAAAATTTGATTGGATGTAAAACTTATATTGTCATAATTTCTTTATGTTGGATGATCATGGAGTTTTAAGCCAACCACAATGCCTAATAAACTACATAGGGTAGAGCCTTATGATCCTTTAGTTTATTTTCCTCCCACTATTGGTTAAAGCATTCTTCAATAGAGTTACCATGCCAAGATCCCTTACCTCTTACCTCTAGTAATTTCTTTTGTCTCCCCTCAAACTGCTTTGGTGAAAGGACAATGAAATAAGAAATAAGAGATGATCAACATTCTCCTCTAAGAGATGATCAACATTCTAGATCTCCTTCGATTCCCCTTCTAATCATAGAGTCCTTTCATATTTCCAACCCCATTTCCAAATTGTAGTTGAGTTAGGATCTACAACACAAGTGACAGTATACCATTTCTATGTAGCAATTCAATAGTTGCATATGGGATTCTATGAATTCCTTCATAGCCTACCCAGGAGTATTACCCCATCATCAAGCCAATTACCTAAAATACAAAATGATCGAATAAGAGCCTTCACACATTTACAACATTTGATGATGGTTTAGTTGGGGGTCTAATCCATTCTTCAAATGTTAGGGGATCCAAATATTTTTTCCAAATGACTTGGTGCCACAATCCATCACATTTTATTACTCTCCATAAGCTCTTCACAGCTAGGGCCTTCCAAAATAAATGCATATCCTTTAACCTCCAACCTTCACCTTGTTTATGTTTGGAAATTCTTTCCACTTTATGAGAGAGAGTCCTCCTTTTTCTTTGTTTCCATTCCAAAGGAATTCACAACACTTTTTGTTAATGTTTTCAAACATGCCTTGGGGATGTGTGCTAGTGAAGGCCAATAGACAAGGATAACCTTTAATACTAATTTCACTAAAGTCAATCTACCCCTTGGGACAACTATTGGTTACACCATATGTTACCTATTTCTCAAATTTCTCATACAATTATCTCCAATATTTTGAATTTATATCCTTTGGGTTTTATAAGGAAATCCAAGTACTTGAATCCTAAACTTATAAATTTAAATGAATAGATGGAAAGACAATACGACTTTTAGGAACCTTACGTGACCTTCTATAATTACACTGAATGTAATACTTGATTTTTGATTATTTATTTCCATACTTGTAGGTTTGCAAAATAGGTCCAGGATCTCCTAGAATCTTAAAATCTCCCCATGGGACCCATTCTTAAAAATCAAGACAACTTCAACAAATAGCAGGTGATTTAGGTGGAAGGATATACCAATTTTTATGCATATTATGGTTCCCATTCTTTTGTAATCAATGTTTTCCATGCTCATGCCCTCAACTTGAAAGACAACTTGAGATCACACTTGGCATATTTAGGGCCCTCAATAGATATGCCAAATGTGATCTCAATAGATATTAGGATGAGGGCCCTCATCCTAATATGTATTGACATCAAACTAATGTATATTGATATTTCCTTGTCATATATATATATATATATATATAATAATAATAATAATAATAATAATAATAATAATAATAATAATTGTTGGTTTCGTCTTTTATCTTTATGGTGTGTAGTCCCTCCTATGCCACACCTACTGCTTCATGAATTTTTCTATCCCAAAGAAATACAAATTGATCCCCTAATATTGAGTAAAAAACAACTTTTTTCATTGGTTATAAATTTAGAGATTATTTTGTATATTGAATTGCAAAGGGTGATAGGTCTCAAATCCTTGAAAGAAGATTGATTATATTTTTTGGGGATTATAGATATGAATTTAGAGTTGAACATTGCTAGGATATAATTCCATAATAATATAGATTCTTCTACCACTTAAATTAAATCCTCTCCTTTAAGGTCATATAATCCTATCGATAATTCTACAAACCAACCATTAGGGCCGTGGAATTTTCCCTTTTGGAAATATCCAAATACTGGTTTTGGCTCCTCTTTCGAGATATTTTCCATTAGATCTTCATTTTATTATTCATTTTTGAACCTAGTGAAGGATGTTATTTTGATAATTTATGCCATGTTAGTGATATGGAAACTGCCATGGATATTCCACTGGACAGTTCGTCACAACAGATCTAACAAAATACTGAAATCTTTACTGTGAAGGTTAATTTCCTTTAGATACTAGATTCTTCAATTCTTGGTTTTTTGCTTAAAATGTATGAAATAGTTGAAATGCGAAAAATAGAGAACATAAATAAATAGTCACACACCATCCACAAATAAACACAAGATATAACCTGGGAAACCCAATACAGGAGAAAACCTAGCTATAAGGTGAGGCTGCTTTGCTCTCTTTTCTTGAAATGCAAGTACAAATAAAGAGGAAATATCGGTGGAGTCTCCTTTGAAACTGTGGCCTGTATGGGTGCTATAGAATCTCTCCTCCTCTATTATGATCACAAAATATCACTCCTAGGTTCTTTTCTCAAATATGGAACAAATACAATGCTAAAGAACGATACCCCTTCTCCTCCCAACTATTCGGTATGTGTTATATTCTTTTCACGGGTATGTGTTACATAGAATTTTTTTGCCTCGAGAAACGTGTCGCATTTTTGGGCGGTTTTTCGTCACATTGTTTTTGCCGATGGTTTTCTATTTCCAGTCAAGGAATTAGATTTGTTGACTAATCCAAGTCATTGGGTTAGGGTTTTGGATGCCGCTGGTTCCTATATGTATATTGTATTGTAAACAATGTATCACTATGAATGAATATAAAATATGTCAGTTTTCCCGGTTTGGGTTTCTAGGGGAAAAATCTCTGTGTAATGTTTGTATTTTCCATTGTATCTTTTCTGTTGTTTTACTAAAAAATTGTTTGCAGTAAATATTGTACAAGGTTAAAATCTACATTTGGTATCAGAGCTTTGTTGGCTTCAGGGGGACACCTTTGTGGTCAAGGGTTTGGATCGAGACTGTGATAAGCCTTTCTAGAGTGGGAGATCTGTGGTATTGATTTTTCAGGTGAAAAGAAATGGCAAGCAATTCGAAAATGGAGATCGAAAAGTTTATTGGGAAAAGTTTTGAGCTGTGGAAGCTCAATATGGAAGATCTGTTGGTGGAAAAATATCATTGGATCACGATAGATCTAGGTACTGCACCTACAAGAACTTCAATAGATGACTGGAAAAAGTTGGAGCAGAAGGCAAATAGCACAATCTGACTGTGTCTCTCAGATTCAATATTACTGAATGTGTCAGAGGAGGCTACAACCAAGGATTTATGTGATAAGTTGGGGAATTTGTCTCAGTCTAAGTCCCTAGTAAATAAACTATTCTTGAGAAAGAAGCTGTATAATCTGAGGATGAGAGATGGGGACTTGGTGGCAGAGAATTTGAATTCTTTCAATACCGTGGTAAGTCAGTTAGTATCTGTTGAGATTAAAATTTCAGATGAAGATAAATGTATCAGTTTACTGTGTTCTTTACCAAACTCGTGGGATAGTTTGGTTGTGGCCATATGAGGTAATACAAGTTCCTTGAAGTTTGATGAAGTGGTATCATCTTAGTTGTCGGAGGAGATGAGACAAAAGAATATGGAAGGACATAGCACATATGCATTATTTGCAAGAGGACGTTCCCAGGAAATAAATAGATCTAAGTTCTCAAGTGGGAGATCTAATTCTAAGGGTATATATAAATCTCCCGGAAAGTTTGTAAAGGTATGTTGGAGATGTGGAAAAGAAGGGCACTACAAGAATCAATGTAGATCCAAAGTTGAGAAAAAGAAGGTATCTGAAGAATCTTCTTCTACAGAAGAAAAGACCTCCAAGGAAGAATGAGGGGATGTGTACTTGGCTTCTTCAAGCACACATGCAGATCACGAGGAATGGTTGGTTGACTCAAGTGAATCCTTTCATATGACTCCCCAAAAGGAGTGGTTCTGTGAATATGAAAGGTATGATGGAGGTAATGTTTTCTTAGGTGATGAATCGAAAAAAAGAATCATAGGTCGAGGAAAAGTCAAATTGAGGCTCATAGATGGAAGGATTAGAACACTGCCCGGTGTTATACACATCCCAGGTTTGGCCAGAAATTTGATTTCTGTAAGAAAAATGGATGATGCAGGGGTAAAAACAATATTTGAAAAGGAAACCTGTAGGATGGTTCGAGGAGAAATGGTGTTGTTGAAGGGAGTTCGGTTTGGAACTCTGTATAAGTTGCAAGGAAGCACTATTAGTGACGGGTGTAATGGTTCCATTGTTCTTGATATTGGATTTGAAGAAAAAATATCTCCTACAGTATCTGGAGAAAAGGTTATGTTGTGGCATCAAACAATGAGGAATATCGGAGAGAAGGGTCTTCGACTACTACATGGTAAAGGTATGGTTGAAGGTATGTATAACTCCTCTCTGGATTTTGATTTCTGTGAACATTGTGTATATGGGAAGCAGAATCAGGTAAGATTCCTTTGTGGTGTAACGAGGGAAGAACGAATTTTACAGCTAGTTCACAGTGATGCTTTTGGACATGTATCGGTCCCATCATTGGGAAAATCTGTGTACTATATCTCATTTATAGATGACTTCTCGAGGAATACTTGGATATATTTCCTCAGGAAGAAATCTGAAGTCTTTGATAGGTTTAAAGAGTTTAAGGCTATTGTTGAGAATCAAATAGAGAAAATAATTAAGGTGATGAGGACAGATAATGGAGGAGAGCTCTGTAAGAAGTACGGTATATCAAGGCAGAAGAATACTCCATATACACCTCAGCAGAATGGAGTTGTAAAAATAATGAACATGATGCTGATGGAAAAAGTAAGGTGCATGCTCAGTGGTGTCGGGTTAGGGAAAGAATTATGGGCAGAGGCAATGGGTA
The DNA here is from genome assembly GCA_009831015.1 of Picea engelmannii. NCBI lineage: Eukaryota > Viridiplantae > Streptophyta > Pinopsida > Pinales > Pinaceae > Picea > Picea engelmannii. The sequence continues at coordinate 143,512 of ML795681.1, read as the reverse complement.
CTGCATGTTACCTGGTCAACATATCACCCTCATCAGCGCTGGATGACAAGACTCCACAAGAGGTATGGATTGGTAAGAAACCTTCTCTCACACATCTCAAGGTATTTGGCTGTGATGCATATGTTCATGTTCCAAAGGAAAACATGAGTAAGCTAGATAAGAAGGCTGAAAAGTGTATCTTTATTGGATATAAATATGGTCTCAAAGGTTATAAGAGTGGAACCCAGAAAACAAGAAGTCCTACCAAGTAAGGAAGAACCAGAGAAAATAGAGTTTGATTTAAAGGATGATGAGTCAAACTCTACAGAAGAACATGAATCATAAGAAGAAGATCCTCATACTCTAGTATTGAGGAGATCGGTTTGAGAAAGAAGGATACCATAAATGTATACTCAATCTGATTTTGTTCAAATTTTGCTTTGTCTATTACTGATGATGATCCTAGAACTTTCAGGGAGGCAGTGGATTCAGAGGATGGAAATCTCTGGAAAATGGCCATGGATGAAGAAATGGAAGCTTTGGATAAGAATGAGGCTTGGGATCTAGCAGAGTTGCCAATTGGAAGAAAGCCTATTGGAAACAAATGGGTATTTAAAAAGAAGCTTAATGCAAAAGGAAAAGTGGAGAAAAAAAATTCTCGGTTAGTAGCAAAGGGTTATTTCCAGGTTGAGGAAATTGATTTTGGTGAGATTTTTTCTCATGTTTCCAAGTTAACCTCTATAAGATATCTGTTATTTGTTGTTGCTGCATTTGATTTTGAAGTAGAGAAGATGGATGTGAAGACAACATTCCTACATGGGGATCTAGAATAAGAAATCTATATGAAGCAACCAGAAGGTTATGGTGTGAAGGGAAAGAAGGAGCTGGTATGGAAGCTGAAAAAGTCCCTGTATGGTTTAAAACAATCACCAAGGATATGGTATAAAAAAATTGATACTTGTATGCTGGGAATTGGCTTCACAAGAAGCAAACAGGATCACTGTGTGTATTCTAAATTAATTGGTGATCATTTGATTTATTTGGTCTTGTATGTGGATAACATCTTGTTGATAAGAAGCAACAAGGAGATTATCCAGGATGTGAAAACTCATTTGTCCTCTAAATTTGACATGAAGGATCTCGATGCTTCAAATTTCATTTTGGGCATGGAAGTTAAAAGAGATCAGAAAAAGAGGAAACTCTGGTTAAATCAGAGAAAATATGCCGAGACAATATTGCAGAGGTTTAATATGCATGAACGTAAACTGGTCAATGTTCATATTCCTGTTGGTGTACATTTATCTGCGGATCAGTGTCCCAAGACACAGGAAGAGGAGGAGGACATGTCTCATTTTCCATATGTGAGTGCAATTGGCAGTTTGATGTATGCAATGGTATGTACTAGACTGGACATTGCACATGCAATGGGAGTTTTGAGCAGGTATGTGTCAAAACCAGGGGAGGAGCATTGGACAACAATAAAAAGGGTTTTCAAGTATTTGCGTGGAACTGCTAGCTATGGATTGTGCTACCAAGGAAGATCGGTATTGGATAGAGTGGTGGATATACATGGCTTTGTGGATGCAGTTTGGGCTGGAGATCTGGATCATAGAAGATCTACAAGTGGGTATGTGTTTAACTTGTTTGGAGGAGCAATAAGTTGGATGAGCAAAAGACAGGATGTAGTGGCACTTTCAACTACAAAAGCTGAATATATGTAATCCACTCATGTAAGTAAGGAAGCAATATGGTTACAAAGATTGTGTTCAGGTATTGGGTTGGTACAACAATCTATAAGGATAGATTGTGATAGTCAGAGTGCAATTTTTCTGGCAAAGAACCTGACTTATCATTCAAAGACAAAGCATATTGATATTCAATATCACTTTGTGAGAGACATGGTTCAAGAAAATAAAGTGTTGTTGATGAAGGTGGACACTTTTAAGAATGTTGCAGATTCATTAACAAAATCTGTGAGCACCAAGAAGTTCTCTTGGTGTAGAGGATCCATGGGAATTTCTTCCATGGATTGTTGACTATGTAACCCTGTAACCCCCTGTGTGCAAATAAAACAACAAGTGGGAGAATGTTGGGTATGTGCTATAAATAAATTTTTTGCCTCAGGAAACGTGTCGCTTTTTTGGGTGGTTTTTCGGCACATGGTTTTTGCTGATGGTTTTCTATTTCCAGTTAAGGAATTAGGGTTGTTGACTAATCCAGGTCATTGGGTTAGGGTTTTGGATGCCACTGGATCCTATATGTATATTGTATTGTAAACACTGTATCACTATGAATGATTATAAAATATATTGGTTTTCCCGGTTTGGGTTTCCAGGGGAAAAATCTCTGTGTAATGTTTGTATTTTCCATTGTATCTTTTCTGTTCTTTTACTGAAAATCTGTTTGCCGTAAATATTGTACAATGTTAAAATCTACACCAACGACCCAATATTTAACATATCTCAATAACCTTCTAGGGGTAGGGTTTTGAATTCCTCAACCTTCAATTAGTGATAAGGTTTGGACTCAACCTTCAACTTACATTTCTCTCCACTTCAAAAGGATTTCAAAAGTCCAGTAATGCGAGAATTGGTGCTTGAATGATATTTCTTTTCAGCTCGTCGAAAGCCTTCTGTTGATTCTCCACCCACTGGAAACTCTTACCACTCATTGTTATGACATGGAGTGGTGCAAGTACTAATGAAAATGAAGCTATGAGCTTCTGTAAGTATTGTTATGCCCCAACAAAACTCCTAACTTTAGTGACATTTGTAGGAAGTGTCCATTTCATGATGGCCTCCATCTTTGTGGGATCTATCTTGAGCTCCCCTCCACTGATGATTTGAAAATGGAATGAATATGTTTCCAATAGATCTTTAAAATGAAGAAGACTTATCTCTTTAAATTGCAAGTGTAAAATGGCATGTGTTTGGGTAATTGGATCAATTTACTAACACATAAATTCAGTGAGTTTTACTTAAGCATGAGCAACATATCAGACTGATAAAAACCATCAAGAATGAACACATAACACAACAAATGATAAAGGAGTTCACCCCTCTCTTGGGCTACATCTCCTGGTCCAGCTTCCCTTGGATCATTTTCATTATTCTTAAAAATTTCTCATACAATTCTCAAAATACAAAATGGATGGCTTCAATGGCTCAAAACGTCCAAAAACCCCTAGTTGGGCTTTTTCGACACCTGGTTTGGCCAAACAATGAAGAAATTACACCTCCTGGAAGTTTTCCCCTTCAAGCTTGCTGTACATGCTCGCCAAAATGCACCCATTGACAGACTAACCTGGCTCTTGCAGTGTTACTGGGCCTAAAACCCAACACACACATGCATCCCACAAAACATGGAAAAATGTCGAATAGTTAACGAGATTAGCGCTCCCTTGGGCGGAGGTGCAGGTCGCATGGGGGGCATGTGGCCACGTCCCAATGCCTAATCCGAGCCCGTTTTCATGTATGAATGTAGTGCTGACAAGTGGCAGGCGCGTGGCACACTGCCCGTTGAAGTGTTAACCCCCCGTATCAAGTCTAAAAGAGTGGTCATATGGCTAACACATATGATTGGGGGCTAGGCTGGAGTGAACCGTGCGCCAAAGTTTTAAACGTGTGAAAAGACCGCATACCCAAAATTATGGTAAGTCCATGCTAAAAGGTATAGCCAAGTCATGTGGGAAGGTTTTATGTGAAAGCGCTGGGCGAGACTAGGGGCTAGCATTACAACTATTTGCGCCCTGGTCTTATCGTAAGGTTCCATATAAACACACCCGGGGCTAGGGCTAGGCCCCAACCCTTTAATCTGCCATATGAATATTTGATTCAATTCAAATGTTTAAATCAGACTATACACAATAAGGAAAACTGTGGGCGGGATGGTAGCCCGACCTTGCCAAGTCGCTCCCCCATGCCTAGAGGTCATGGGTTCGACTCCCGTGGAGTCACAAAATTTTTCCACTACAAACCAATGGAGGGGTGCAACATGGCAGCCCACAACTAGGCCATGTGGCACCATTACATTCGCCCAGAAGATGACACTTGTCAAAATATGATTCGCC
>ML795681.1:117552-132008 GCA_009831015.1 Picea engelmannii | reverse complement strand
ATATATATATAATCCAAACTTATTACATTCAAAACTCAGATAAGAATACCGCGACGAAGTTGAAGATGTTCGTCAACAAAAACGTTCATTCCGAATCTCTCACTTGGTAATCGTAGAGACTTCACCGGTATCTCCCAACCAACGCTAAGGGTACTCTTTTTTCCCCTTAGCTCCTTGAGCCACAAAGGGGCCACACACACAAAAACAATAAATACTCTATCTCCAAGCTTGCCTCGCAAGGGAAAACCACCACTCTATCTCAAGCTTGGTATCCCAACTCTTACAAGTAAAACCAATCGAAAATAATTTGGCAGCATAACTTTATCAATAACTAGTGTGATCCCCTTTCCCATCTAGACCATTTTCTTTTGATTTTTAATTAAATAAATTATGATTATTCACCCACTCTCAAGTTGCACAAGTAATTACTTATTTTATTTTAATTAAAGTCAATTTTCCTCATATCTCCCAAATGTGCTCCTTAAATCACTCCTAGTTGCCTCTTTATTCCCCTGATTCTCATTTAATGACTAACATTTGAGTTAGAGTTAAAATAAGAGTCTTCTTCTAGTTAGACTAGTGGTAGCTAGACTCTAGATACCATTATATGCATAGACCTATTCTGTCATGCTTTATTCATTTCTTATCTTAAATTCCATTTTAGTATTTTCTTGCACATATGTGTATTATATCAATTTTTATATTTATCTCACTTTTTCTTAATTCTTAGATTGATTTACCTCATTTATTTTTAATTTAATTAATAATTTAGTTTAGTCTCCTTACAAAACCTTAGACTTAGGTTTTTTTTTTTTTGAATAGGCTTAGACTTTTATTGAGATTTATAATAAATAAAATTACTCATTAATTATTCATATCTGGCAAGGTCTAAAGATTTTCAAGGTTTATAATTATTATTTCAAGGTTTTCTAGGCCACCTAGATTCATTGAATCAAGTTTTATTTACGCGACGTGCCCTTGAAAACACACCTCCATGCTCCAAGGGTGCCACTCGCCTTTGACTGATTTTGGTAGTTTTCCAACCATTGGACTCATCTCTCCATTTAGACGACCTTGTGAGAGACTAAGGGCTTCGAAGGAATAAATACTCTGCCTTATTGCACGCCCCTTAAAATCTTTGTGAGCAACTGTCTCAATCTGCCCTCACGACATCGTGGACCTCTCGAACTAGGTAATCATTAACCTACAATTCGAGCTACAGTGGGAGTGCTAGTAGGTTGTGAGTGCTAGTAGGTTGTGACAGGGACACTGCCACACCTCTCCCTCAATATCTAGTTTTTGTGCATGGCCCCTTTACTCCTTATATGAGTCAGATTAGCAAGCATTGTCATCCTGTATCCATTGATAAAACACTGTCACTGATCCACATACATAACCATACTAAATCAATCATATGACACATATGTGTAAAATGAAATACTCAAACAAAACTCAATCCACTCCCTGACTCAATCTGGAGCCCAAGGAGGTCCATTGATGCCATCAACATCCACAATCTAGCACATGTCTTGCACACTCATGTAAAATCGTCAATAGCATATGTCAATACATATATATCAAATGACAATAAATCACAACCCATCAACATCATCATAAAATCCATAATCGAAACAAATAACAATGTACTATAACCGGATCACTTGCATGCAAGTGTCCTCAAAGAATAAGTTGATAACATGTGCTCAATAGAGTGAGCTGTTACAGAGAGCCATGAAGTGCCACAATTTGAGGGTGTTTAGCAACGAGTTCACTCAAATTGGATTTTTTTTTTAGCTTCAATTTAATGTAGGACCCTTCTTAATTTTCTCAATAGAGGCAACAAGGGTTTTATTGTAGTTCTACAAAAGATCTATCATATTTTCAATATCTACATCTCTGGTTTGAGTAACCTTTCTTTGCATCCATCGATAATTATTTTTTAGGAGTGGAAAAGATTAGATCTGATCAATCATGGAGATGCTGTTAGATAAGTACTCAAGTTTCAATTTCCATACGTGGAAAGTGAATATCCAGATGCAATTAATGAATACAAACATTTGGGGAATTGTTAAAGGAACCGAGGCAACACCTGCAAATCCGAACAAGTTGATGGAATGTGAGAGAATATATGATAAGGAAAAATACATTATCGGCCTTTCCCTCTCTTATTTAGAGCTATATCACGTAGATATGGACAAATCATCCACTGAAATATGGGAAAATCTCAACAAGTTATTTGGGGCACAAGCAATGAATGCGATTTTCCCCCTGAAATTACAGTTATTCAACTTTAAGATGCTAGTTGAATCCACCATGTCAAGTCACGTCAACAATCTAATATCTATTATTAGACAACTTGTATAAGTCAAAGCAGTAATTGATGATGAGGATTCCAAGGCTATTCTCTTGAACACTTTGCCACCCAAATATAGTAGTGCGATCTTTACCCTGAGTCAACTACCTTCACAAAGACCGGATGAAATGATTGCAACATTGTTAGAAGAAGAAAAGAGAACCACTAAAGGTGATAACCAATGAGAACTTGTATTCTATGAAAGAAACAAATGCAATAGATCAACAAAATACAAAGAGAAAATAGAATTCTGCTATTGCAAGAAGTTGGGTCATACAATTTGGAATTGTAGACAACGAGCCAATGATGTTATTAAGGGAGAGGAAAAATATGTAAAACATATAGCAAGTATAGCCATGATTGAAGATCCACCAGACACTGACAATGGTGAAGAATATACTGAAGAAAAGATATTTTATACATTTTAGGAAGCCCATGCTCTGAAGACATGAAGGCATTAGTTAACAAATCAAAATGGATTTTTGCCTAGTTAGTTTAGAAGTTGTGGATCTAGGGAAATATCCCCAATTTATTTGGAGAGACAAGCATGTGGATTGCAATCTACTAGTGAGGTTATGTGACACGCATGTGGATTGTTGTCCAGTAATTGAATTCGGGATACTCGTGATTCGAGGAGGTGGAATTCGAGAACTCATGAATTCGACTTAACAACTACACTATTACGAAAGTTATGAGGCAACTTGATGGAGCTCAAACTGGTCCAGGAACTATGTTCAAAGAAGAATATTCTAAAGGATGTTACTGATGTTTAATGTTCAGTTTATGTGTTTTACATTCAATATATGTATTTGATTTCAATTTTTTTTCAACATTGTACGCCTTATTGGGGGATATAAGGCTTACTATTTAATAAAGTCACTTTATGAATTTAGAATATGTTAATGTTCACTTTTTGTGTAAAGCAATCTATTCCACATTCATAAGTGGAAATGATTTGCTTAATGAACAATGATATAGAAGGAGGTAAACTCCTTTGTATTAGATGCACCAATTATTCATTGATAATATCATATGGTGTTATTGCGAGTATATGTCTTTAAGATTAGTTATATGTGACTCAAACCTATCTAGGGTTTCCTCATTTATTGATCTAAATCATTTTGTAATATCCATCATATACATGTAGGGGATTCCAGACACTACTTCACATATGCCAATGGGTATTACGTCCAATAAAATCAATACCTAAATGAATTTAATCTTACACTTTTCCTTACCTTGATCTCTGTATACTTGTTTACCTATTCAAATGGATATGCGATATTGTAATATCCCCATTATAATACCTAGTTTGATTAATGCTTATGTAGATATAATATGGCTACGACCAAGCGATGTAATATAAAAATTGTATTTCAATGTTTTAATAATAAAATGTGAGGCCATCTACTAAGGGTACATGGACAAGAGATGGGGGTTGAATTAATCCACAAGAAGGGGAGTGTCTAGGATAATGGCCAAGAGGGATCCAAGGGGAGAATTATCCATGTTTATGGATTTAACCCATTTTCCTAAATCTGCTATTGTATATTAACCTTCCCATTTCTGATTGAGTGTTTCCAAAGCTAATAATTGAATATATGTAAGAGGGTGGGTGTGAGTGGTCACATACCGAAGTTATTGGGAACATGGGGGTTGAGTACAATCAACTTGGGGAAGAGTGTGAGTCAAGAAAGGCAAGAAAACGAGAGGAATTCTGTATGGGTTGACACATAAGTAACAACGGTTCGAGCAGTTTGGGAAGATAGTCAAGTTTGGGAATGTAAAGAGAGTTTGGAGCGGGTGCGTCCATAGGAGAGAAAATTCTGGAGCGTAATTGGAGTGAATTTGAGCTGGAGAATTGAAGAGCCCGGTTGTCAGGATGGAAGAGTGAACTCTTGCGTGAGTTCCAATGAAACAACAAGTGTTGCTGTTGGTTTGTTGATAGTTTTCCTAGCAGTAGTTTCCCTTGAGTTCCCAACTAAGAGATTCCTAGCTACATGTGCCAAAGAGACCCTGATAAATGAATGACACATTCCCTGGGTTAACCCTGATAAACATATGGTACATCCCTTGGGTTATCCTTGATAAACAGATGGTACATCCCTTGGGTTATCCTTGATAAACAAATGATGCATTCCTCAGGTAGGGAAGGTCAAGAGGAAGAGAGATGGTGGAAAAGTCGAGATAGTTGTAGGAGAATATTAGCTGGGTTGAGAGATTTATGAATTGTGAGTGGATTGTGAGAGACCACCCTCTTTTGTGGATTGCTAGCCTTAGCTCGAGGGTAGCTGGCTATTGAGATTTGGAACAATCAGTCTACGGTTGGGTGGAACGCCCGTCCCAAGCAACTGGTTGCACGATTCTTGTTTAAGATGAGTGTTTTATCTTGTACCGAGTTATTTACATGTATTATTGCTGTGCATGAACTCTGTGTGAATTATAATGACTTATATGCTGCTGTAATGAACAATTTAGTTGTATTTCATGTTGATTATTAGCATGCTTCAGGTGCATAAGTCTTATGATTATTACCGTAGCTAAAACTGTTATAAATTGTAGTTGTAGGCTATGGGAAAATGGATAACAACAAAAGAATGGCTTTAATTAGCAGAAGTTTCATGTTATGTACATTTCGCACGTATTGTTTCCCAGTTGGAGGCTAGGTATATTACTAAAATGGTATTAGAGCTGATAAAGAGATTTTTTTTGCGTGATGTGACCCAACCATGGTGGTTGGGTATGTTACATATATGATGATCATTAAACTCCAATATAAGCTTGCTAATCAAATTTGCTGCTATGAGATTAGGCTGTGAACCAGAGTCGAACAAAGCATCTATATTGGTCTTCTTGATCTGGATCTTGATGTGGAAGAGTTTGTTCATCTCCTTCTCTTCCTGGTGATGAAGGTTACTTAGATTCAACTCCTTTTTCACTAATGTGCAAACAATCTTCTCATCCACATCAAAGCTGCTTTCAACCTGATTGCTCAAATATGTGGATAGAAGATCCTTTTTATTGCATCCTTCTTACGGTTCTTCAGGTTCAAATTTGGATGTAGTTTCCAAAACCTTTCCTTAGTGTGCCCAATAATGTTGTAATGGTTATAATGGTTAATGCTAGGATCCTTTCATTTATGTGCAATGGTTGCCATATTCTTATCCTTTCCCCTTTTCCACTTCTTCCCCTCCTTGGAAGATTCCTGGTGCTATTTCTACTTGGAACCGCTTGGCTGCCCTTTCTTGTGGCCTATGTTTTCCAGATACTATACATGTACACATGCTTCATCCACTGTCCTTAGCTTGAAAAGCATCACTTTATTTCGTAAATGGATATATAGACACCCTTGATACTTGAGGAGTACATCTGGGCTCTTGGGAGATATACCCAACATGATGGTTGTTGTTCCCGAGTTTGTACTTTAAGGCTCTAAAGTACACTGTCAAGGCATCCAAAAATATAGAGAAGGCTAAGGATAAAAAAAGGTAAGTTATATGAAAAGGGTTATTGTTGGTTCCTTAACTGTCTCTGCCTAGCTTCCCAATTTTCCTGGATACTAATGTCTCTTTCAATTAATGCCCATGAACATTCTAACTCAACCCGGTTATTTGTTGTCTGTAGGATGGTGTTGAATAAATTCAAAGTGATGCTTGTTTGATTTGATAGTCCAGGTTCGATATTAGGCTGTCATGTAACTGGAACAATCATGAGGAATGGAGACTGAAAGGATAGATTCTTGTGATTTCTTTTAAGGGTTCACTATTTCTGTTTCAAAAACTATAAGGAGAACTCCAAAACTTTGAATTAATAGAATGACAAAACTAAAGGCCATTTCTGGTATCTGAGTTAAATTTAAAAAGAAAAGAAAAGAAGGGAAATGCATGAAATGAAAAGAAAACATAAAGCTGTTGAACAAGGTGAGGCATCGATTCAAGAGGAATCTCACTTTATGACAGAAGAAGAAAATAGTTGGGAAGAACTCTTAATGAAGCATATGATATTGAAATCTAAAACATCCACAGGTCTTGTATCTGCTGATAGTCGATACAGAGGAAAGACTGTAAATGATTAAATTGAAAGAATAATTAATTACCACAGTAGAGGTTGTACTAAATTGCAGTTAAGCATTCATCGAAGAGATATATGAAAAATATGAAACAACATAGAAACACATAACTCAAACTTGACCAGATCTGGAATCTTCAATATGCATTTGTATTAATTCAAAAATATCTTCAAATTCTTCTTTAGAATGTGCCCCAAAAAAAGCCCCCCTTTTTTAGTCCTCTGAAATTATACTTATATTGGATCACTCATGATTGTTTGTTGGTGATCTCCTAACTTCCTAGGGACAAACAATTATAAAAATGCAAACCTCAACCATTTACATGATTATCTTTTATTTTCTTATCATCTCGATATTACAAGTTTTCAAAATGATACTTCATTTTTTTATTGAAGTATCTCCTTCTTTCAACCCAATACATTCAATACATTTTTCAAGAAAGTGTACAAAACTTCTGGGAGGCTCTGGAAAATCCTTTACTTCGAATAGATAAAATTTTCTCTGGATTTTTGGAAGCCGGTCTTTGATCCCCTTACCAACAAACTTGATTGATTGAAATTTCAGGTTTGGTTTCACTAGCCACTTGTCTATTAGGGTAACATCCATTTCCTTTAATTGTGAAATTTCCAACTGAATTTCGTTCAAACCCTCTTTGAAATTCAACTGGTGTCTTACAATGTTTATCTATCCTAATTGTCCAGTGCAATTGTCTCTTCTAATACCTAATGATTCATTGTCCAACAAATCAAATATTTCTTCACGATCGTCTTTGATTTCTTTGGCTATTTTCTTATTTTCTTCTATGTTGGTTTCCCACACCTTGAGCATGATATCGCCTCTGATCTGCTCTATGACAGAAAGCTTTGGAATTTTTGATACTCCTTCACTTTCTAAACATACAACTTCCTTTTGAAAAGTGGCCCTTGCTGCTTTAGCTTCTTTTTCTTTAAAAATAATATTATCACGAGCATTGATTACTTCCTGAAAATAATTCTGAATAATCTCTACTTGGGAGATTACTCTCTGTTGCTCAGATTCTATCTTCACACGTATTTCCAGTGACAGGTCCTAAAAAAATTTCAAATCTATAACTTGGCCTTTTATTGAATTCAACTCAACCTGTAGTTGTCTTACCAATTCTTCTTGCCGAATAACCTGTATTTGGCTAGTCTGCATCTTCTCATTCATCTCGTCTAGACTTGACTTAAGCGATTGAATTTCTTGCTTATCAACGGCTCTGGCCTACTCTAGTCCTTTATTTATATCTGCTTTGATATTTTTCTCTGTATCTTTTAGTTGGTTTTGCAACTGGACTATCCCGTGGTTACTCTGTTTTAATCTTGTTCTCATATTGTCAACGGTGAATCGGTTTTCCATTGTCAGGGATCCCATGGAGCCCACCACTTCTATAGAGAAATATTCTTCTTCCAAGTTTCTCCCATCCACCAACACCCTGTGTTTCTTTACCATTCCACCTTCTCTCATATACATCTCCTGCTTTAATACAACCTTCCTCTTTTTACTGAAGAAGTAATAAGAGGGAGGAATTTCTTCTCTGGAGATAGGGTTGAGATCACTACCATATATGACTCCTATCTGAGGGAGCCCAAAAGGGGTCAAGGAAGTGATGGGATTACCCAAATATGTGGATTTTGTTTCCCCTGCAGTCTTGGGGGTATCAACATGAATAATAGATGGTGAAGGGGGGGCCATATTGACTAGACTTAGGAGGTGTCCCAGACCTTCTCTCTATTTCGACTCCTGGATTCTCTGTCTGTGGGACTTCTTTGTTTTGTGTGGATCCTTCTACCCCTATGAATTTCCCTCGGTGTCTGCTTTAACTTGCGCTTTCTGTCCGAAGCCTGGGGGAATATTTTCTTGTTATGGAGGAGATGTTGTTGCTTCATCCTGCAATACCTTGGGCAAACTGCTTTACCTGTGTCTCTGGAAAGTTAGGAGTCTGGTTTGCAAATCGGATGATAACGTATGTACCCTATCTAAAACTTCCTCATAGGTTTTGACCCCTTTGAAAATGTCATCGCGAGGGGATTCCTCATGTTCAAATTCTTTCATGCCACAATGAGCCATGTGGCTTCCCACTGTTTGATAAGGGTCATGATTCCTATGTTCGAGATTCACCAAATTGACCTCCTCTAGAGCTGCAGCTTCAACCTTGGAATGACCCATGTTGAGTAGCGAAAACCTTCCAATCTGTATGGGAAAGACTGGCCAAAACTTCTTTTGAGTTGTCTTCAGTTCTATCCCAATACCGCCTATTATTATCTGATGCTCTACCTGCTTGCACACCAGTCTGTTAGGGAGGAATTTAGGAAGTGCATGAGGAGGGATAGAAAATCTGAAAACCTTGATATAGAAGAAATTCTCCTCAATAAACCAATCAACAACTGCCTTGAGATTTCCTATGTCCGACTCTGAAATACAGGGGGGTGCACAACCATACAACATCTGATGCACTGGTATCACCGCGAAATGAAAAATTTCGTAAAAATAATCCTTAACATTTTCTTCCCACAACTTAGAATGATATTCATGAATCGGTTCAGTGCAGGTTGGGTTCCAATTCCAATTCATCAAAGGGAAAGGATTCGTGAAACATATAGCGTCCATGATATATGTCGACATGTAAAAGGCTACTGGTCGGCCATTGGATCTCGCGGTTTGATACTCCATAACCTCCTTATCTAGGTTATTTGATATAATTTTGTTCCAATTGAAGCTATAACCTTCGGTTGCTTCATGTAAAAGGGGCACCCATTCTGCAGGGAAATGGGTAGGACTTTTATTCCTGAAAAGTCTACATAACATCATAGCCACATAAACCATGTACTCATTCAAAGAGGCTATGGCATAAACCTTATGGGTATTGACTCTGAATTTTGGTGGGTGTCTCCACTAGTATTTGATTATGCCGGGGTATGTTTGGTCTACCTCTGTGCATTCTTTCCTTTGAAATTCACTTACGAATTCTTTATTATAAATATGTTTAGAATTGGGAGATAGTTTGTACAATACTTGTATATGCTCTGGTCTAAAAGAGCCAACGACGACCCCTTGACTGTCCAAAATGATTCTTGTCTGCACGTCTGTCCTCTCTAAATCCCAACTGATCATATCGTTGTATGTCATGAGTCGTGGGCCTGTAGCCACTTTGTGAAGTTCAGACTCTGCTATGTCCCAGAGTTTGTTTTCAGAATCGTCGAGAAAATTCTTGATTTTGTAGTCCAGGGTTTCGAAAATTTGCCTCCAGGATTTGATGGAATCAATGGCATGCGGTGTAGTATCAGACACGACATCTCCTTATGGGATGGAGCTTTCAGATGCTTCTTCACTTTTCTTAGGTGTCTTTCTAGGAGCCATAATGTTCATGTTTAGAACGAATTCCTGTTACAGAGAAAAATGCATAATCTTGCTGAATGCAATTCACTTCTGAATTCAAACGATAAGAATGAAATTCGAAAAACCAAACCTCTATTAACCTTAAACTCTTCTTACGACGGATGTACTGAGAAAGGTGATAAAAATTTAATGTTTTAATGGGGGAGATATGCCCAGAGATACGTAGTTAAGTTAAAAATATCTCTATTCGTCCGTTACAAATATTACCGTATATCGACGATTTCAAACTGGAGTTTCGAAAATACTACTTTCAACAAATCCCGAAATGAAAAAAGTAGTTTAGTCATCATTAATCCCATTTTAAAATAACGTAATTAGTTTTAGACTTGGTCTATGAATTGTGATTTCGCATTTTGGAGTTTCGGGGATCCAGTCTCCATAAAATATGTCATATGAAAACCCCGAATCGCGAAATTACGATGGGATTAGTTTAGGTGATAATTACTTGTATTAATGCTTTAATCAAAACATGGTTAGTAATTAATTTCTTCTTTTCGGAAAATCGGGGATCGGGAGTTCAAGGGATGACGTTTTGAAAACATTTTGATACAAGTAAACCCGAATTGCGAAAGACTAATGAATTGTTGATTGAGATTAAGGGTTTAATTAATCACGATTAGAGGGTAATTTATGAAACACGCATCGGGACTTATAACTCCATTTTTTATTTATTACTTTAATATAAGGCCTTATCGGGATTTCAACACTGGGGCTCTGGAGTTGTTAGTTACGAAATTATGCTTTTGTGAAAGGCTGAATCCCGAAACCAGAAAAATTGAAAGGCTTTTGACTCTTTTTAGGACTAAGGGTGGCTCCATGACTAGAAAAAAACAAAACTTCAGGTTTAAAGGGAAAAAATTAAACTTTGTATCAACAATGGCCATCTTCTTTAACTCAGTGGTGTACTCCTATACACTCTGCCTTTGCTTCTACCTGAAGTAGTGCCATTGGATCCATTGGTCCTCTACTTACCCGATAGGGTAAAATTGGGACTTGATGAGGGTTTTGAAGTCCTCCCACCTAGTTACTGGTGGATCACCCTCCAACCTAAGTATTTTCATATGTCTTTCCCACCATGTTAAAGCATGGCCCTGTGACTTCAGTTTGGAAAATAATATATTTTGTTCTTCATCTATACGGTGAATGCTGAAATAAAATTCTAGTTGATGCAACTAATGATTTAGTTTGAATGGATCGATCTCACCTTGGTATGGCTTTATGTCCACTTTTTATTCCATCTTGAATAAATACTCTAAAGATTTTATGGTACTGTAACAACCCTTGATTATAAATTATAATTAATTTAATAAGGTAATCCTAAAGGATTAGCTAAATTATAATTATTTATTAAAATAACCTTAACTAATTATTTATTATTAATTAGTTACTCTTGATTATGATTAATTTAAGTATAATTAACTCTTTAATCAATATGGTTGATGATTGATTTAATTATTAATTAAGTCATTAATTAATAAAGTATTAAATAAGAATTGGATAATAAAATATAATGTTTAAATTGAGTTACGTATCCCACAAGGGATAACGTATTCAATACATGGATAATGTATTTAATGAATGGATAAGGGTAATTAAATGGAGGGATAAGGAATTTAATGGAAGGAGGAAAGGCGATGATGGAGCAATAAGAGGGGGAAAGGAGTTGGGAGGAGGCATTCTACGGGAGACTGTTTTCTTGCTATGGGCAGAGAGCCGAGAGGGGTTGGGAGATAGGTGTGCTCAGATTGAGGCACAGGATTTGCTGGTTGTGAGTGCTATTTGTTCAGGCAGGCACCGAGTTGCTAGCGGTTTTGGGCTCGGAGAGCCAGGATATCCGTAGATATCCTGGAGCTAGGTCGTTTTCCTAGTTGGCAGGGTGGACAAGAGGTTTTGGGCAATTATTTTCTGTGTTTGCAACAGGACTGGACTGTGTAGTAGGTAGCAGAAGGAAGGCAGCTGACAACGGAAATGGCATATTACCAGGATGATTTGACAGTTCATTCAAAATTAAGGGAAGGACGATTCAAACATACCATACAAGTCCTTGAACTATGTAGGATGTATGACATGATATCTTTGAATCCAAAAACGTGTTTATTTCTATATTATAAGGGAGAATACTAGGCCATATTGTGAGTAAAGAAGGCATATACATTGATCCAGAAAGGGGTAAGGCAATAAATYACTTAAATCCTCCTATGTCTTGAAAAGGAGTATAATATTTCTTTGGAAAGATAAGCTTTGAATGAATATTTGTTCTAGATTATGCCACGATTGTTAAGACAATAAATAGTTTACTAAAGAAGGATACAAAATTTGAATGAACATCGGAAATTCAAAAGGTTTTTACATAAATCAAACATGCAATCACTACTACCGCTGTTCTTATTAGTCCCAATTTTGATAAAAATTTCATATTATATTAGAGGAAACCATTGCTTCCATACTCATCAATTTCATGAATATGAAAGTTCATGACCAAAATTGAAGTTGTAAATATTTATCCTCCTAATACAATTGATGTHRTYATAYAKAGTTCAACTTTAGCATSATCYGAAYGGTATAAGGATATAMTATTTTATGTGAYRTCTAGCCAATTTCCTCTGGGAATGTGTTCTAAAGAGAAAATGTACTCAAGGTAGCACCCCTATATTATCCAAGCAAATGGTCTCATATATATCACAAGCGACCGTTTTAGACAATAACCGTTAACTGGATCATGAATGGCTAATGCGTTATTAGTCTGAACATTCAAAGGAACGCCTTTAAAATAGAGGCATTGAACCAGATAGATGAAGAATCACTTCCCACAAAATGGCTACCCTTAAAGCGGCATGATAAAGCTATTGAGCACGAAAAGGAGAGTTGTTGTTTCATGTTGACTGTGTGTTAGAGAACGTTCGTCGGGGAAGGGGGGCAAAATGCTGAGCGTGGGGAATTGAAATTGCCACCCCTGGAAGTACTCTCAAGCCAGACATACGAATTCCATCGCCATTAGGCCATCATCATGGATGAATGCAGTACCTGCTTCTTTAAACAGGAAGCTCAATATTTCCGCCTCGACCTTCTCAAAGAGGAGAATTTGGGAGGAGGAAGCGCAACAGTTGAGCTTAGCGGATCGGCTGAGGCCTGACGGCCTCGCCCCCGATGGGTTCTCGTACAAGGAGAACTTCACCATCCGCTGCTATGAAGTCGGAGTCAACCGCACTGCCACCATTGAGGCTGTTGCCAACCTCCTCCAGGAAGTTGCATGAAACCATGTCCATAGCGTGGGGTTCTCCACCGATGGATTCGCCACCACGCCCACCATGATGAAGCAACACCTCATCTGGGTCACTGCTCGCATGCACATCGAGGTCTACAAGTATCCCGCCTGGGGGGACGTGGTGGAAATCGAAACGTGGGGCCAAACTGAGGGAAAAATTGGGACAAAACGTGACTGGATTATTAAAGATGCCACCACAGACAATATTATTGGCCGAGCCACGAGCACATGGGTGATGATGAATCAGGATACGAGAAGGCTTGCTAGAGTAACTGATGATGTGAGGGATGAATACATGATTCATTGCCCAAAATATCTCAGGTTGGCATTTCCAGAGGAAAATAATAACAGTTCCAAGAAGATACCTAAGCTTGAAGATCCTGCACAACACTCAAGATCTGGTCTTATGAGAGGGATAGGCATGGATCCCGAGGAGATAAAAAATTAACTCATGACGAAGGACGGAGGAGGCAGGGTGGTTGGAGGAGTAACTACTTGAGTCGGCCGGGAGGAATAAGGGAGGAGAAGAGGGGGATGTGCGCACCATTCGGCGGGGATGGATGCTGCAGACTGTATTTGTTGAGCCAACTGTATTGGTGGTGACTATGGTATTTTTCTGTGAGCAGAGAGCCTTTGGACGGTGATGTTTGGCCATGAGAAGAGAGCCTCTGGACGGTGGTGTGTTGCTATGAGCAGTGAGTTTCTGTGCACTGCTGTATTTTGTGGACTTTTGGACTTTCTGGGAGCACCGAGTATCCTCCATTGTAGGGTGTTGACCCTGGTTCTGTTAGGAGCGGTGGAGGCATTTACCACTGAGTATCCTCCATTGTAGGGTGTTGACCCTGGTTTTGTTAGGAGGGGTGGAGGCATTTCCCACCGTGTATCCTCCATTGTAGGGTGTTGACCCTGGTTCTGTTAGGAGGGGTGGAGGCATTTCCCACCGTGTATCCTCCGAAACCTGAAGTCCTGGGAGGATGGTGCTGGTTCACGCTCCCCAAGACATGTGATGAGGACTGTCAGTTGCCTGCTAGGGAAGCTTGGTCGATATAGAGACACTTCCACTTACGGGTTCTATTTGGAGTTAGGTCAGTATAGCTGACGCTCCAAGATAGTCTAGCAGAGGACGGATAGGAATGGAGTTGGAAGTAGGTTAGGGAGGAAGGATGAGTAGAATAGTTGAGACTATATGGGGATCTGTCTTGTGGTGGTATTTGATGAAGAGAAATGTGTATATATGAATATTCATTAACTAAACTACAGCTGTGTAAAATAAAATTGTTAAACCGGATAATTGTGATTTAAGAATTTCTTAAACAATTGATTAATTGTTGTCTTTTATAAAAGACTAGTCT
>ML795681.1:91416-117313 GCA_009831015.1 Picea engelmannii | reverse complement strand
AAAATAACCTTAACTAATTATTTATTATTAATTAGTTACTCTTGATTATGATTAATTTAAGTATAATTAACTCTTTAATCAATATGGTTAATGATTGATTTAATTATTAATTAAGTCATTAATTAATAAAGTATTAAATAAGATTTGGATAATAAAATATAATGTTTAAATTGAGTTACTTATCCCACAAGGGATAACGTATTCAATACATGGATAATGTATTTAATGAATGGATAAGGGTAATTAAATGGAGGGATAAGGAGTTTAATGGAAGGAGGAAAGGCGGTGATGGAGCAATAAGAGGGGGAAAGGAGTTGGGAGGAGGCATTCTACGGGAAATTGTTTTCTTGCTATGGGAAGAGAGCCGAGAGGGGCTGGGAGATAGGTGTGCTCAGATTGAGGCACAAGATTTGCTGGTTGTGAGTGCTATTTGTTCAGGCAGGCACCGAGTTGCTAGCGGTTTTGGGCTCGGAGGGCCAGGATATCCGTAGATATCCTGGAGCTAGGTCGTTTTCCTAGTTGGCAGGGTGGACAAGAGGTTTTGGGCAATTATTTTCTGTGTTTGCAACAGGATTGGACTGTGTAGCAAGTAGCAGCAGGAAGGCAGCTAACAACGGAAATTAGCATCAGTGTTAAGGTGCTCAATTCGAATTTATGCATTACTCATTGATAAATTTTAAATTTCACTTGCATAATTCTTCTTTTATGAATCTGGTATAAATTGCTGTACATTTGGTAGGATTTGTTAGAATATTTCGATGTTATTTTAAAACCAGTCATTACAGGTACCAAAATTCAACTCCTCTTTCTTGGGTTCTTTCCACGACTCCTTTTCTAGGTCTTTGTTATCCATCGGTTTCCCATCTGATCGGATCTCTGAGTTCGATCCTCTAACTTATCTGAATGATCCAATATTTCTTGCTAGAGCCTCTATTAGGAGTGACATATTTTGATATATATAAACAAATTTCTCTTTCGTCCTCGCAAATCTCTCCTATACTGGATCTCGAGGGTTGTTATGAACAAATTCGTTGGCCATGGCTAGGGTTCTATGACTTTCTTCCTTAACTGATTCCAGAGACCTCACAATTTTCCAAAAATACCTAAATAAAACCTGCTCTAATACCAATATGATCTATAAACTGTCATGGATAGTCTATTGGATAGTTCGTCACACCATATATAACAAAATACTAAAATATTTATTGTGAAGGTTAATTTCCTTTAGCTTTTAGATTCTTCAATTACTGGTTTTCTTCTTAAAATGTATGAATCGATGAAATGCAAAAAATAGAGAACATAAATAAACACTCACACACCATCCACAACTAAACACAAGATATAACCTGGGAAACCCAATACGGGAGAAAACCCAACTAGAAGGTGAGGTTGCTCTGCTTTCTTTTCTTAAAATGCAAGTACAAAGAAAGAGGCACTCTCGATGGAATTACCTTTGACACTGTGTCCTGTATGGATACTACATAATCTCTCCTCCTCTGTTATGCTCTCAAAATACCACTCCTAGGTGCTCTTCTCAACTATGGAACAAATACAATGCTAAAGAATGGAACCCCTTCTCCTCCTAGCGACCTGGTATTTAACATAGTCTGATAGCTATCTAGGGGTAGGGTTTTGACTTCCTCAACCTTCAATCAATGATAAGGTTTGGACCTTCCAGAATCTTCTCGAAATTCCACATGTGCTAGCACCATATGTTTGATTAAGGGGGGGCCAACATGACATCCACTCGTACTATGGTGGTCAACAAGGTAGGTCAACTTGTAGAAGGCATAAATTTCGCATATGATCTCCAATTAAGGCATGATTTGCACGATTGTAAATGTATTGGAGTGTAGAACACCATCAAGGGTTTGCACACAAGTTTTAGAGACTTGAACTCCCAAAAATTCCATTTAATTCCTCAAAATGTCTCTAGAAGGTTTAAGAACCCAATTTTCCAAACCAAGACCTGACACTAAAATGGCCCTACAAGCTAATTCCTCCAATTTTTTCCAGTCTGAAAGCCTTGAGATAGATGCAAAATATTATAATCATCCAATTTGGATCATACCTCCCCATTTAGGGAGGCTTTTGGTCCCCAAAGTATTTATTGAATGAGGTGAGGAAATTTTTTCTCTACCTTCTCCCTGGATTACCATTATGCTATGATTGAAAGTTTTCCTTTCAACCCAATCTACCAAAGGTCTTGTTTCCCTTGTCTTGTAGTTCTGAACCACTTCTACAACAATGTATCCTCTGCCAACTCTACATGAGCATTTGGTGCTAATTTCTCTATGGAAGGCAGGACTTGCTCCTCCTCTTGATCCAACATGGAAGGCTCATAGAGTTTGAGATTATCCACATTCACTACTGAGTAAATACACATGTGTGGGGGTAGACTGAGTTTGTAGGCATTGTTATTGCATTATTTCTACTTGTGCAAATCCAACCACAAGATCCCCAAATCTTGCATGACTATGGAAGAAACTACCACTGTCACCTAAGTAGGATCTTCCCTTGTTTTAGTGATGGAGGAGGTCCACCACAAGGGATGATTCCTTGGTGACCTCAAGGGATCAAATATAAATTTTAATAGCCAATCCTACCGCCCCCTATCTTGATCACTGGTTAGTTGGTCTAGGTCTAGGAAGGAGAGAGAGATTGTAAGGTGATTGTTGTACTTGCCTGGAACAAGAAACAATTTGTAGCATATATATATATATATATATATATATATATATATATATATATATATATAATTACAAAGATAAAGTATGCAACAATGACCTATGTAAACATTAGACGAGTTAAATTGCACTTGGATGTTGCAAATCACAACAATAAACGAGTCTTATGACAACAATAAGTATTTTGAAACAACAACAAGATAAAGTTCTTAGAAATGTATCAATTTAGCATGAAAAGTAAGCATTCATCAAGCATAAATTTATCTAATTGCTAGAGATAGTTACTAAACAATTTAAGCCACCTTAAGATGAGTGTATGCAACAAATTAATGTAGTTTTAGATGGCTGTAGAAAAATCTCATAACAACAACAATAAATATTGTGAGTTTGCAAGAGTTAGGGTTAACAATGTTAGTAGAACACTTGAGATATTTAGAAAAGTGATTTTTACAACTACTTTCACCACAAGAGTTACTTCTAGATTAGTGCCTTTACCATTCTAGGGCTATGGAGTCTTAAATGAATCCAAGCTTGAAGGTTGATGTAATTGAAACCAAGAGGTAAAGTATAAACCCTAAGGTGAAAGCACATTTGGGCCTTAGGCTTTAGACCTTGAGGAGAAGGATGTCTAGGGTGAAAGCACTTTTGGGCCCTAGATCAATCTTCTTGTAGATTCAATTAGGTCAAAGATCAATTGTCTAGGGATAAAATTCTAAAGTGCTAGCACTTTAGGGATTTAGGGTTCTAACCCTAGCAAGGATGTTTTACCAATTTAGACAAATAAAACTTTGTGAGGGGAAGAAATATTTATGTTTCTCTCTTAGGGTTTCAAAAAAACAAGACTTATTGAAACAAAATAACAATTTCACCATTTACATCAATAACATACCATAAAATTGCAGAAAATTACTTCATCTAAGAAACCCAGAGAGTTTAATCCTACTTGTAGAAATATCCATGCAAAATCAACAACACATCCCTAAGAGACCCTTTCCAAGCATAATACATGAGAGAGAAAGACCAAGAAGGATGAAATAGCGAAAATGCTAGAAGTGTTACCCAAAAATGGCGAGGAATGATGATGAAAAAAATGAAAGCTAGTTCTAGCCTTTTTATATGAGGCTATCCTAGCATATTTGTGCACACAAAATTTCAACATCAAAATAGAAGTGGGTCTGACCACTCATTTAACCCTCTACAAAATGATAATTTCAAAAATAAGTCATAAATGAGCCACACGTGTGAGACATCAAGCCCTCTTGGGCAAGTAGGAGGCCTCCAAAGGCCATGTCGCACCAATTCAGAGTGATGTGGGAGAAAAAAATGTCTCTCCTCACCCAAATTTATGCCAACCATCATCATTACCACAAGTGTCCACCAAACCTTAGCTCCATGAAACCCTAGAAGATGATGTCATCATCAAAATAGGGCCAACGTCCAATATCAAGGTGTTGCATCCAGGTTAGAAGGAACTGCATCTCATATATTTAATATATCTAGCTATTTTTTGCTACGATGTCCTTGATCCAGTGGATAAATAAGCTCTGGGGTACTTTTCCCAACCTATGGGATTCTAGCCCATCTTTCTGCCATCATGACTGAATCTACTCAAACCAAGCCCATCTATCCTTCATCCAAGGTTCCAAGGATGTGGGAGATGATGTCTGAGGGTGGTGAGTCGATGGATGAAACACTTCTCTCCATCACACATGCCAAGGTCTACAATTAAGGCATAATGTCTTGGGTATAATCCTAGGATGTCCCTCAAAGAATCATGTCAGGGATTTCCAAAGAAAAACAAAGTATAATACAAGGTTCATAAGAAACATTAGTCCTTAAAGCATGCAAATTAAGCTATAACTTAATATATAATCCATGTAAACAATTCACCTTAGTATCCCCTTCAAGCATCACACCAGCCCAAGACCTCATGTGAGTTGGCAAGTGTAAGAATGGGAGGGCCTTCATCCAACCCTATTAGGTGCTCCAACTTAGATAGGAAATAAAATACCCAGGTAGAGGGATAGGTCCCGAGTGAAGTAGGAAAGAAAGAAACCCTTCAAGAGTAAGTGTGATAGTGATATGGTTTCATGGATTACTTTATGGATTATAATGTCATTGAATCCATTTCCATGAGAAAATTTGTAGAGGGAGCGCTTGCTTGCTTGAGATACCCTTTCCTTGGTACGTTTTTCATTACGAACCCTTTATTTTTTCTTTTTGATATCAATTATCATTTTCAAGTCCCCTTTGTAAGGTTTCAAGCTTCATTCATTCACATTTTACTGGTCTATTTTCCTTTATAATTTGGTGCATTCATTCGCATATGGATAGGGAGATACCATTAGATGGGGTATAGCTCAAGCTAGCTTGAGTCTTTTATGGTGGCCTTTATCATTTAGCAATATCATGCATGTATAGAGAAACTGCATCAACCTTTGGGCATTTAGCCCCTTGTTCTCATGAGAGAATGGGCCACGAACCATTACCGAAGCTTGGTACAATATGAGAGGCTCCATGATGGAAAGTGGTAAGTATGGTGGGGAACATAATGTTACCCTTGTGAGGGCCCTCCAATAGTACCCATTTTCCCTAGGCAGTGACAACACAAGACTAGAGCATAGAAGCTGAACACCAAGATGAAACACGACAAATGAAACAATTTCCCAAGATAGTGATCCATTATCCAACTTCAACCAAAGATCCTCATCCACATGCCCAAAAAATTAAGAACAACACTTTGCATGAAATAAGGATTAACATACCTCATGGTGACACTATATTACCATCTCCCATACACTATGTTGCTTGGATGTGATGAGCCTTGATTGACCCATAGATGTAAAGGTGAATGAGGGGGGATGTTGTGATGCCATCTATGGACATGTTGATAATCATCATGGTGGGGATCGTGTTGTCCATTGCAAGCCATGAGACATGATCTCTTCTAGTTACCCCTGGTCATGGGGAGGTAATAGGCGTTATATCCCACCTTCCCCAATATATATAAAGGTCCATAACACATAGCCATGATATTATTACCCAGATCCAGGAGCCTTGTTCAAATGTAACCAAACCCTATCTCCCACTTTGAATAAATTCTTGGTTCTTTTTTGATCATGTCCGACCTTCTATTTTTCCCATGACTTCTTCAATGTCTCTTGTACTTGCAAATGGATTTTCATAATATTCTCAAAAAAAAATTCTACTCTCAATGCATCTCCCTAAGGTCCTCCTTCACTCCTCCTTACTATTCATATACAAAATCCAAGTGTGAAGGTGGAAAATATCTAAAGCACGTTTCAAAAGGTGACTTACCGATAGAAGTGTGGACTACTCTATTATCAGATTTTCATCCTAGGTCTTCAAATGCTTTTGATTGTAACCCCTCAAAAGATGTACCAATGTCCTATTGAATACTTCTGTCTACCCATATGTCTATGGATTAAATGATGTATATCTCTTCAACTTAGTTTCCATCTTCTCCCACAATGTAGTCCAAAATGTACTGAGAAATTTGGTATCCATGTATGAGATGATGCTCCTTGCTATTCCAAAGTGCATGTAGAATTGTTCAAAGAACACGTTTGTTGTTTCTTGTCCTTTGATGATATTTCTACAAGGAATGAGAATGCACATATTGTTGAACCTGTCAACTACCACAAATAGATAGTCATGTCCCTTCCTAGTTGTTGGTAAACCTCCAACAAAATCCATGGAAATGATTTCCCAAGGTCGAGAGGGTATATGTAAGGGATGGTATAAGGATTTCTTCATGTTTCTGGGCTTGCTGCTACAATAAAGTATACATCATATATCATATCATGCTACATATTATTGCATTTACGGTCAGTACACATACCTATGGAAGTTGGCAACTATCTTACCAACACAAAAATGTCCTACAACCTTGGAGGTGTGAGCCTATCTGATAAGCTACAATCGTTCACCCTTAGGGACATAGAGCTTGTTGAAATTGTAGAGTAACCCATTCTAGAAATGATAGTCAACCTTACTGTCAACTTCCTCTATATGAATTTGTCCCTGTAGTTGTTGAAACACCTCCTTGAAGTCCTCATATTTTGTGTATGCCTCTCTGTATGCATCATGGGTAAAAGGCTCCATGTGCATCATAGTTCCCAAAACTGTAATCTTGGATGTGGGTGGCCTTCAAAGCGTGTCTGCAAACCTATTTGTGTTTCCCTTCTTATATTTGATGACTAGATGAAATTGTTGTAAAAACCCCATCCACTTGTAATGACTAGTTTTCTATAACTTACTTTGGGCCTGCAAATACTAAAGCGGTTAGTGATACATGTCGATGATGATCTCCTTTCACAATAGACAATTCTTCCACTTCTTGACAACTTGAATCAAGGCATAAATTTCCTTGACATAGGTAGGATAGTTGAGAACTACCCCATGAAATATTATAGAATGATAGCATACATGTCTTCCTCCTTGCATCAAAACTGCTGCCATGGCATACCCACTTTCATTTGTCTCCACTTCAAAAGGATTTTTCAAGTTTTGTAATGCAAGAAATGGTGCTTGATTGATCTTTCTTTTCAACTCATTGAAATCCTTCTATTGATTCTTCCCCCATTGGAAACCTTACCACTCACTGTTATAGCGTGGAGTCATGCAACTAATACTAAAAATGAAGCTACAAACTTCCACAAGTACCATGCTTCCTCAAAAACACTCCTAACTTCAGTGACATTTGTAGGAACTAGCCATTTCATGATGGCCTACATTTTTGCAGGATCTATCTTGAGATCCCCTCCACTAATCGCATATCCCAAATTCACCAAATACTGCCAAGAAAACTCACATTTCTCGAGGTTATCAAATAGTTGGTACTTCTTTAGAGTCTCTAGGACATGAATGAGATGTGAGATGTGATCCTCCTAGGTATCACTATAAACTAGTATATCATCCAAACATAATACAACAAATGAATCTATATATGGGTGTAATAAATCATTCATTGGTCTCACAAATGTAGTTGGTGCATTACATAAACCAAATGCCATGGCCAACCATTCATGCAAACCTTGCCTTGTATTGAAGGTAGTCTTTCAGGTGTCTTCTTCCTTGACGTGTACTTGGTGGTATCCCGATTTGAGATCCAACTTAGTGAAATACTTTGCGTGGTGCAATTGATATAACAAATCATCTATCATGGGCAGAGTGTACCGATTTGTGAGTTTAATCTTTTTCAATGCTTTGTCATAGATACACATTCACCAGGTCCGATCCTTGTTTGGTATAATTATGATAGGTGACCCACAAGTAGGTGCTTGGTTGATTCACACCCTACTCTAACAAATGATACAACTACTTCTTCACTTTATTTTCTTCTAGAATAGACTATTTGTACAACCCAATATTCAAAAATGGGGAGTCTGACAATAACTGTATCTCATGCTCCACTTCCCTCTTGGGTGGTATCTCTTTAGGCTCCTGAAACACTCCTCTGTATTCTTGTATCAACTCCCCCAACTAATGTTTTTTTATCTTTCGTACACCCCTCCAGGGATTCCTTTACTCTTATCGACTCATCATCACACTAATTTTCTCTTAAGAAAAGAAAAACATATTTCTTGCTGGAACTAATCAACTTCTTGGCTTGGTTGGCACTTACTAGTGAGGTATTTGACTTTCCTTTTCATGCATTGATGATGTAGGACTTCCCATTCTTGATTAGTCAATACTGGTTGTCTCTCTGCATGAAGATTGCATCCTTCATATACATGTAGGGTCTATTGGGTTCATCTTTTGTTGTAAAAACCACCATGCACACCTTCTTTTTACCCATTCCTTTCCTCCATTTTTGATATTTTTGTACACTAAGCCCAATATTAATAAATGATTAAAAAGGTAATTGTTAGTTTGTTTCTATTTTTTATTTAATAAGAAAAAATATCAAAATTTTGGGTTTTTATTAGTACCAAAAATATTTTTTTTCCAGTAATCGCTCCGAGTTTAACATACTTGTAGGCTGAATAAGAGAAAACGGACACATGGGTTTTGCTCCTATCTTTCACACCATGGATCTTGTTCTCTTGATGCATGAGAAATAGTCCAGAAATTCACCAGTCAACGTGTGCCCTCCACAACGAAGAAATATAACAACATGAACAAAATTTGATCTTTTCATGATTTTTGGAGATAATCACTCATATTGGGCTCGATCCAACATCAATATTAGGTAATTTAGATATGACATTAATCCAAATAAGGTTTTGAGGTTTATTATTTATATTTTATGATGTATAAATATGCCAAACCATTGAGGCATTTAGGGAGTCGAATTGGAGAATTTTTGAACTACTGTAAAATTCATTTATGCTTAATATCAAGATCTGATTTCCTCCATTTTATTTTCTTATCTGTGCATAAGCCAAATCCTAGAGGGCCCCCTTGGTATGGTCTGTGTCACATTTGTATATCTTTGTACAAAGGTTTCGATTTGCTTCTAAATTTTCTGGTAAACATTTTAGTTTGTTTATTGTTCTTTTCCATTTGGTTTTCCATTTAACAATTCTTCATTTTCAGTTTTAAATATACATGTTACAATAGTTTCTTGTTGAAATTACAATTAAATTTGATCTTGGAAACTTCTCACAATCCATAATTTCACAATTACAATAGAGTGTTTCCGTAAAAAGTCATAATTGTAATGACAAGTTTCCTTTTACAACCTGTTTTTCCATTGATGCGACTTTGACACATTTGTGTTAGAGAAGTTAGAATTGTTTGGAATTTCTTTGCATTTAAATAGAATCCTCTGCAAGTTAAGAAGACTCATAGCTATACAAAGTAATATTGCAGGGAATCCCCTCTTATTGAGTTACTTAAAATTCATGGTTAGCAAAGTATTATTGTGAAGAACCCTACACTTAACAATTAGAGTTTCCACCATTGAAACTATGAAAAATTTAGCTCATTATTTGAAGTGGTAAAATTCACCCTACAATCTAAGTTCCAACCAAGGAGACTCGGGTAATTAAATTGCATGGATATAACATTTATCGAATACTTTGCTTTGTTTTTAGATGCATACATATTCTTTCAAGATCATAGTGAAAGACAAGTTTTGTTACAGATATGTTTTCACTCCATTGAAACAATTTCCCTTTGTAACTTGAGTATTCACCATTGAGGTTGTGAACATTTGAAGAATTGTTTTTTTATTTTATTTGAAAGTTAGTTTACAAAACTATTTTGTAGCATTGTGTGAAAGCATTCTTGATAGATTTTAGGTTGATTTTAATAATAGTACCCTCACATACAGTGAATGTGCCTCATAAAATTATGAACCCTGGATTGATACTTTAATGTCTTGATATTTACCAATTAGTGATTTGACAGGGGTTTCCAAACACTACTCCACATACGTCAAGGGGTACTACGTCCAATTCTGCTTCATCAATAAAATCAATACTTACAAAAAAATTAATATTACACTATTTTGTTACCTTGATCTCTGCATCCTTGTTTACCCATCCCAATGGATATGGGATAAGATCATCGTGAATATCCAATCCAAGCTTGCTGACTAGATCTACTGCTATGAGATTATCCTGTGAACCAAGTCAAATGAGGATTTTATCTTGGTCTTCTTGACCTGGATCTTGATGTGGAAGAGTTTAGTCATCTCCTTCTCTTCCTGGTGATGAAGGATACTCGGATTCACCTCTTTTTTAACTGATGTGTATACCATCTTCTCATCCACATCAGAGTTGCCTTCAACCCGATTGCTTAAATATGTGACTAGAATATTCTTTTTCTTTACATCCTTCTTATGGTTCTTCAGGTTCAACTTTGTATGTAGTTTCCAACACTTTTCCTCAATTTTCCCATCAATATTGCAATGGTTACAACAATTTCTAGTATCCTTGCATTGATGTGAAATGGTTATCATCTTCGTGTCCTTTCCCCCTTTCTACTTCTTCTTCCCCTCCTTAGAAGTTTCTTGGTGCTTGGATCTGCTTGGCTTCCCTTTTTTTTGGCCTATTTTTTCCAGATACTGTGCCTGTATACATGCACCATCCATTGCCCTTGGCTTGAGAAGCATCACTTTCTTTCTTATATGTCTATGTAGACCCCCCATATACTTTATGAGTACATATGGGATCTTGGGAGAGATACCCAACATGATGGCCATCTTTATGAACTCAATGGTGTACTCCTTTACACTATACCCTTGCTTCTTCCTGAAGTAGTGCCACTGGATTCATTGGTCCTCTACATACTCGATAAGGTAGAATTGGGACTTGCTGAGGGTTTTGAAGTCCTCACACCTAGTTACTAGTAGATCACCCTCAAGCCTAAGTGTTTCCATATGGATTTCCCACTAGGTTAAAGCATGGCCCTTTGACTTCAGTCTGACAAATGATATCTTTTGATCTTCATCTATATGGTGAATGCTGAAATAAACTTCTAGTTGTTGCAACTGATGATTCCATTTTAATGCATCAATATCACCTTGGTATTGCTTTATGTCCACTTTTGCTTCCATATTCAATAAATACTGTGAATGCTTTACAGTATTGGAACTCAACTACTCTTTCTTGGGTTCTTTCTATGACTCCTTTTCTGGGTCTTTGTTATCCCCCAGTTTCCCATTTGATCTGATCTCTGAGTTTGAGACTCGTACTTCTCTGAATGATCTGATATTGATTACTAGAGCTTCCATGAGGAGGGACATATTGTGAGATATGTCAGGGAATTTCTCTTCCATCCTCTCAAATCTCTCCTTTGCTGGATCTCGATGGTTGTTATGAATAGATTTGTTGGCCAAGTCTAGGGTTTTGTGACTTTCTTCCTAAACCGATTCTAGGATCCGTACAAATTTCCACAAATACCCAAAGAAAACATGCTCTGATAGTAATATGATTTGTAAATTGATGTGGATATTCCAATGGACAGTTCATCACAATAGATCTAACAAAATACTGAAATCCTTATTGTGAAAGTTAATTTTCGTTAGATCACAGATTCTTCAATTACTGGTTTTTTTCTTAAAATGTATGAAATAGTTGAAATGCAAAAAATAGAGAACATAAATAAATACTCACACACCATCCACAACTAAATACAATAGATAATATGGGAAACCCAATATGGGAGAAAACCCAACTAGAAGGTGAGACCGCTCTGCTCTATTTTATTCAAATGCAAGTACAAAGAAAGAGGAATTCTCTGTGGAGTTGCATTTAACATTGTGGCCTATATGGCTGCTAAAGTATCTATCCTCCTTTGTTATGCTCTCAAAATACCACTCCTTGGTGTTTTTCTAAACTATGGAACAATTACAATGCTAAATAATTGAACCCCTTCTCCTCCTATTGGTTCGATATTTAACATAGCCTGAGAGCCATCTAGGAGTAGGGTTTTGACTTCCTCAACATTCAATTAGCGATAAGGTTTGGATATTATAGAATATTATTTAAATTCCACAGGTGGCTAGCCCCATATGTTTGAGTAAGGGGGGATAACATGGCATCCACTCGTACCATGGTGGTCAACAAGGTAGGTCAACTAGTGGGATACATAACTTTAACATATGATCTCCAATTGGGGCATGGTTTGCACTGTCGAAAAGGTGTTGAAGTGTAGAACATTTTCAAGGCTGTGTGCATAGGTTTTGGACACCATAATCCCCAAAAATTGTGTTTAATGCCTCAAAATGGCTCTGGAAGGTTCCAAACCCCAATTTTCCATACTCGGACCTATCACTAAAATGGATCTACAAACTGATTCCTCCAATTTTTTTAACTCTGAAAGATTTTTTTTTTTTTGTAAATAAAAAGTTGTATTACCTTAGATAATAAAAAAACTAGTACAAATATCAAAGCTTGTAACCAGTTTTGCCAAACAGATGGAAACCAGTACCGGCTGCAAGCTTGCGATAACATTCATGTTTACATCGAGATACATATGTGACCAAATACAAAAGTTGTGAAATCTATAATCTAGCCCTAGGCCGCCTAGTACTATAGCTATGACTATTTTGAACAAAAAGAGACATGACATGAAAAAAAATTCAAACACTGGAAGAACCTGGATTTCCATTGCCATTTGGGGGGTGAGGCCAAGATAGAGAAAATACATAAGGCTGGAAGTAGGTTGAGCACCTTCTCTTTGAAAATGAGTCAAAGAAGGCAGGCAACCAACAACAAAGGATGTTTTTATGAAAAATCTAGTCAACAACATCCTTTATCAAGTCGAAAATAAGTCACAATTGATCCTCTAAGAAGTTGCACAGGGGGCGCCTTGGGCACAATATCCACCTTGGGGTTGAGATAATTTTTAGGATGACCTATTTCCTGAACCATATCACCAAAAATTGAAGGAGGAGCCTCTTCCGTAACTGGACATAATAAGGTTTCCCCAAGACCAGGATGGGAGAAACACCTACTTGTCGAAAGGAATTGAAAAGAGAAGGCTGCAATTATGTAGAAGCAACCCAGTTGGGATTCCAAAGGAGGATAGAGAGGCCCCAAAGAGAACTCCTCATCAATGAAAACATGATTAATATCATCCTTGGTCCATTTATGAGCTATGTAGGGTAATTCTATAGAGGACAAACCAACGAAAATTGAGTTGGTGGAAGGTGTCAGAGCTGGCGAGGTAGATAGATCAAGACGAAGTCAAAAATCCATGTAGCTATAGTATGTTAGACCGCTCTTCAACTTACCCCTCTCACACGACATTGAGATTTCACTATGATCAGAAGGCCAAGAGAGAGAGCCGTGAACAAATATAATGTCGGTGAGAGAGGAGGATGCCACCCACCACACCCAAACAAACAATATAGAACATAAACCATGATTTACCTCCAATAAGTAACCTATTCCAGTAATGGGAGGCACCATTAAGCCTAAGTTGACATCCTTCATATTCCTCATACCACGATTGTAGAAATACGACACTCGAACTGATTGACATGGTAAGTTTCCCATGCAACACATGCATGTATCCTCCCTTGCATCGTTAATTCTATGCATCGACATGAATAGAGGGAGGAGACCACTGAATGGTGTCATTATCTTCACTTGGTGCATGTATTCAAACTATCACCCCATCTGGGTCCACTCTGAAAGCATTGAGATATATGAAAAAAAATATAATGATCCAATTTAGATTAGTTAGTCCTTGGGGGATATTTATAATTTTTTTGGAAATGTTCAACCCTTTTTCTCCAAGGAAACCCTCTCGGAAAACCCTCTGAGTACTTCCCCATGATTAATGAAATGTAAACGATGTAAAAAATTGGCCTTGATTATGGGGCCTAACCCATTGGGAATATCGAGTGAGGCCCAACAATATCTATAATATATATGGCCAGGGACTTGACCCTGATAACTCTTGCTTTGTAACCGCAATACTCATCCACTCAATATAACACACCATGCTAGAAATGTTCAACCCTTTATTTTACCAAGCCTTGAAATTTCCTCAATCTATTTCCATCCTCCTTATTCATTTCCCAAATGGTTTAATATTATTCCTATGCTTTGCATAATTTTTTTTTCCTTCGAAAGAAAGCGTAATTTTATTACTTTAAGAACAAAATTACATTTTGCAGATATACCTCTTGGTGTATTCTATTACATTGTAGTCTATAGATGAAGCTATCTATTGCATTTCATTAGTGCTTATGTGGGATGATTTAGCCGCAAAATTTATGTATCCGGTTCTGATGAATATGCTTCTGTTAGTCTTCTTGGTATTGTATGCATATAGTGTGCATAATATATATACAAAATTGTTGTTGATCACCGATTTTCCCATATACATTCCTTTTCTTTATAATGTTGTTCATAAAAAAATGTACTGATTTGATTAATCCAAAAAAGACCTGTGCAAATATTCATTTGCTTGTTCATTTTGGTACTCGATTATTTTCCACTGGCCCATAGCCATGTTAATCCCCTATTTTGACCTCTGGTCCACTTATTTATTGTTTTCCCTGTATGTTGGAAAACAAGAGAATCACATTTTTTTTGCAAACGTTGTATGTCTTCCACCAATGTAGAAAATCTTGTGTTTAAACATCTCTGTGTGCCTTTTATCCAGTTTATGACATTTAAAGAGTCTCCAAGAACTTTTAAAGTCTGACAACCTTTTTCAATAGCAAATACAATGAGTAGTTTGAGGCTCAATAGTTCAACAAAGTTATTTGTTCCTGGCCCGATACCAAAAGTCATGATAAAATAGTGTGAATGTGAGAGATAGAGGAGTCCTCCACCCCCACAGAGATTTTGTTGGGATGCTCCATAAAAAAAAACCCAGGGAGAGGTACTGTCAATCCTCACAAATTGAGGCTGTCTAGAGGATGTGATAGTACTCCATGAAATGAACATAGGCACCAGAGCGACACTGCTTGCTGCATTATGCTTAGGGGAGGGTGGAATTCATTTGAAAATTTTGGAGTTTTGGGCAAGCCAAACACCTCATATAACCAAGAGTGGAAGAGCTCTAATGAGTTTGTAGTCTCTCTTTTTCCACCAAGTACGCCATGAGTGTTCCAAGTCCCTTCCTTCCCAAACACAAAGTAGATTTAAAATTCTGGAAATTTCCTTCCATACTTTGATAATAAAACTACAGTTTAAGAAGATATGTAAAGAATATTCTCCTTTGGATTTGCAAAGAGTGCACAAACCAGGTCCATTAAAATTCCTCTTCTGTATGTTGTCCCAAGTCGAGACCTTGTTTTGAAGGACATTCCATATAAAAAGTCTAGTTTTTTCCAGGCTTTTGAATTTCCACAATTTCCTCCACCACCAAACAACCTCATGGGCACCCAGATCAGAGTTAAGTTTTAGATATCCCATCTTGGGAGAGTAGGTCCCAAAGGGGGTTGGATCCCATATCAATTCATCCTCGGAGTCCAAGAGTCTGATTTGTGAGATTTTTAGACAATAGATATATCTTTCCAGTTAATTATTTTCTTCTTCACTGAGTCCAAGTATAAGTGGGTCCTTCCAACCATGTGACCAAAAATTAGAGTGGTTAGGGTCCGCTAGGGAGATTAGGAATATAATATCTAGGGAGTCTAAACACTGGATTAACTGCTTTGTAAGTAAGTGATTTCTTTCACTTCCTAGCCAGGGGTCTTTCCCTATTCTGAAGTGGTTTCCATTTCCAATTTTCCAAGCTAATCCATTTTCAATGAGTGGGAAGGCATTTAGAATATCTTTCCAGAGCACCCAGGCTCCCTTTTTGTTTTTTTGTTGGCTTCTTACCCAAGCCTCAAAAGGAACTGGTGCAATATATTTCTGGACGATGACCTTAGTTAAAAGACTGGAAGTGTTTATAAGATACCACTCTCCCTTAGGTGCCAGTACTTTGGAGAAAAAGAATATGTTTTTCAGACCCCACCCTCCCAATGCCTTTGGGATGGCTATTTTCTCCCAACGAACCCAAGGGATTACATGAGCTTCCTTTTTCCCACTCCAGAGGAATTTTGATGAGAGTTTCCTTGTTGCTTCCATAATTCCTTTAGGAATCCAAGAGAGGGACATCCAATATACAAGGATAGCTTCCAAAACTGATTTTACCAATACCAATCTCCCTGCTCTTGACAACCACCGGTGACTCCAAGTATTTATCCTTTTGTCCAATTTCTTCAGAAGACACTTCCAATCTTATTTTCTGTAATCATTGGGTTTTAGATTAAAACCTAGGTACTTTAGTCCATCATCTAACTTCTTTCTTTCGAAGGGGAAAAAAGTGTGGTGTGCTTTCTCTTCTTCTTCTGTAAGGAGGAAGGCAGTGAGCGGTGATTTTCTGTCATTTATTTCCATCCCTGTTGCTTTGGAGAACAGAGAAAGGATGTTCCTTAGAGTTTTTGCTTCCCTTCTGGATCTTCTACTGAAAATTAAGACATCATCCATAAAGAGAAGATCTGTGAGAGATAAAGCATATGTTATCTTGATTCCTTTAAAGACACCTGCATTCTTTCCCTGTGTAAGAGCTCTGCTTAGACCTTCTGCTACTAGAAGGAAGAGGAGTGGTGAGAGGGGAAAGCCTTGACTAAGTCCTCTTTCTGGGGTAAAGAAAGGTGAAGCTGAGCCACTTACCAATACAAAAAAGGAGGCCATGGAAAGACAACTCATGACCCAATTTATGAAGGGCACATCAAATCCCAGATGTGTCAGTAATAACCGAATGTAAAGCCAACTTACTCTATCATGGGCTTTGGAGAGACATATCTTTAACACTGCCCCTTTATGACTTCTTGTCTTCATGCTATGTAGTCCTTCTTGTGCTATACCTATGGCTTCATGAATCTGTCTTCCTTCCAGAAAACCAAACTGTTGTTCCGAAATAGTTTTGGAAAGATTGTTTTTGAACTGTCTAGCAATAACTTTTGAGATGATTTTATAGGCACAATTGCATAGTGAGATTGGTCTGAAATAATCCAGAGTCTCTGGGTTATCCATTTTTTGGATGACAAAAAGGAAGGTAGATTTCAAACTATGTGGGATTCATCCTGAAATCCTTGTATCCTCCACCATTTTCAGTAGGTCTGTTCTTATTATCTCATAGAAACCCCCCAAAAATTCAATGGTCCATCCATCCAGACCTGGACTTTTATCTTTTTGGAAGCTGTGTAGTACTTCTAGGAGCTCTTTTTCGGTGACTTCTTCAATTAGGAATCAATTTTCCTCTTCTTCAACAAAATTGGGAAAATATTGTGCCACTTTGACTACTTCTTCAATTGAAGCTCGATTTTCTTCTTTAAAGATATTTTGAAAATAAGTTTTTCTCAGTGTTGATAACCCTTCAAAGGAGGTTTCTAAGTTTCCTTCCTAATTATTTAAATTCTAGATAGTATTGATGTTTTTCCTTCCTTTGTCATAGGCTTGGAAGAACTTTGTGTTTTCATCGCCACTTTCTAGCCAAATGGCTCTGCTTTTTAATCTCCAAGTCTCTTCTTTATCCTTGAGAAGTTTTATCCTTTTTTTCTCCAGTTGTAGTAATATGAGTTTGGACTCTGTTGTGTTTGGTATGTCCCTTTCATATTCAAAGATAATTTGTAGTTCAAGTTCGATATCCTTTAACTCTTTGTCCTCAATTTTCATTTTTTGGTAAGCCCAAGGTTTTACCACTTCTTTGATTCTTTTCAAATTTTTTGTAAACTGATAAGCTGTTGACTGGGGTAAATCTTGTCAGAAGGGTATCTGATAGTCCTTTATCATCTTCAAGAAGGAATCATATTCAAGCCAAGTTTTGTTAAATTTGAAAGGGCTGGCTAGCTTCTCAGATCCCTGTCTGAAATCCAAAAATATTGGATGGTGATCTGACAAACCTCCAAATCCAATCCACTGCTTGAAGGTAAGAAGGTTGTTCAACAGAGTGTCATTAATAAAAAAACGGTCCAGTATTTTTCCACTCCTTCGTTTCCAACCCTGTTATTTTTCCAAGTAGGCTCGAGATTTATGGGAATCAGATCTGTTAGTCTGGACTTTGCAAATTTATGGCTAAAGTAGTCAACCAATGGGTTGGGGATAGCACTGTCCCCCCAAACCTCAGAGGGACCCAGGGAAATATTTAGGTCTCCCCCTAAAATTATCAATTGTTGGAAGAAATATTTTTTGAGAAGAGAGTTCCAAAAGGGTTTTCTGTTCTGGTAGGGCCCATAAATGTTGAGTGTATGGACTGCCTCCTTGAGTTATGAGGTCATAACTGTTATCCCAAGTCCCGAATCCAAACCCCAAGAGTTGAGAAATTGGACATTATGAGAATTCCAACCTGTGGCCAACCCACCTAATCTGCCCAAAAAATCCACCGTAGTAAAAACCCAACTTGGAAGAAGAAGTTCCAGGCTAGTTTTTATCTCAACGCCTACTCCCATAGTTTCTTGGAGGAGTAAAACATCCAGGTGTTCTGTGGTGACCACCCTTTTTAGTGCGGGTTTTTTTAGGGCCCCCACCAAACCCCTGTAGTTGAAAGACATAATCTTCATCCCGGTACCTTACCCTGGGGATTCGTTTCTCTAAGTTCCCGTTCAATAGATTGTTGTTTTCCGGCCAAAACATCTATTTTACCCTTTGCTTGCGCTTTGGAAAAAAAGGACTTTCTCCCCCGTCCTCCCCTATCCAGGGAGGAGACTTCATCCTTTCCCAATCCACCAACGAATTTACTTTGAGATCTTAAAACGTAATGGGTAGAGGAAGACTCCAGAGACTAGGAGGAGGAGGATGAGGCTTCTTTTATGAGGCACAGACGCTTAGGGGGAGGTGGTGCTTCCAAAAGGGGGGGATCCTTAAAACTGGATGGGAGGGACTCAGTGCAAGACTGGGAAGCATTGTTTAAGGTCAAGTCTTTTAGAGCCTCCAACCAATTAGTACCCTCTAAAGACAAATTATTTATTAAAACTATAAAGGGGGGAGAGGGAGGAAGAGAAATACCTGAGGTCAGTGTCTTCGAAAAATCTGAGTCTGGAGAAGATGTGCTTGTTTTCTCCAGTTCAGCCTACTCTTTCCTTTCGAGGGGTGGAGTGCCAAATTTCTATTCCTGTTCCTCTGAGACCACTGAGGAGGGTCCAGGTTCCTTGGTATGTAGTGCTTCCTTTCCTGTGATAAAATCTTGCCTTCTGCCGAAAATTGAAGAAGACTTTAAAGTTTCCCTGTAATAAGGGCCTCCTTTTGTTCTTAAGGGGAGTTGGCAGGAATCCACCAGGTGCCCATACTTGTGACAACATCGACATATGAAGGGAATATTCTCATAATCTAGGAGTTGTGTATGAGTGTGATCCTTCCAAGTTAGGTTGATCTCCTCTCCAAGCCCTTCTCTGATATTTATATTGATGAAGATCCTAGCAATTTTCCTCTACTTTGTCTCTTCAAAGGATGGATCAACTTCAAGGAATTCCCCCAAGAAGTTTCCAATGGATTTGAAGTGATCCTGTGACCAAAATTGTAAGGGTAGAGCCGATAGTCTTATCGAGACAGGGATTTTATCCAGTTTCTCCCTGTTTGCATTGAAAAGGGGGCTCCAAGGTTTTAGCAGAAGGGGAGAGGAGTTTACTCTCCATTTTTTTTATCAACACCCACTTTGCATGCTCTAGTTAGATAAAAAGGAAAGAAAACCAATTCCTGCTTAATTCTATTACGTCTGGGGCATATCCCAGGTTCTCTTCACAAACTGACTTTGACGAAGAGATAATGGTTTTGAGGGAAAACAATATGCCATTGGCCCTCCCCACTAGAGTCTTGTTCATCATCTAAACCACCTTGTTCATACCGAACTCTTTGCCGAACTGCAAGTTTCCCACTTTCCCTACTGATTTTGGACCTTTCCTTCTCTTCTTTTGACGGGCACTGTGAAATCCCCTTGCATCCCATGAGTCCTCTAGAGTGTAACCTGAGGAAGGAGCCCTTCTGTCTTGGGAGAAACCCCTCTGTTCTTCAACTTCCAAAAACACCGAGATAAAACTCTTAGAGGAGGGAGAATTTCCTTGAGAGTGTGTTAGCCCTATCACCTTACTTCTGACTTCCAAACTTGAGACTTCATGATGCTGTGTCCCTTCTGTCGAAAAATCACTTCCATCGAGTTCAAGGCTCGAAGGTGGAGTAAATCACAAGAAATCACCTTCCTCCTGTGAGAGCCAATCAAGGGCTAAATCGAATCATGAGCTTGGAGCCAAGGGGATTCTTCTAGAGGTGGGAGGATCCATGACTAGAAAATTTAAGAAAGTGCCAAAAACGCCAGAGTAAG
Organism: Picea engelmannii; assembly: GCA_009831015.1. Classification (NCBI taxonomy): domain Eukaryota; kingdom Viridiplantae; phylum Streptophyta; class Pinopsida; order Pinales; family Pinaceae; genus Picea; species Picea engelmannii. The sequence goes on along the minus strand of ML795681.1, from coordinate 96,887 downwards.
AATCAGTTCCGATTGGGGTAAGGGAAGGACACGATTTCTTACCAGTGAGAGGAGACAGAGGCTCGAGGGAAGTGAGCATAACCTGGATCAATGGTGAGAAAACATCTTTCAAAAACCCCAGGCTGGGGTCAAAACCCCTGGAAGGGGAAAGGGGGTCCACGTGCACTATCTCTTTGTCCATGGTTACTACCCGATGTTCCACATCCACAATGGATCTTGTGAGAAAATGAAAGGGACGCTGTAATAAACTATCTGCGGATACAGGGAAGGAAGGAGACAAGGTGCTTGTGGTAAAAAATGAGGGAGAGGAAAGGAAACCTGTACTCGTGGGTCAGATTGACCTGGAAAATTTATCCACATGTGCATGCCTCAGTGCCGGAAAAAACCTTAGACTCCATCAGCCCCCCCTCCTCCTATGCTTTGCTTATGCATGAAATAATTTTTTATTTTCTCCTTTAACTATCTAGGTTGCCCTTGTTTTCATACACCATTTTCTTTCTTCCCATTCTAGTAGGTGTTTCTTTTTCTCCTCTAAAACATGAATATTTTTTTTCCATCTTAGTGAATACCCCTATAGGAGTATGTTAAAAACAATAATGAGATATATGTTTCCACAACCACCAGATTTTTTTGTGAGTTATTTTATTTAAGAGTAGCCCGATTTACAATTGTTGGTTTAACTGTTTTGAGGTTCTTATTGAATTAAAATATGGCAGATGCTTCAAAATCATTATGAGGTCTCCATTCTTCCTTAACCATGGAAATAAATTTATAATCTTCTAACCACTCATGATTGCATTTGAAATGACACATTCTTATTTTCATCCTTTTCCGTATGTAGAAGGATAGATATGTGATTAGAAAAACCCCCACTTCCAACCCAAGCTCCGATTCTATCTTCTCTAGTTTAAATGTTTTCATAGACAAGAAATATATCCAATATCTTGGATATCACATCTTCCCTAAGGGTGAAATCATGAAGATGGATGTCTATTTTGCTTGTTTTATGAGAAAAAAAAACTATATTTTCACAAGTTCTTCAACTTCCGTCATAAAAAACTATTTTTTTTATTTAGAATTTCACTTTACAGTAAAAACAAAACTTGTGAAGAATTTTGTTGGCTTTCCAATGATTATTTTTCATTTTTTTTTTATTAATATTTGATATGTCAATTTGACAATTGTTTAACAATATGTTCCTTAAACATGAAAGGAGTGATAATGAGTTATTTTTTCCTCCAACAATGTATCTATTATTAAACTTATGTTTTTAACAAACTAAATGTACTGCAACAATACACAAATAATCTATTTTATTATGACTATAATTTTGAATCTAACGGATGAATATTATAATTTCTAATTTTTTTTTAAGTTGACCAAGTTGAAAACGTTGCAGATTTTAGACACATGTTTTCCTCCACCTTGTATCTATCTTAATTTTTACCTAAAAGTAAAATATAAAAATACCCTTTTGAAAAGAACAGTTTAAGGATTATGAATATAATTTTTTCTAAATTTTTCACTGTGTATTTTTAGAGATACAAATATTTCATTTCACTGAATCATAATGTCTACTGAAAATATTATGCAGTGATTTTTTTTTTAAATTAAATAAAAATAATGAAAATGAAAACAAATTTAGAGGAATTGAAAGTAGATTCAATTTTGCAAATGCTGGTGTCATTTTCGAAACCAAATTCTAAGTATTTGCAGGAGTTCACAACCTCCAAAGTTCAGGTAAGCTTGGGGCAATTCTCTGGTTTCTGTTTACAGTCCCAATTTCTAGTTTTCGGCCGAAAGAATCTTTCGGCCGAAAAAATATTCTTTCGGTCGAAAGACTAAATTCTAACGGAAACTATCAAAACTAAACGATTTCCAAGGTTTTCGTCCAAAAAAACCTTATTTCAACCGAAAGAAAGTTGAGCGAATTCCGTCGGTCGAAAAAAATGAAAAGACACATTGTATCGTTTCATTTCGCACCAAATCGTATAAATACGCTTTCGACTGAACACATTTAACACAATTCGTTGCTTGTTTGATGGTTTTCTAGAGAACCTAAACAAAGTTTCGAATCCTCTTTTTGGTTTTTCTTGAATAAGGTAATTGATGTTTGTTCAAGGTTTTATTGGAATTACAATTTATATGTTGAAAGATAAATGTTGAGCATTTTTTCAAGGTGAAGTCTTTGTTGAACATATCTTTTACAGATAACTATAAAAGTCATGGGAAACAAAATTTTGCTTAAGAGAAAATTTGATTGTACTCGAGATGATACTCTCCACAATGAACAAAGGAAAGAACATTATTGAAGAAAGAAACGAGAACGTGCAAATATTGAAGAAAGAAACGATGATAATGTAAATAGAGATTTTCAACAAGAAAAAGTCCAACCAGGTATGCATGCACATATTGTCTATATTAAAAGTATAGAATTCAAATTTAAAATATTGTTTAATATAATTAATTGTAATTACAATTTGATGTTTTTCAAAAAACATAAATAGATTTGTCTCATAATGTCGAAGAAGACGTTGAAACTGAAATTGAAGCAGAAGACGTTGAAACCAAAATTGAAGCAGAAGACGAATCACCCATAGGTATGTACACAAATTTAGATAATACAAGATGAACACTTGTATACATAGTTTAGTGAATTTATGTTCGGGTTTTGTTTTTTAATATAAACTTTAAATTGAAATATGCAGGAGAATCTATCCACATTGATGATGAAATATTGGAAAATGTTGATACTGACAGATTTGGGAAGAAAAAATATAAGCATTATATAAGATATCGAACTAAGAATATGTATAATAATTTTTTCAAAGATGAATCAGTAACAATACAAGCTCAACTTTTACTCTGTCTAATAAAGTCAAGAAAGTTAAAAGAAGCTACATCATTATTGGGTATTCAAAAGTCGACAAAAGATACAAAGGTGAAACATAATGTCTTTGAAGATATAACTAGTGTATTAAAAGCTTTTGGAAAATCTCGAAAAAAAGATGTTAGTGTTGCACGTAGAGCGATACAAATAACAATTGTTTCAACTAGCAATATAAAATATCGTTTGACACGACACATGGAAAAAACGATGGGAACGTCAAGAAAAACATTGCACAAACATAGAAAATTTCGATTGCAAATATATGCAAATGATGAACTAGCTTGTTGGATAGTGATTTCTAGACAACCCTACAAAGATAGACTTGCAGAAAATGTTAAAGAATTGGCCCGTAATTGTTGGTTTGAAAATCTCGTGTTTCACCACATATAAGGGATCTGTTGCGATGAAGAATAGCATGAAAACAATATGAAGAACATCCAAAACATATATTTCCAATGACACAAATATAATTGTTCAATAAGTTCAAAGAAGAGCACAAAGAAGTTAAAATTTCCATTAATACATTTGTGCAACAAAAACCATGGTTTGTTAGACCCATCACTATTCGTGACACTTGTTGTTGTTGTTATCATGTGAAATTTGAGTCGTATTATGACACTTTTTTTTTTTTATTTTGGTAAAATTTTATGGCCAAGTTCACCTCCTCCTTCCACATTCCGTGCTTTTATATCTGAAATTCTATGTGAAAGAGAAGGTGATGATTTATTTTACAAAAAAAAAAGTGTTGGTGGAAAGAAATGTGATCGTTGTGGAAATCTAAGTTTGTTTCACTCAAAGTATCATATTGATATGAATAATCAATCATTTTCTAATATAATAGTCAATTGGAAGAGATATGAATATATCAACAACACGACTCCACATTCTTCAAATGTTATTTCCAAAAGGATTGATTTGAGAGTAGATAAAATCTGTGTGATAGATTTTTTGAAGAAGTTTGAGGAAGAAATTTATAAATACACCAAGCATTCACATAGAGCTCGATGATAAGGCCTACAATTCAAACAATCCCGTGAAGTGTTTTCACCAGGGACAATTTTGTTTGTAGTTGATTTTGTGGAGAATTACACATTCACTGCACAAAAATAAATACAAAGTGAATATTATCATTCTGATCAAGTCACAATATTTGTCCACGTTCTATATAGACATGCTCAACGAAGTCTTGATAACATAGAAAACACCAACGAAAATCGACATGTTATTAAAGAATATCACTTTTATATAAGTGATGCTCGAGCACACGACACACATTATGTACAACATTGTTTTGATAAATTTTATGATTTATTGAAAGAATGCGAAATCATATTCGATCGACATTGGATATGGTCAGATGGGTGTGCGGGTCAGTTCAAATCTTCACAATCATTCTATTAGTTATGTCGTCTTCATAAAAAATCAAACATTACATATTGTTGGAATTTTTTTGAGATTGGTCATGGAAAAGGAGAGCACGATGGTGCAGGGGCATGTGTAAAACAAACAGTTCGAAGGTATCAGATGAACCCTCATGCCGATCAATTTGAATCTGCTGAACAAGTTGTTGAATGGTGCAAAATGGCGCTAAGCCATGAATATAATCCATCAAGGGATGTGCGCAAGTGTGTCTATATATACATGTTACACATGTACACATGATATTTTTATTTGAATGTGTTCAAATTTATATACAATCTTCAAATCATTTTCTTGAGAGATTTCAAGTTAACAAGTTTTTGTCTTGTGCAGTTTTTTTTGGTATGTTGGAATCCAATATGTAAATAGATCAATCCCATATGACGCCAGTACAATACATGGGACATGAAAAATACATCCAGTTAAAACAAAACATTATCAAAATGTGTTTTCATTTGATAGAAGAAATGAGTCTTGTTTTTGTTCAATTTGCATAGAGGACACAAAATCCATAGATATTTACGAAAATGAAAAATGCAAAATATGTTAAAGCTTGGAGACATACTGAACTTAATGTAAAAGGGAAAATGCCACTTGCAAGCTCAGAGGAGATGGAATCAAATGAAACTATAGTGTCAATTGATGGCGATAGAGTTTCTGATCTTGTTAGAGAAGATAATTTTTATGTTTAAATTTTTTCAAATAACTTGTTCTATGTACTTGTGTGATAATCTAACATGAACTATTTGTTGTCCAATATAACCAATTATTTGCAGGAGATGTCTTTGCCATGGTTGCACCTGTAGAAAACACTGAAAGCGTGAAATATTATTTGATGCAATGTACAGAACAAAAGATGAGACTATTAGAAGATTTTGATGATAACGATTTTATATATGAAAGAGGATCCATTGTATTGAAAGGATATTTTTTTCAACAAACCCATCAAACTGATACTCATGTTCACTTTCAAGACTACCAGTCAGATGTCACAATTTGTCAATATAGTCATTTGGTATATGTAGCGCGCATAAAGTTAATAGAAGTTCAATAAAAAAAACAAAGTTAGAAAATGGAAAATGTCCAAAGTCGATCATGAAAGAATAATTGAAGATGGAATACCATTATGATTTTTTTAAACAAGTGACACATGTACATTCCA
>ML795681.1:50599-90451 GCA_009831015.1 Picea engelmannii | reverse complement strand
TTTTTTTTCACGCGAAAAGAACAGTTTCACTGTTATTCTATTAGAATCAAATGAATTTTTTTGTTACATATGGATCTAGAAAGTGATGATAAAAAAAAATCTGTAGTCTTTCCTTCCTTCCATATTTTTACATTGTAGTAAAGTTATAAAAATTCATCTAGTGTCATATACAAAATTATTCAAAAAAGAGACATCTGTAAAGATCCAGGCTAGAAAATGTAAAAATGTTCTGTACATACAACAATTCCATCAAAAATTTCTTTATAAAAGAGTCAACCGGAATTTCCTTTGAGTGCCTTTTTGGAGAGGCTGTCTGCTACTTTGTTGAATTGTCTATGTACGTGCATAAATTTGATAGATTCAAATCTATTATTTAAGCTTATGATCTTGTCTGTTACTTTGTTGAACTATCTATGTACGTGCATAAATTTGAAAGATTCAAATCTATTATTTAAGCTTATGATCTTGTCTGTTACTTTGTTGAACTGTTTATGTATGTGCATAAATTTGATAGATTCAAACCTATTATTTAAGCTTCTGATCTTGTCTTTCCAGTTGTTGAGATATATCAAGTTCAGGTTGGATTTGGAATTTATCCAATCGATAGTGACCTTGGAATCTCCCGCAACCATGACGCAAGCTGCCTTCGTCGACAACCACTTCCACCAGGACCTTCTTCTTTACTGGCCTGAAGAGCTTAGCTTGCCCTTCTACTCCCTTATAGGAAGCTCTCGTACCCACAGACTAACCTTCGGCGATCTCCCCTTCGCTTCTCGGGAAATCGGGATTCGCGATATCGCGAATCTCGTGAGCACAGTTCACATGCGACTCAAACCCCCGAACCCCGATGGGTCAACGGGTCAACACTTTCCACTCGTCGGGGATTCCCCTATCGGGAAATCACTATCCACGATGATGACAACTTGAACCGACAATCCCCGATACCCGATGTACCGATCTCCGACACACGTGTGGACTTGGGCCTTTCGCCTTCGAACTCTGGTACAGCTCCACCTATACTCCACTAAGTCTTGTGGTCCCACACTGCCACATCACCATCAGGATTTCGTGGACCGTGAATCTACGATGCGAGTTTTCCTTGATGTTGAAAACCCCGAACGCCGAACCCCGATCTTCCGGGATCGCGTGCCACCTGTCCTGTGGAGATCAACGGCCTCGAATAACTCGGGAAATCGCGACTCGCGATTCCAACGAGTCTGTGCCTCACCTCACCAAACGCCGAATGACGAAACCCGATGGGCTTCGATCCTTCCTGCGCCTACGGGTTAACTTCCCCACGATCCAACGATCAACGGGATTTCGCGAGCCTCGCCTGCGACCCCTGGCCGTCAATTCTCTGCCTTGGAGATTTCTTCTGCTCCACAACTCCTTCCAGGTTGGAACTTCTCTTGGGTCTGTTCCCACGATACTCACGGCGGAAACTATCCCTCCTGAGATTGATTTCTCTGACTCCTTCAGAGAATTTCCACACGCTCCTCGCGCTCGACCCAACAACTCTCGAAGTGTCGAGTTCTTCCAGACTCTGTGCACTCCTTGCAAAAGTAGTCTGTGCCTTCCTTTGCTCAAACTAGCCGCTGAGACTTCAGGTTCGACCTGCACTTCTGCTGCACGACTCGAACAACCCAATTCAACTCCTGGACAGATGAGAATAAGAGTTTAACTGTTGAGCCTCATCAACGCACTCTATGCGAATGAATTCGACTGCACTCTATGCAGGAATCTCCTGGCTCAAACAGAGAAACAATTGAAACTCATTCTCCTCTCTCTCACAGATTTCAAATCAACTATGAAATCACATACACAACATATCAAAGCAAACGCATGACAGGAAGCAAACATCCATGAGCATAATATTAACACAGAGACACAACACAAACCATGAAAGTGAACCAAAGACTTCCTTCTATTTATTCAATCTGTACATGGGTGTTCTTCACCAGTTCTCTTCTCTTCTCTTCTCTTGATCCTTGAATGAATCATACAATGTACAAAGGAGGGTGCCTATATTCCGTTTTCCCTCCCGAATTCTACCACTATCAAATCTACAATAAATTCCTATCTAACAATATTAAAACTATTAAATGCCTTCCTATCTACTAAGGACGAGAGATTAAAGGCTCAAGGTCCCTTTACAATATACAAAGTGCACTTCATTAACTCTTTACATTAATGCTTGGCACAACCATATCAAGGTAAAATTCAAAAAGAAGTTTTGCTGGCTTGTCCAACTATCTTTCCCTACTCCACGCGCTGGCTCGCTTGATGAGTTGTAGATGCTCCTGCATCATACTCCTCGGCTTGAAAGATTTCATGGGCTCCTGCACGGTGTATCCATGCTTTTGTATGTCTGCTTCAGTCTCCCAGCTGACATCCTCCACTGGGTGATTCTTCCATTTCACCAGGTATTCAAAATACTGCTTTCGCCTGGTCTTCCTGCCTATTCTTTTATCCAGTACGCACTCCATCTACGATTTTTGTGCAACTGGTAATTGCTTCTGCCATTGTATCACTGGTTCCTCAGTTCCAGCCTCTACTTCTCCAGCCCTATATGGGTATAAATACGAAACATTGAAAATCAGAGATATCCCGATGCCATCCAGCAACTCAATCTCATATGCATTCTCCCCGAATTTCTTCAGGACTCTGCACGGCCCAATTTTCTTCATCTTGAGCTTGTTATATGTTCCCCTTGGGAACCTTTCTTTCCTCAAGTGCGCGAGAACCACATCACCCACTTCAAACTGAAGTTGCCTCTTCCGCTGATCATCTCTGTGCTTATACTCTTGATTTGCATCCATCAGTCGCTGCTTCACCTGCGTGTGAAGTTCCTCCATCGCCTCAGCAAATTCTTCAGCACGAGCGCTGCTAGTTTCAGCCTGTCCTAACTCCATGAGCTCAGAAAATCCCCTCAGCTGCGTCCCATACAAAATATGGAATGGACTCTTACCTGTGCTCCGATTCACAGAGTCATTGTAAGCAAATTTTGCCCGTGGTAATATCTGGTCCCAACTGCTATGGTGCTCTGTCACCAGACTTATCAACAGATCTCCCAGACTTCTGTTGACTACCTCCGTCTGCCCATCCGTCTGCGGATGATAAGCTGAACTAAATGCCAGATTAGTTCCCAGCTTTTTCCATAACGTCCTCCAGAAATGACCCATGAACTTGGTATCCCTGTCTGAGACTATGCTTCTCGGCAATCCATGCAATCTGACGATTTCTTTGAAAAACAAGTTGGCGATGTGGGTCGCATCGCTGGTATTATGACACGATATGAAATGTGCCATCTTCGAAAACCTGTCCACCACCACAAAGATGGAATCAACTCCTCTTTGCGTCCTCGTCAATCCCAACACAAAGTCCATGCTGATTGCCTCCCATGGCCTCTCGGGTATGGGCAATGGCTGATAGAACCCTGTGTTCTTCTTTCGACCCTTTGCATGTTGACATATCCTGCATCTGTCAACAAATCATTTGACATCAGTGCGCATCCCCGGCCAAAAATACGATTCGCTCAGCTTTGCGAATGTCTTATCATGTCCAAAGTGACCTGCTAAGCCTCCGCTGTGTTTTTCCTTCACCAAATTCTCCCTCATGGAGCAATTCAGAATGCACAGTTGATTTCACTTGAACAATAATCCATCCTGGATCATGAAATCTATCCAAGGACTCCGATCTCTGAGAACTGGATTCTCAGCTGCTTCGTATGCTTCTCCGAAGCCTGCATCTCCGGCATACATATCCTTCAGATTTTCAAAACCCAACGTCTTGACTCTGAACTCCTGCAACAACAAACATTTCCTACTCAAGGCGTCAGCCACCTTGTTAGCAGTTCCTGAAATGTGTTTGATCACAAAGGTGAAATTCTGCATGTACTCTACCCATTTTACATGCTTCTGGTTCAACTTCTCTTGTTGACTCACGAACTGCAATGCATGATTATCGTTGTACAAAATGAATTCCTTGGGTACCAAGTAATGCCTCCACTTCTTTAATGCCTGTATGATGGCATAGAACTCTTTTTCATACGTGGAGTATTTCAGTTTTGCATCATCCAACTTCTCGCTATAATATGCAACAGGTCTGTCATCTTGGCTCAAGACCCCTCCAACAACATACCCACTGGCATCACATTTCACCTGAAATGTCTTCTAAAATTCAGGCAACACCAGAATTGGTTGCTCTGTGATCTTTCGCTTCAACAGATTGAAGCTCCTTTCAGCCTCTGTTGTCCAGTGAAAAAATTTGTGCCGCTTCTTCACTGTATCCATCATTGCTGCGCTAATTCCACTAAAATTCCGAATGAATTTCCTGTATAAACTAGCCAAACCATGAAAACTCCTTACCTCAAAAAAATTCCTCGGCGATGGCCAATTCCTGATCACTTCCACTTTCTCAGGATCCATCTTCAATTCATTCTTCGAGATTACAAAACCCAAATAAATGAGTTCTGTCTGCAAAAACGAGCACTTCTTCAAATTGATCAGAAACTTCTCCTGCTGTAGTCTTCTCATCACAATGGCCAAGTGTCTCAAATGTTCAGCCTTGGTCTTGCTGAATATCAATATGTCGTCTAGGTATACGACCACAAATTTGCCGATGAATTCCCGCAGGACTTCATTCATCAGTCTCATGAATGTACTCGGCGCATTTGTCAAACCAAACGGCATGACCAGCCATTCGTACAAACCCTCGTTTGTCTTGAACGTTGTCTTCCATTCATCACCCTCTCTCATTCGGATCTGATGATATCCACTCTTCAAATCTATCTTTGAAAAATAATTTGCCCCACTCAGGCAATCCATCGAGTCATCCATTCTTGGCAGTGGAAATCTGTACCTGATGGTGATTTTGTTTATCGCCCTGGAGTCTGTACACATCCTCCAGCCTCCATCCTTCTTCGGACTTAGTACTGTCGGAACAACACACGGACTCAGACTCTCTCTGACCAGTCCTTTGTCCTGCAGATCCTGTACCTGCCTTTTGACCTCCTCGTTCTCCTGAGGTGTCAACCTGTACACTGCCTTGTTCGACAAACTTTCTCCGGGTATGAGGTCAATGTGGTGACTCACACTCCACATCGGTGGCAACGAACGAGGTAGTTCGTCCACGATGATGTCAACGAACTCTCCCAACAGTTCCTGAATCTCCTCTGGCAAGTCGTCCACTCTTGTGCTTGTCAAGACAATTCTCGGCTTCCTGACAACAAAGAATTGTGGATCTTCATTCTTCTCCATCTCTGTGAGAAGTTCCTTTCCACTCATGAGAAGTATTGTGCTGGTTACTTCCGGCTTCACTTCTTTATCTTTTATCAGAAAAAATGTGTGTGTTTCCCCATCCTTCTCCAAGGTGTATGTGTTCATTCTCCCATCATGAACAACATTTCTATCATATTGCCATGGTCTATCCAATAATACATGACAAACATCCATGGTAATGACATCACACAGGATCTTCTCCTTATATTCACCCATTCTAAATTCAACCAAGCATTATTTTGTAACACTTACCTGGTGTCCTTTCTGCAACCATGACACTTTGTATGGACTTGGGTGATTAGTCGTCTCCAGCTCCAGCTTTTCCACCATCTCGGTTGAAACGAGATTGTCAGTGCTCCCACTGTCCACTATGACCTTGCATTTCCAGCCCTTGGTCTTGCAAGTCATTCTGAACAGTCTGGTTCTCTGAGCTGTGTCCTCCACCTCTTTCTCAGGTGTCAAGAGAACTTTGTGTACCGTCAGTGACTTCCCACTTCCGGTGTCTTCATCCTCAACATCACGCCTTTGCGCCTCTGTGATGTGAGCTTCATTTCTGTCCATTTTTCTATCTGGACAGTCAACGGATTTATGTCCGTCTTTTCCACATGTAAAGCATGTGATAACTCCACCTCGGCCTCTTCCTCTACCTCGGGTACGAGGAAAAACGTTGGCGTCAGCATATCCACCACCCTGCTCTCTATGCTGTCTCCTTGGCTCAGCATATTGTTGTCCTCGCTGTGAGGATCCACCTCTCTCCATCTTACCTTGAGGTCTCTTCCATTCCTCCTTGGGCTTCTGAAATTTCTCTTGGGAAACCACTTTGCCTCTGGGCTGACTCCTACCTCGCCCTCGCTGTCCCTGCTTACAACTCAGCTTCTCCTCGGCTTTCAGAGCCATTTGGTACGCATCCTCAACTGTTCGGATGGCAACCATGCTCAATTCATCCTGAATGTCATACCTTAAACCATTCAGGTATCTCGCCACTTTTTCATCATCACTCTCCCGATGACCAGCTCGGATATTGAGCCTATAAAACTCCTCGGTGTATTCTTTCACCGTCATCAACTTCTGTCTCAGGTTCTGCATCCGCCTGAACAGAGTGATCTGGTAATCTCTCGGGATGAATTTCTCTTTCATCTTAGCGATCATCCTGTCCCAGCTTTTGATTTTCTGTTTTCCTTTGCAGCGCCTATCAACCTGCAATTCATCCCACCATAAGGCTGCATGTCCTTTCAACTTCGTGACAACATGCCTTACCTTCTTGTCCTCTTCGATGTCCTCATAATCGAAGTAGGTATCGAGTGCTCGGATCCAATCCAGCAACTCCTCTGCATTTAGACTCCCCTCATAGACGGGAATGTCCATCTTGGTCTTTGAGATCATCCTGGAGATGGCTCTAATCAACCGCTCAGTCGAAGCATCCTCTGCTGAGACCTCTTCTGCGTCATGTCTAGCTTCCTCCTCCACCTCAGAATCACTGAACTCTACTGCACCAGCTCTGCGTCTCTGCGTAGTCTCCATCTCCTCAAGCCTTGCTCGGAGATCTCTCATCTGGCGCTCCATCTCTGGGTTTCCTGCTGGCCTACCCCTTCTTCGAGCGTCCTTGTCCTCTCGATCAGGTGACTGCCTTTCTCTTCTAGGCGGCATGGCGTAATCCGCTTCTCTCTGCTACCGGAACAAAGATAACTCTTCTCCCGCTCTGATACCACTCTGACGCAAGCTGCCTTCGTCGACAACCGCTTCCACTAGGACCTTCTTCTTTACTGGCCCGAAGAGCTTAGCTCGCCCTTCTACTCCCTTATCGGAAGCTCTCGTACCCACAGACTGACCTTCGGCGATCTCCCCTTCGCTTCTCGAGAAATCGGGATTCATGATATCGCGAATCTCGTGAGCACAGTTCACATGCGATTCAAACCCCCAAACCCCGATGGGTCAACGGGTCAACACTTTCCACTCGTCAGGGATTCCCCTATCGGGAAATCGCTATCCACGATGATGACAACTTGAACCGGCAATCCCCGATACCCGATGTGCCGATCTCTGACACACGTGTGGACTTGGGCCTTCCGCCTTCGAACTCTGGTACAGCTCCACCTGTACTCCACTAAGTCTTGTGGTCCCACACTGCCACGTCACCATCGGGATTTCGTGGATCGTGATTCCACGATGCGAGTTTTCCTTGATGTTGAAAACCCCGAACGCCGAACCCCGATCTTCCGGGATCACGTGCCACCTGTCTTGTGGAGATCAACGGCCCCAAATAACTCGGGAAATCGTGACTCGCGATTCCAACGAGTCTGCGCCTCACCTCGCCAAACGCCGAATGCCGAGCCCCGATGGGCTTCGATCCTTCCTGCACCTACGAGTTAACTTCCCCACGACCCAACGATCAACGGGATTTCGCGAGCCTCGCCTGCGACCCCTGGCCGTCAATTCTCCACCTTGGAGATTTCTTGTGCTCCACAGCTCCTTCCAGGTTGGAACTTCTCCTGGGTCTGTTCCGACGGTACTCACGGCGGAAACTATCCCTCCTGAGCTTGATTTCTCTGACTCCTTCAGAGAATTTCCACACGCTCCTCGCGCTCGACCCAACAACTCTCGAAGTGTCGAGTTCTTCCAGACTCTGTGCACTCCTTGCAATAGTAGTCTGTGCCTTCCTTTGCTCAAACTAGCCACTGAGACTTCAGGTTCGACCTGCACTTCTGTTGCACGACTCGAACAACCCAATTCAACTCCTGGACAGATGAGAATAAGAGTTTAACTGTTGAGCCTCATCAACGCACTCTATGCGGATGAATTCGACTGCACTCTATGCAGGAATCTCCTGGCTCAAACAGAGAAACAATTGAAACTCATTCTCCTCTCTCTCACAGATTTCAAATCAACTATGAAATCACATATGCAGCATATCAAAGAAAATGTATGACAGGAAGCAAACATCCATGAGCATAATATTAACACAGAGACACAACACAAACCATGAAAGTGAACCAAAGACTTCCTTCTATTTATTCAATCTGTACATGGGTGTTCTTCACTAGTTCTCTGCTCTGCTCTTCTCTTGCTCCTTGAATGAATCATACAATGTACAAAGGAGGGTGCCTATATTCTGTTTTCCCTCTCGAATTCTACCACTATCAAATCTACAATAAATTCCTATCTAACATCATTAAAACTATTAAATGCCTTCCTATCTACTTAGGACGAGAGCTTAAAGGCTCAAGGTCCCTTTACAATATACAAAGTGCGCTTCATTAACCCTTTACATTAATGCTTGGCGCAACCATATCAAGGTAAAATTCAAAAAGAAGTTTTGCTGGCTTGTCCAACTGTCTTTCCCTGCTCCACGCGCTGGCTCGCTTGATGAGTTGTAGATGCTCCTGCATCAAACCATCATTTTTTTTTATGGAAAAGTAGGAAAGGAGTAATAATAATCCCCATAGGCCCAAGAGTTCCGCTTTATGTTGAATTTTATCAGTTTACAATGAAATATGTTGAATTTTATTAGTTCCCATAGGCCCAAGAATAGTCCACAATGAAATATGTTGAATTTTATCATGTGTTTTTGAATAGTCCACATTGAACATAAAATGAAGCATTTAAATTAATACATAGTAGGATAGGCCCAAGAGTTCATCTTTATGTTGAATTTTATCAGTCCCCATAGGCCCAAGAACAATCCACAATGAAATATGTTGAATTTTGTCATGTGTTTTTGAACAGTCCACAATGAACATAGAAATAATCATTTAAATTAATACATAGTAGGATAGGCCCAAGAGTTCAATTTTATGTTGAATTTTATCAGTCCACAATAAAATATATTGAATTTTATCAGTCCCCATAGGCCCAAGAACAATCCACAATGAAATATGTTGAATTTTATCACGTGTTTTTGAACAATCCACAGTGAACATAAAATGAAGCATTTAAATTAATACATAGTAGAAAAATATTTAAGAGTTTGATGCTTAATTTAATGCATTGTAAAAAGGAGAATATACAAAACATTAGTTCAAAACTAACAACTTTGCCACTTTTTTTCCATCAACTTAGTGCAAACACCTTTGAGCATTGGTCAGAACACCACAATCTATCAAGCCAAGTCTTGAACCAAACCAAAACAAAGCTACTCTTACATTAGTAATAGTGTTTAACATATTAACAACAAAGCAATTTTATTTCAACATTGACATAGTAAAGATAGAGACTCTCATCATTTTAATTTCATAGAGATCTCTATTGGTGAAATGGAAACGCCACAAGCCTACCATTTATGAAACATAAATAGTGGTGCAACGAAGAAATGGAGAAAACACAAAATTGATGTCCTATAAAGACATAAGTTAGAATATGAAAACCATATTTATGTTATAGCTAGCTTAAAGAAGACAATCAATATTACTCAAACAAGAACAAAGTCTTATTAGATTCATAGTGAAACTCTCATTGAAAAAATCCTATAAAATTGTATAAAACGGTATCGTAAAACACAAATTAACCTTTTGAGAAATCAAATATGAGACAATAAATTGATATTTTGAGAAATTAACATAAATTAATAGTATCTTATTTAACAATATAAGAGAAATCAAATATGAGACAATAAATTGATATTTTGAATTCCATATATATATATATATATATATAATCAAAGTCTGAATAGTTACACTGCCAAATACACAGGTTCTACATCCATTTTAGGATGATAACAAAAATTAAGACATTTAACTCCAAAATTATGAACTCTAAGCCATTGCTTTAAGATAGATCACTTCATACCTGCAATTCAAACTTGCAAAAAAAACATAATTCAAAAATAAAAAATTACAATTCAAACATGTAAAATTTTTTTGACATACATACCAAAATAGTTAAGTCTCATCCTCCAACATAATCTTTTCCACCAAATATAATGTAAACATATTTTCCACCAAATATAATTTATACATCTATAACAATAAAAAACAATAATAAAAAAAACAAATAACACATATTAGCATATATATATTAACTAAATATTCAATAAACAATAAGAAATAATAACATACCCAACCACAGTTAAAATTTTTTAAGATAGTTATTCTCCACATTAAACATGCATGCTTTAAACAATTTGTAAAATCTTATCTAAAATCTTAAAAAAATTTAAAGAGAAAAATTGTGTTCTTGGTAAAAAAAATAAATTTGTTCAGAGTTAAAGTTAGATAATAATCTAAAAATAAATATAGAACTGTATATGAAGAAAGTTCACAAATCTCCATATTAATTCATTCTTCCAATGAAATACTTATCTCCTTGTGGATAAAGTCCCAAATCCTTTAGATGGAATTCTCCTTGTGGATAAAGTCCCAAATCCTTCAGGTGAAATTCTCATCCCAAGCGATGTTATTTGATCTTATTTACTCAACAATAAAATACTAATCTCCTCAGCAGTAAAATACTTCTCTCCTCTTCTGAAGTGGTCATATAATCAAATTCCATAATTCCCTTTCAAATTAAAGGACTCATAAATCTCCATATTAAACCATTCTTCCAAAAAACTACTTATATCTATGAAAGTTCACAAATCTCCATTTTAAAAACCATTCTTTCGGAAAATACTTATCTCATCTTTCTGCGGTTGAATAGATGTTCTCATATAATCTTTCATGTACATGAAGAAAACACAAATCTGCACATGTATATTAAGTCATTCTTCAAAAAACATTTAAATCTTTAATCTTTGGGATGTATTCATATTACATATAATCACATTCTCTTTGAAATTATGTGTGAGCTAGCTCACATATACAATATGTGTGAGTTAGTTCACATATACATATGCATAGCTTATTTGTAAATCTACTCGAATGTTGGTTTTTGTGGTTAGTAACCAATTTAATTAAGAGTTTGACAATACCCTGGCAAGAAGGAATTCACTTCGTTGTATGTAGAAAACACAAATGTCCATACTACGCCATTCTTGGATAAAAAATCAATGAATGTAATCGAAGGAAATTTAAAAACTTTCCCTTTTCTGATGTGGGATAGAGTCTGTTCTCAAATAATCAAAATGTTCAAGTTCAAAATTAGGTCTTCATCATGATCTAAACTTAAATAAGTTTGAATGTACACCATTTAAGACAACGATAAGATTATATAGGGGTTATATATATTTCAAAATAATTGATCAAAGCGTTGAATAAGAACTTGACTATACCAAAAATTTGAGAAAACAAAAATTTGATAAAATTCTAAAATATAAGCTTATTCAAAATAAAAACAAATTAAAACTCACCAATGTTCAATGAACATACATTTATGAATCATCCTAAATGAATGCATCCTTCCCAAATCTGGGTGCTTCCTCCGCTTCCTCCTCAATCCCAATCTCCCTCCCAAGTACACTCTCAGGTACTCTCTTCTCCACATTACCCTATATAACACATTTCAAATTTGAAAATTTGAAAATTAAATTTAAATGATTATAACACATTAAATTTAAATGATTTTAACATATTAAATGATACCTATGAACTCCCACCCTCTTCAAACTCTCCCAATGAGAATTGAGACAAGCCTCCCCAAGTAGTAGGAGATGGAATAGGGATATGTGAACAACACAACTAAGAACTAAATCTAGGATTCAATGTGTTCACATTTATACAAAATTATAAATATTGTTGATCTCTTATTCAAAAGATTGGAGTTTGGACAACTRAAGTGATCATCTGTGGATATTAGAAAACACATACCTGATTCAACCCATCCAAATTTAAACTTGTGGAATCAAGTCCCCTATTTACTGGAGATTCATTTAACATATCTCTAAACTGCAATTAATRACAATAACAACTCAATTATTTCTATAGATACAATGATATCTAAATCTAGAATTAGAGGTAAACTATCCTAAAATACATAAAAAATTTACTAATTAGAACACATACCAATTTGCTGTTCGGGTCATCATTCTGAATGACCTTCTTCCAACCATCATGGAAAAATTTTGCATACTCCTTAAGATATTTTACTGACATGGTATCTAACTCTGCATCTGTTTTATAAACAAATGTGGCATAGGAATTGTCTTCCGCTCGCTGAAGGTTCATGCCAACATCAACACCATAAAAAATCACTTCCAAATTTTCTCCGATTGCATTTCTAGCCTCTTTGTCAACCTCTGATGAAACTCACAATTATGAATGTGAAGAAAATGCCCATGTTGGGCGAGATACTAAAGGTCGTGAAGGCCTCAGCAATGTCGCATTTTAATATGCCCATTTGCGATCATATGTACGTCATTTACCAGTCCCATAATAATCGGACGATAGACTAGTATAATCAGGGTGCATGTGCATGAAAAACTATGCATAAAAGTGTCTTGCAAAATAGTGTGGAACCTCATTGTTCCACGACAATTTCTCATATGCTGCCAAAAATTTGTTATACAAATGTCCTGCAATGTCTGGGTGCTTAAAATATTGCACCTTCAACATCTTCCGCTTTGGCCCATCTTTGAAATTGAACATCGAAATTGCGTCTTCTTTTGAAAATTTATTTTTTACCGCCTCTCATTTATCAGGGCCCATCACCTCTGACTTTCGTCGCCTCATTAGATCGGCAAAAATGTCAGTGGTTGACCCCATATTTTGATATGTGTCCATAAATTTTTGCAATGAATGCAAAACAATCTGAAAGCTTTGTTTACTCTCCCAAGGGAGTTCCAAGACGACCAAATCATTTTCCAACCTCCTTTTACCACATGAGCATCGCTCAAGGGTCATTGCTTTAGTAATCCCTTCCCAGAGAAGTTCATCGCCAACATCCAAAGGATAGGTGGACATAGGCGTGTAATCTTTTGTTTTTTGATAACGTGGCCTCCTAAATCCACCTTCACCCTCTGCACCAATATTAGAATCTTCGTGACAACCACTCTCTCTTTCATTGTCGTCCCTTGCTCTAAAATCATTGTCTACACACACATTTGAAATTAATTACAACATTTAACTTGATATAAATTTAAATACACAAAAATACAACAAAAATAAACAAAATCAAAGAAAATTACCAGAAATATTCTCTTGTCCTGAGGTATTCCCTATATTCTCAGGTGTAGAAGTATCAATGTGAAACCTATCTAAGAAGGATGTATCCATAGCACTTTTTTGACATTCTGCAGTTGATCTATTCACATACTCGTTTGATAATCTCATCTGACGAGATTGTTGTTGGTCACTCAGAGTCTCAGTGGAAGAAGGAGTTTCTCTTCTTCCTTCTTGGGAGAGCCTAGAGCATTTGCGAGGAATGTTTGGAGAATCCCATGTCGACATATCTCCTCAATATCTATCCTTTGAAAATTCATGAAAAGCTAAGCATAAGGCAAGTACTAGTTAATATCTCCAACATTGACCAACAAAAATTATGAAGAAAGAAAAAAAAACAAGACAAAAGTAATAGAAATCTCTATCAACTTAGTCTAGACACATTTGAGCATTATAATAGGGTGATGAATAACTCCACTACCCATGCCCATTTCAAATATATTTTGGTTTCTTAATATTAGCACAAATAACCTTGGTAAATCCACCCAGAGTACATGGGTCAAAGTCTGGTAACGGAGTAGTGGTTATCTATATGGGAAATCATGTTTCATGCATCCAACAGGTATGGAGCACAGTCCATGAAAATCAACGATTAAATTTACGCCATGTTTGGTTGGATGGAAGAAATATGTCATCTACAAAGCAATGACACTAAGTATCAACATGTCTGTATTACACTTGGGGGGGGCGGGGGCATTAATAGAGAAAATGTATTATATGATTGCAATTTGTTGGAATTATGTTTACGACAGACCTTTTTTATATACTAAGCATCTGTGATTAGATGATTTAACGCTGCTAAAAATCTGTTTATATGCAGTTAAATAAAGTGTTGTTTATATGCTTACCGATCTTCTTCCAGTGACCCCATTGATACAGGGGCTGAGAATGGCCTCTGAATAATTTTGGTATATCCATCCTATTAGAAACCCCGTGGACAACCAGGAGTTGGTCGGGTGATTCCAATGCTTGTGTAAATAGAAAGGGTAATACATCACCATCTTCAACTAGTATCTTATCCAAAGGGTAATAGAAGCTCATATTCAACTAAATGCTTGTGTAAATTCAAAGGGTAATAGATCATTAACAAGGGTCTTTCAAAGGGTATATACTCTTATCCAATACATATGGGTTTTACTTACTTTGATTAAGAGAGAGCTACAACAATGGAATCAACTTCATATCTTACTTGTATGAGCTATGTGAATATTACAATATAGTTAAGAGTGTAGAGTTTCAATCTAAGGTATAGGAAACTAATCACAAGAATGATGATGCAAGTTCAAATTGCATTTATGCTATGAGATTTTCATTGCGTTCTTATCATTTTTCTTGGGTATCGTTAATTCTGTTATATTTCGGAGTCTTCATACTTTTAAGCCCTTGTTTGTTGAAAATGGAAGCTAGCTTGACTTTTGGAGGAACCGTAATTGGTATCTCAGTCCATGGCATTGGAGTTAGACATTTGGATTTAAAATTGTTATTTCTTATCGTTCTGTAAATGATACATTCACATGAAATGTTCACTGCTTGTGTCTTTTTGTTACAGTGCAAAGTACTGTAACATATTTTAGTTGTGGGAATAATTGCAGTGGACATTTTCCCCGTGTTTCAATGTTTGTTTCTATCAGTTGTACGTGATATTTTGTAGATTTTAAAATTGTTCTTTCTTCTAGCTTTGTAAATGAGTCTTTGACATGAAATATTGAAATATTGATGCCTCCTTTATTTTAATTTAGAGAGATAATTATGTTGAAGTATCCACTAATAAGACAATGATCATTATTGATGATGGGGTTGCAGGTGTTGAACGGAGTCAAGAAAATGAAGCTTTTCAGGGATAGAGTTGGGGCCATAAAAATTAGTGAGAAAGTGAGTTTGATAGGACCATACAAGCTGGAAGGGACTTGTGAGGAAGCGCTTGGTGGTAAAGAAGTTGGACAAAGTTATTTTAGCAGGGTTCTAGATAAGGGCAAGGCCTCCTGCTACTCCGTGTGCATATAAGGCCATAGCTTGGGGTCCATGCTAGATGTAAGAGGAAATGGTTTGAGGAAGGACTTGGAGGCATTTAGTTTCTTGTATCATTACTATAAAGGGATTTTCCTGGATGATTTTTTGACTGAGAAGCCCGTGCCTGGTTTTACCATTAAGGCCTTTGATATTCCAAGAGATGAACTTCATGAGGAATGTGGGGGGTTGGGTAGGAACTTATATTTCATCAAGGTAAGACAACCTGAGTTAACCAAAAACTCTCCCATATATTTAAGAAGTTGTTTGTTTCTTTGCCAACCTATTTTTCTTTTTCTTAAGATTTTTTAGGTTGAGCAGAGGAAGAGAATTTAATTCTTGTAGAAGGAACATAGGGCATACCTTTTATTTTTGTTGTTGGGTTGCTAAGAATTTTATCATGAACCAACGAGTCCTTCAAAAGATGAGCCTATTGCTAAGCGATAGAATTCAAGTCTTGATGCTAGTAGGAAGAAGAAATGTACTTTAGGTCAAGATCCCCAAGGTCCATTTCCTTGCCATAGCAATAATAAGGCAATAGCTTAACTTGTAATGTACCCAGATTTGCTACAAGAATTATTTGCTACAGATTTGCTACATGACTGTACATAAGTTCAAATTGCATTTTTTACTTTCTTGAATGAAGATGCAAGTTCAAATTTCATTTCTTCTATGAGATTTTCGTTGTGTTCTAATACATATATCAGTGTATCTATTCTGGAGGTTGAGGGAATAACTACAATGAATATACTACCTATGTTTCACTGTTTGTTTTCTATTTGTTGAGTGCTATATTAACACATATTTTTCATAACAGATTACAATGTAATATGTCATAACATATTACAATGTAATATGTTATAGTAATATGTTATAACATATTACAATGTTATAACATATGCATTGATATAAAAATTTAAAACAAATATTATTCGAATTATAACATATGCATAGATATTAAAACATATGTACAAATATTATACATATGCATAGATATTAAAATTGAAAACAAACTGTAAACTGTGAAATATATTTAAAACTGTTCTTTCTTCTAACTTTGTAAATGAGGCTTTCACATGAAATATTGGTCCATCTTTTATCATTTTTTCTATCAATGTAAAGTGACTGTTACATATTTCGGTGTATCTGTTCTGGAGGTTGAGAAAATGACTTCAGTGAATATACTGCCTATGTTTCAAAGTTTGTTTCTATTTGTTGAGTGCTATATTAATACATCTTCTTCATAACATATTACAATGTAATATGTTATAGTAATATGTCTTAGTGTTCAGGATATAAGAGCTAGTTATATCAAAGCTCTGATTTGGATCACATACTTTAAGAAAATGGGTTAATATATCACATATATAGAACGATAAGTTTATTAAGAGTCATCTAATTCAAGTAACTTTTATGCCTACTACTTTTCTCCCATACTCCTCTTACATTTTTTATCCTATGTCCAAAATTGTTGTTGCCATGATTGCAAAAGTATTAAGTCTAAATTATAGTTTTATAATGGATACCATTGTTTTTGGGTTTCCTAGTAGCCTTGTCACACCCCGAGAATCAATCCTTCATAAAGTTTGACTTCTGCAAGTTCTTGGCAAATACAATGCACCAACAATTTTTAGATTTCGAAATGATACTCTAATATTACATATGTAAAAATTGATTTATAAATTGAATCCCTGAAGATATGAAATTTTTATAAAATACAGAACGTTTGAAATGGCTGTGACTTGGCCGTAGGGGGCCAAGCCGTGGGCATGCCCATGGCTTGGCCACAGGGCTGGCCCCCCGCGACCAAGTCACAACCAATTTTAATAAGAGATTATCTATGCACAAAAAAACAGGGCATTTGAATCTAAATCTCTTACATCGGAGTGAAAAATAGTCGATTTAGCTCCTGGCCGATTGCTTAGGCACAGACTAATCACTTAAATGATTACTCTATTCTTAATATTTGATTGTTATATGTCTATATCAAATTTAAAAACTTAAWATTTGATTGTTAAATGTCTATATCAAATTAACTAAATCCATATTGTTTATAAATTATTTATTAATGTCTATATCAAATTCCCATTTTTTAGTAAATCCATATTGTTTATAAATTTATTGTTTGTGTGTATAATTTGAACATGTAAACATGTAATTTTTAAATTGTCTTCCTATTTTATTTTTAAATTTATTTAAAAATAAAAAATATATATATGTTTTAAAATTTTTCCATTGTATGTATATTTCACAAATATTCCATTAAAAATGATTAGATAGACAGTAATGTACAACAATTATATGTATATTTGTGGGCACTCAAATGATCAAATGAATATGTATATTTGTTGGGCACTAAATTATCAAATGATTTTGTATATGTAGAAATCTACAAGTTCTTGGCAAATACAATGCATCAACAGTTTTTAGATTTGGAAATGATACTCTAATATTACATATGTAAAAATGGATTTATAAATTGAATTCCTGAATATATGAACTTTTTATAAAATACAAAATGTTTGAAATAAAAAGTTGGACAGTTTGAAATTTTTATGAAATTTTTATAAAATACAAAACGTTTGAAATGACTATGAATTGGCCTCAAGGGGCAATCCATGTGGCCAAGCCATGGGTGTTCTCATGGCTTGGAGACAGGGCTACCCCCCCGCGGCCAAGTCACAACCAATTTCAATAAGAGATTATCTATGCACAGAAAAACAGGGTATTTGAATCTAAATCTTTTACATCTGAGTGAAAGATAGTCGATTCGGCTCCTAGCCGACTTCTCAGGAACAAACTAATCACTTAAATGATTACTTTATTCTTAATGTTTGATTGTGATATGTCTATATCAAATTTAAAAACTTAATATTTGATTATTAAATGTTTATATCAAATTAACTAAATCCATATTGTTTATAAATTATTTATTAATGTCTATATCAAATTCTCATTTTTAAGTAAATCCATATTGTTTATAAATTTATTGTTTGTTTGTATAATTTGAACATATAAACATGTAATTTTTAAATTGTCTTCCTATTTTATTTTTAAATTTATTCAAAAAAAAATTAAATATATATGTTTTAAATTTTTTCCATTGTATGTATATTTCACAAATATTCCATTACAAATTATAAGATAGACAATAATATAGATACGTTATATGTATATTTGTTGGGCACTCAAATGATCAAATGAATAAATATATTTGCTGGGCACTAAATTATCAAATGATTTTGTATATGTAGAAATCTAATTAACCAAGAATCACTATATATATATATATATATATATATATATATATATATATATATATATATATATATATATATATATATATATATATATATATATATATATATATATATATATATATATATATATATATATATATATATATATGAACAAATTTATATTATAAGAAATAGAAGAACATAATTATATTTAAAGAAAAAGAAAAAAGAAATACAAGAACATATTTATATTTAAAGAAAAAGAAATGGAAAAACAAATTTATTTGTATTATATTTACAAGAAATATAATACGCACATGCACACATTACAAATCTGAAATCTAAATACTAATTAACAAATTTAAAATAAACATAAATATAAATACCAGAAATTAATACTAATTAACAAATCTAACACTAACATAAATATGAAAATATACTCTGTAATCTACAAAATTTGTCCATCCAGAATCTAAAAATATACTGTGTAATCTACAAAATCTGCAATCTAAAGAATCTATGTAATCTAAAATATATCTGTCCATCCTCATATAGAATCTACAAATGATATCTTGTTGTTTTATTTTATGTAGCAAGAGTACTCTTCAAAATTAAATACAGGTTTCACTATCTAGTAGTCCCCAACTCATAATTAAATAACAGGTTTCACTAACTAGTATTCCCCAACTCAGAATTTGATACAGTTTTCACTATCTAGTAGTCCCCAACTCAGAATTAAATACAGGTTTCACTAACTAATAGTCCCCAGCTCAGAATTTGATTGACGAACTTGGATGGGCACCCGCTGTGAAGTCACAGTCCACAGGGACAAATTTGGATTGCACTTTGATGCAGGAGCATCGCCTTCAAAGTCAAAGACGCAAGCGCGGAGGCAAAGATATGACATCTCAGCATGATCGAGTTTCAAATAAACATTTAACTCAGAAGTAAATCGAGTTGTTGAGATATTTTTGGAAATAACATTTTTTAAATATGACGTGTTTGTAAATCCGTATAGGACAGTAAGGGGTTGTAGATATAGAGTGTTGACTCTTATATGGCAATAACTGTTAGTTATTGTAATAGGACAAAGTAGGTAACCACTAAGAGTTGACAGGATAGGTTGCAGACATGATGAGAGAGCTCATGGAGCCAGTCTTTAGATAGTTTATTGTTGTATTGTAATAGAAGAGAGGATAGAGATATAATAGAAATCAGTAGAGTAGAATAGAGTATAAGAAAGACACAATGGAGAACTGCAACATATGTAATTTGTTTCATGAATGAATAGAACATACATAATTGTCCCAAATCTTGGACTCTGTTCATTTTAATGTGTGATTGAATTAATGTTGCATTCTGTGTATGTGATTTAGTTAATCTTCATTCATATATGATTGTTCAAGAGGTTGATCATATGATTTCGTGACGAGACTGGATAAGTTTCAATTGTTTCTCTTTTGAAACTCGTATGCAAGGTGTGCATCTCGAACGCAAGGAGTGCGTCGACTGAGTCTCAAATTGAATCCGAAAGAGTTCAGAGAGAGAGAAGAGGAAACTTAGACCAGGTGCAAGGAGTGCATAGTGTCAAGAAGCGAACAAGCGTCAAACAACCAAAATAGAGGAACACCAGGAGGGCGAGAAGAATTTCTTTTCAAGAAATCCTTTGAACTGAGTTATCGAAATCCCCAAACGCAAGGAGTGCGTGGGAAGTCAAAATCCTTTAAATATCAAGCTCAGAAGGGATAACACTTTTCATAAGTGTTGATGAGATCCAAGAGTCGAACTTGTAGGAGGAGAAAAGGTTGAGACCTTTGAAGACTAATAAATCTTCTAAGTCAGAAGAAATCAAAAGCCCAGGAGGAGGAGCGATAGTGGCCATTGGATCACAGTGCAAAGGATCAACAAATGTCTAATCAGAGCAAGGTGCATGAGCCTTATATATTCACACATGCAGGAGAGAGAAATTATCAAAGTTCTGAAGTCCCGAAGTAGTTTGAGACTGTCCATATTCAAGGAAGACAGGTGGCGCAAGATCCACAACTCTAGAAGTTTGTGGACGAAGAGGAGGTGAAATAGTCAAAGTAGGATCCTCACCGTTGATCACCAGGAGACACTTGTCAGTAGACCAACAACTTTGGGAAATCTATTTGAGAGTTTTTCAGTTGAGACCTGAAACTCCCGAAGCACGAATAGCCAAAGAGCCGAGAGTCGTCAATCTGTGAGTGGACACTTGTCAACAGATCGCGAGCTCCGGGTAAATTATATTGGGGTTTCAGTTGAGAGTTGAGATTCCTGGACCCTGAAGAGACAAAGGAGATATGGACTATCTGATCCATAGGGACATGTGGCGATAGATCATAGACTCCGGGGAAATCACTTCGCGAGATTTAGTGTAGAGTTGGAACTCTTGAAGCCTGGAGAGCCAGAGAGTCGAAGTAACTCATAGTCGTTAGATCAGGGGAGACGTGGCATAAATCTGTGAACTCCGGGTAAAGTCCTGAAGTAAACTCTAGGGAAATCACTTTGCAATATTTAGTGTAGAGTTGAAACTCTCGAAGCTTGGAGAGCTGGAGAGTTGAAGAAACTCGTAGTCGTTAGATCAGGGGAGACGTGGCATAAGTCTGTGAACTCCAGGTAAAGTCCCGAAGTAAGCTTTAACTGTCCGATTCAGTAGGACGCGTGGCATAATCTCGTGTACTTCAAGGGGAAGTGAAGTTTGAGATTTGAGATCTCAGAAGTCCGGAGACCCGAAGGAGATCTCGACCGTTGATCGAGAGAGGGGCCATAGGACCGTTGATCTAGTTGAAAGGTCAAACACCCAAAGTAGAAGCAGGGTTGTTGATTGAGGAGGACATGTGTCTGCAGATCATCAACTCCGAAAGATTGACGTATAGAGGAAAGCAGGGTTTGAGACTTAAAAATTATGAAGTCTGGAATCACGAAGGAGATCACATCCGTTGATTTAGAAGGGGAAGATCTGGTCTGTAGATTTGGAAAGGGCAGATATGAACCGTCAGTTCAGATAGTACCGTCAAAATCGAGAGATTGATGGTCCCGTAGCATTGCGAAGACAAGAGTTGCATGAAATTTAAAACATTGAGGGTGGGTTGCAATCCAAACTGTGGTTTTTGTAACAGGACACATGGAGGCTCGAGGAGAATTGCGGGCCGAAAAGTAGTTTGATATCAAACCTCCTTTGGCCGCGCCCGCAATCACGTGGTCACGTGAGGTCATCACCCAAGGTCATATCAAGAGGGGGCTTATCAAAAAAGGAGCTAGCGTCCAGTACTCTGAGATTTCCCAAAACAACAAGAGGGAAGGTTGCAGTACCATAAGACTTACACCAGGGAGCCGAAAGGGCATGCGTTTAGATACAAAAGGAGACCACTAAGGTTTCAGAGGGTCATTTGACTCAAGAATCGAAGATCATTGACCGAGAGGTCGTGTAGCCCTACGAGGGAGTATGGGGGCTGCATCATACTTTGACTCAAACTCAAGATGGAACTAATTTGTCTCGACATTGCATAGTATATTCTTACATTAAAAGAGCATATCACTATTTTTGGATTTAGTTGGTATTCAACAAACTTAAGGAGCAAATATTTTAATTTTGAAAATCTAAGATCGATTATAGTATTAGATACTGACTGACATCTACAGACTCAAACTGGAATGTAAACATGCATTTTCAAATAACGTGATATAAAAGAGCATCTTCAACATCATTGGTATGAGAAAATTGGGATCTGACAAGGAACACCTTATCTGTGGCAGGTTGGCAAGACTGAAATGTATTATTATTCTTCCCATTCTCACTTTAGAACAATAGATTCTACAAAATGGCAGGGAAGAGGGGAAAAAAGGAAAATCTGACAATGTGATGATAAGACACTAGCTATTGGCTGACCGTAAATCACTATGATTTTGATTGATTGGTTTCCTTCTTGCTTGGGGATGATAACTAGTATGGCGGGGTGAGGAGTTATGCATGCCCTTATGAGGGAGGGGATGTGTGAAACTAACTTTAAGTTGAAGCTGCTTAAGGTCAGTTGAGGAAGGGGAGGGGGGGAGAGAATGGTGAGTATGGAGTATTAAATCTATTTAGTTCGTTGGTCATGATTTATTTTTATTTAAGAAAGGAAGGGATTAAAGTCTACAAAATGGCGAGCACATTCCTTTTTACAGTTGCGTTTTCCATGGCATTAGCAGTTGTTGTGTCTTGTAGCGCAAGTAGTTTTTATCTATCAAATCTTAAATAAATTTACTTATATATGTATAAACATATACTTAATATTAAAGGCTTTGTCTAATTATTCTATGAAATGACTTTTTTGGTCAGAATGTTGTGATAGAAATTTGCACCTAATCACTGTTTTTTGTTATTTAAAATCCATTTATGAATGCAGAAATGGATTGAGCATGTTCAAAAATGTCCGAGGCAAATTATACAGAAGTCTAATTTGAGGCAAATGTTCCCAGAAAATATCACCGGAAAAAATCTTTTCTTAAAACGTTTAGACTACTCAATATTAAATAAGTAATATGTTAATTTAATAAAAATATAAATGGTTAATGTTAATTTCATAAAAATATAAATGGTTTGGTAAAGGACCACCAACTTGCCTGAAAAGTTATAAAAATATATTTAAGAAATTTTGTGATAAAAAGGTTCTCTGACTTTTGACTTTACCAGAATCATATTATAAAAAATTACCAAAATCATATTATAAAAAAAAATACACAGATTTTAGTTTGTTCTTGGAATGCTCTTGAGTTTTGACTTTCCTAGAATCATATTATAAAAAAATACACAGGTTTTATGTCGATGCTTATCGATTTCCTAAATCCACTGTTTTGGTTATTAAGAAATTGAGATGAGTGTTATTCAATATAGTTTAGCGTTTAAAAAAATTCAAAGCTTGGCAGTCCCTTGTGTGTCGACTTAGATTATTTTACTGACAATTGGAACAGGATGATTATTTTCTTGATGGTTGAAACACAGTTGGTCTACTGCACTTTTCTTGGCAGTAGTAGTCGTCGTTTTTACTGTGACTTGGCCACAGGGTTGGGTGGTTTGGTTTTCCACTTTATACTGGACAGATAAATGACCCTTTTTTCCACGGGACTGTGACTTATAATTTAAAATTACAATTACAATTACAATTACAATTACAATTTAAATTTAAAACTACAAAATGCAATAATCAATAAAAATTATAATTAAAAATTACACAATTTAAAATTAAATTTGAAACTGAAGTTAAAAACCTTACCTCCGACCGCCCGCCAACACAACCGCCCACCAACACAACGTCCGCTCCAAGAGCTCCCTCATAGTCGCCAAGAGCTCACTCACTGACACTCTCACAATCGCCAAGAGTTGAAAAAATGTAATAGTCACGATATGCGGTGAATATATAAACCGTTTTTTGACCAAAAGAGGTTTTCAGACGAAATATTCTTTCAGCCGAAATATCTTTTTGGCTGGAATATCTTTTGGTTGAAAAGATATTTCCAGATGAAAAATATCTGTCCGATTAAAATTCTACACCAAAATCGAGGGCGTTGTCACTGTACCGTTCGATTTGACGTTCAAGTGTTCGGCCGAAAAAAAATATCTTTCGACCGAAAAAAATATTAGTTCAACCGAAAAACCATCTTTCGAAAATTTGGAGATCAGATTGTCACGAAAATGTTACCCACCTCCATATATATATATATATATATATATATATATATATAACCCAATTTCATTAAATATATTTAACTTAAATATTATAATTTATTTCACCTAATTCATTAAATACATTAACTTAAATGGTATAGGTTATTTTTCACTTTATACATAGTATTTATTAGTTTTTAAATAAAATAAATATTACAATGTTTAACACCAATGTTTTCATTTTCCGTGCTTCTTAATATCTTTTAGATGGTAATATACCATTTAAGTTAATGTATTTAATGAATTAGGTGAAATAAATTATAATTTTTAAGTTAAATATATTTAAAAGTTAATATGTTTAATGAAATTAGGTGAAATAAGTTATTATATATATATATATATATATATATATATATATATATATGTTTTTTTTGTTTTGTTTTTCCTTACATATTGATATAATATATATAATTAGTATATTACTATGATTTATATTACTGAGTGGGCCTAATGGTTAAGAACATGTCTTTCTTCTTAAAAGGTCACGAGTTCAAGTCGAGAGGGGGGTAGGGTATGTATACCTCTGTAGACTTTACCAGTCAAATCGTTGGGTGGAGGGGGGTCCATTGTCCCACAAATAAGGGGGTCATACACCAATTTGGTGTGGCTTGGCCGTGACCTTAAAATAATAATAATAATTATTATTATTATATATGATGATGATGACAATAGTTAACTTCCAGTAAGATCAATTTCGGTTTACCGAACCTCCTCAAAAAAGAAAGGTAAGGAATTACTTGGTTAGATATAATAAATATTGATATAACAAATATTTATAACATATTAATTAATATAATACATATCTCTCTTTCTCGTATATATTGATATAATATACATATCTAGTATATATAGTCTGTGTGTGTGTGTGTGTGTGTGTGTGTGTGAGAGAGAGAGAGAGAGAGAGAGAGAGAGAGAGAGAGAGATGGATGATGATAATGGTTAACATCTAGTAAGACCAATTTTGGTCTACCCGACCTTAAGAAAGGTAAGGAAGGTAGGTATTGTAATTTTTTTTTTGAAATTGTGATTCAATGTGGGTGTACACAAAACATTCTAAGAGAAAGTGATTTTCATATTCAACCTTCTTAGTGTCACAAAGATGACAAATTCTTTCAACCCACGACGTTTTAGGAATTGTCACACCCCGTTTCACTATGGAGCTTGTGAGAGTTTGTTTTTATTTTAGCAATGTTGATTTTCTTCTTTATGCTAGTCAAAACATCGTTTTAATATTCTAGATTATGGTTGATCACCTCCTTATAGTATCTCAATTTTCTTTTATCTTTTAGTTATTTATCACACCATAATTTCTCAAATTTAAATGGAATAATATTTTTAATATTATTGTTATTCTACAAAGTAACCATTTCCTTTATTCCCTAATGATTTAACCAAGACTTGGCATCTTTATGCCACCCCCACTTGAGCCATAAGTGGTTTTGACTAGAGTTTGAAGCAATCTTAGGAAGCCTCTTGTCTTTCATGTTGATTATTTTGTCTTGTACATTAGGTACCCAATGATAGTCATGCTCTAGATAAGATAGGGTGTATTGCCTTTAATTTTGAGATTATAAGTTATGAAACGCTTTTGGATTTGCTATATCTTTCTCTACAATTCTCTAGAGATGTTGCAGTCCCAAACTTCAAAACCATATAAAATAACAAGAGTGACAAGATTATTGAAGTTGAGTTTCTTCTTATCACATAGCCAAAGGTCTGTTGAATTACATCTATTTTCAAGTCCATAATAATCTTTCCACCCTCCACTTATCCTTTTCTCAATGATTATATAGTACTAGGTAAGCTTGTGATGAATATCGATTATGAGATTTTTGTGTGATGTCACTTCCTCTAAGATTCTATTGTCATACATGAAATTAACGTAAGTGATCTTTTTGAATTTAATTATCATTGCGTTCATTTTTTTAGTGTTAACAATGATACCTATACTAGAACACAGATCCTTCAGGATTTTTATTTGCTTGTCAAAATCATAAGGAATTCTCTCCATAAGAAGATATAATCAGCGTAAATCAGAAGGATGATGACTATACCAACGCCAATGGGTCCAACACAACCTAACTCTTCCAAACAACTCTCTAACTTGTCAATGTATATGCTAAAAAGGGTAGGGGACAGGGGACCACTTTGATTAACTCCTACATTATAATTATTTTTTTCCGACCAACCCTTAGTGTTCCTAAACTTGGCAATAATTTTCTTGTACAACCTTATTGCAACAACTCTCGAATTGGATGAACTTTTAACTTTTCTAACATATTCTAAAGGTTAGTCTTGGGCACTATGTCAAAATATTTTCTAAAGTCAATGAAACAACATAGGCAATTGGTTTAATTATTGTGACAATCCTCCACAATGATCCTAATCATAACAAGGTGGTCCTGGTTGAATGATAGCTCCTAACTCTAGCCTATCCTTTAGCTCATTTTCCATGACATTCTAACCATATGTTGAGCTTATTTTCCAAAATAATTCCATATAAATTGGCTAAAAGAGGACTAATCATAATGGTCATATAGTTAGAGGGATTGTTTTTATCCCCACTTTTAAAAATAGGTACAATGAGGCTTTGAATCCAAAGTTTAGAGAAGTCTTTCTTGACTACTAAATTGAAAAGCCTGTGGATGTGAGGGATGAGGATAAACACTCCAATTTTTAATATTTCTACTTGGTATCCTTTGATATCCTTAGCTTTCCCTTTCCCATATTGCTTAACCCCAAACTCAATGTCATATATTGAAAAATATTCTTCCTTTGTAGAAATGGTTTCAATGTTGTGCATGACATTAGGGGATTTGCAGATATTTTAAGGTAGGATTTACAGTCCCTCAAGGGAATTATGTTGTTTTCTTTAGTTTTATGAGTCAAAATTTACCTCTAGAATTTCTTAGTATCTAGCTTAGATAGGTGAAAAAGCTTCTCTTGCTTTCTATTTATGTAGTACATCTTTTTTCCTTTTTATTAGGGCTTTGTATCTATTTATCTTGTCATATTTTAGGGACTCATTAGAAGCATCCCTAATTTATTTTCTAGCAATCTTACACTCTATATCATACTAGGGGCTGGCCATTTTATTTTCCTTTTTACACATCACCTTGATAGAGAACTTGATGATGGAAGTGAAGACGATTGCCATAAAATTCTTATGAAAAAAATCATCTTTAGTTTTTTTTCAAAAATCAAGTGCTTTTGGCTATCAAAATTCTCTTCGATGGGGCTTTTGTGTAAAATCAAGTTTAGAGTTGGGGTTAAAGTTATATGATCAAAGTCAAGTTTATGGTCATTTAAAAGCTTACAATTTACTATTTGGTTATATTTGAGGATATCAAAGACCACATGATCTATAACGCTACTACAAATTCCATAACACAAGTCATTTGATTGGATTTTGGTCACTTCATTAAACCATTGCAAATTATTAGATCTTGAGCAGTGCAGAGTTTAATTAGCTCAGTACCAAAAAAATTCTTGACCAAGTCTTCAGAGTCTCTTTTGTATCTTCTAGCTAAACAATGTCCTCATCTAACCATAGAGGATTAGGGTTCAAATCATTGCTTAAAACGATATATTGATTAGTTGTTGTTCTAACATTGAAGTCTCCTAACAAGAAGAGACTACCATAATTTCTCGAAGTGTAAATATCTTTTTCTAAGCCATTTAAAGACAATTTTTATCTACATTGTTTTTCTTATAAAAAGTCAAGTTAATAAACACCAAATATCAAATTGCTCTATAAATCTTCTTATATTAATATTTAATATCTTCATCCACATTTATTGATGAAAAGGGTCTCTCTTGTGAAGTCTAATGTGATGAAAAATGTTCTTTTTTTATGTATCATAGAGTGAAGTCTGATGTGATGAAAAATGTTCTTTTTTTATGTATCAAGCTATGATGAAAATTGTTTATTTTTATTTTTATTTTTATGTAACAAGCTAGGCTTCTATTTTCTTAATATTTTTCTTATAAAAAGTAGAGTTAATAGACACTAAATAAGAAATTGCTATATAAATCTCTATATTAATATTTAAGATCTCCACCCACATTTATTGACATTTATTGATTGAAAGGGAACACATTGCTATATAAATCTCTATATTAATATTTAAGATGTTCATCCACATTTATTGATCGAAAGAGTCTTTCTTAGATATCTCCTTGTGAAGCCTATTGTGATGAAACCTATTTTTTTTTTATGTAACAAGTTATGTTAGTCCTTCCATACTAGACAAATCTTTAATCCTTTTAATCATTCTATGCTATAGACTTTCCACAAACAGTACAATATCAATTTGAATTGAGATCCAACTTAACATAGACCCTTTGCCCCATGATAAACCATGACAAATGATCTAAAAGGATGAAGAATGATTCGATCTTTGCTCCATGACTAATGATCTAAAAATATGAAAAATGATTAGATCTCTAAAACCTTTTATACCAGACATCTTTAATCCTTTTATGTTATAGACTTAGGTTTCATACCAAACATCTTTAATCTTTTTATGTTATACACTTTCCAAAAGAAATATAATATCAATTTCAATTGAGATCTAACTTAACATAGACCCCATAGACCAATGATTGGATCTCTGAAACCTTTTATACCATACATCTTTAATCCTTTTATGTTATAGACTTTCCACAAGCAATATAATATCAATTTCAATTGAGATCTAACTTAACATAGACCCCATATATTGATGATTGGATCTCTAAAACCTTTTATACCAGACATCTTTAATCCTTTTATGGTATAGACTTTCCATAAGCAGTATAATATCAATTCCAATTGACCCCATAGACCCAATGAGTAAAATATCAATTTCAATTGACCCCATAGACCCAATAATTGGATCTCTGAAACCTTTTATATCGGACATCTTTAATTATGTTATAGACTTTCCACAAGCATTTTATACCAGACATCATAACATCTTTAATTATGTTATAGACTTTCCACAAGCATCTCTGAAATCTGAAACCTTTATAACATACATATTTAATTATGTTATATTATGTTATAGACTTTCCACAAGCATCTCTGAACTCTGAAACCTTTATAACATACATCTTTAATTATGTTATAGACTTTCCACAAGCATTCTGAAACCTTTTACACCAGACATCTTTAATTATGTTACATACATTTTTATTTATGTTATAGACTTTCCACAAACATCTCTTAAATATGAAACCTTTATACCATCTCTAAAATCTGAAACTTGTATACCACAAGCATCTTTATACCATTTTTAAAATATGAAACCTTTATACCACAAGCATCTCTTTGAATTCTAAAACCTTTAGACCAGACATCTTTAATTATGTTATAGACTTTCCAGACTTTCCACAAACATCTCTAAAATCTGAAACCTTTTATACCAGACATCTTTAATATTTAATTATGTTATACTATAGTACCTTTCATACCAAACATCTTTAATTATGTTAATTATGTTATAGTGGAATTATGTTATATAGTCTTTAATTATGTTATATAGTACCTTTTATAAGAGACATCTTTAATTATAAGAATTATGTTAATATGATGTTAATATGTTATATAGTACCTTTTATAAGAGACATCTTTAATTATAAGAATTATGTTAATATGATGTTAATTATGTTATAGTGGAATTATGTTATATAATCTTTAATTATGTTATAGTGTTTAATTATGTTATATAGTACATCTTTAATTATGTTATAGACTTTCCAGACTTTCCACAAACATCTCTAAAATCTGAAACCTTTTATACCAGACATCTTTAATATTTAATTATGTTATACTATAGTACCTTTCATACCAAACATCTTTAATTATGTTAATTATGTTATAGTGGAATTATGTTATATAGTCTTTAATTATGTTATATAGTACCTTTTATAAGAGACATCTTTAATTATAAGAATTATGTTAATATGATGTTAATTATGTTATAGTGGAATTATGTTATATAATCTTTAATTATGTTATAGTGTTTAATTATGTTATATAGTACTTTTTATAAGAGACATTTTTAATTATAAGAATTATGTTAATATGTTAATCTTTTATATCAGACATCTTTAATTATGTTATAGGGAAATTATGTTATAACTATGTTATATCGGACATCTTTAATTATATTATGTTATAGTGGAATTATAGTATATGTTAATTATGTTATAGTGGAATTATATTTTTAATTATGTTATAGTGAAATTATGTTATATAGTACTTTTTATATCAGACATATTTAATTATTAATTATGTTATAGTAGAATTAAAATATAATATAATTATTTTTAATTATTAATTATGTTATAGTGGAATTAAAGTATAATATCAATTTCAATTATGTTATTGAGGAATTATAATATAATATCAATTTCAATTGAGATCTAACTTATTTGTGTTATAGACTTAACTTATTTATGTTATAGATTTTAGACTTTAGGCAAGCAGTATAATATCTCTATCTCAATTTCAATTGAGATCCAACTTAACATAGACCATATACCCTTTGCTCCATGCAAAACCATAGAAGGATGAAGAATGATTCGATCGGAAAGCATGAGCAATTATCTAAAATTATGAAGAATGATTCGATCTCTGAAAGGACGAAGAATGATTCAATCTGTCCATGGCATTCCCATATTTCGGTGACATAGCCAATCGGTAAGGCAGAGAACTGCAAATCCTCCATCCCCAGTTCGAATCCGGGTGTCGCCTTGTTGAGGTAAGGTAAGCAAATGGAAGGAAAAGTCGTGATTTCCACAGTAGATACTCTCCATATTCTTGTCTCTTTGCTTGCATACTCTTACATATTACATTTTAACAAAAACCACAGTTAAAAAAACCACTATACTTTTAAGTTTTTGGATCTATGTCACGGCATACTCTCCATGTTGTAGTTCAATAAAAACCACCATACTTTTTGGATTTAAGTCATGGATATTTGTTATGGATCATTTGATGCCATATTTGACTTTGTATATGCTCCCATATATTACAATGAGGATTCCAGACTTATAAATATACCTAATCATAACACAAATTTTTAGACTCGGAGAGGGAAGAACGAACCAATTCATTTATAAAGCAGCAGCAGCCTTAATCATATAGGCTTCATAAGGTTATACTGTGTGAGACTTTCACTTGCAGCGTTTACAGGGCACATTAATCTGCACTGGGCAAGATACAAAATAATTGTTGCAGAGCTAAGCACTTGTCCTAATTCACTATTGAGCCTCATTCAATATTGTAGCTGAACAAAAGCTCTCAACATTGATTTGGCTTTGGCATAAGAAATTCCTTCCACAACTTAGGCCTGTTAGAAACGTCAAATTCGTTCCACACAAATCACTTGAAATTAAACTACATACACTTTCTTCAATCCAACTTTCAATTTGACATCACAATGAGGATTCCATAGATGAAATTCCCCAAACCCTAATTTTTAACAGTGCTCTCCATTCTCAAATACAATAGGAGAGTTGTGCCAATCAGGAGGAAGCCTGATCCGGGTGCTACAAGAACACAGAGGAACCAATGTCAGCTTGTCACAGTTGCAGACCTCTATCATGAAACAATCTGGATCATGGAAAAACAGTTGATCTATGCTCTCTCCTCCTTCCTCCACTGTACGTCTTAGATACTTTATATTCCTCTTTTTCAGTTTCTTCTCTACAACGTTCATGTCTTCACACTGCCATTCACATCAGACTCAGCTTGAATTTAAGCATAAATTATCTCTGTATTTAATGCAATTCATGGAATCTATAGACACATACACTTCAAAATACCATTACGCTAGTAGCATATTTAATATATATACTGTCTGTGTATATTGCATTTCAGATGAATATATGTTTATATTGCAACACCCATATGAATAAACTAATATCTGCAATTGACATAATATAGTTTTCTTTAGGATTCAGACATGCCCGGTACTGAATATATACATAAACCAAATACCTGAAATGATATGTGGTTGTCTAAGGGATTCAGCTCTTTCTTTGGAGGAAGATCCTCTGGGTTTTTGCACTCCACCAAGTGAATACCCACACCATAGTTGAACAACCTGCATCCAAATCAATGGGCTGTAAAGCATGATATATATTAATTGTGTATACCATCTTTTTCAAAACTAATGTACAGAATGCATCTCATTTTACAGAGTTAATGTGCTCCAAGACATATATACTAATTAAGTATATATCTGATTAAACAAAGAATTAATTTGATTAAAAACCTAACGGACGGACACTTAAGTTTCAGCTCATTTCCAGTATTTAATACCAGCTCTTCCCACCATTTTAATCCAGGCTCAATGTCTTGAAGATGCAATATCCTGAAGATGGATCCTGATTTGGATCGGAATCAATGTGCTGTAAAGCATGATATATATTAATTGTGTATACCATCTTTTTCAAAACTAATGTACAGAATGCATCTCATTTTACAGAGTTAATGTGTTCCAAGACATATATACTAATTAAGTATATATCTGATTAAACAAAGAATTAATTTTATTAAAAACCTAATGGACACTTAAGCTTCAGCTCATTTCCAGTATTTAATACCAGCTCTTCCCACCATTTTAATCCAGGCTCAATGTCTTGAAGATGCAATATCTTGAAGATGAATCCTGATTTGGATCAGAATCAATGGACTGTAAAGCATGATATATATTAATTGTGTATACCATCTTTTTCAAAACTAATGTACAGAATGCATCCCATTTTACAGAGTTAATGTGCTCCAAGACATATATACTAATTAAGTATATATCTGATTAAACAAAGAATTAATTTTATTAAATAATTTTACTAAAAACCTAGTGTGCTCCAAGACATATATACTAATTAAAATGTACAGAATGCATCCCATTTGACAGAGTTAATGTGCTCCAAGACATATATACTAATTAAGTATATATCTGATTAAACAAAGAATTAATTTTATTAAATAATTTTACTAAAAACCTAGTGTGCTCCAAGACATATATACTAATTAAGTATATATCTGATTAAACAAAGAATTAATTTTATTAAATAATTTTAATAAAAACATAGTGGACACCTAAGTTTTTCCTCATTTTCAGTATTTAATACCAACTCTTTCCATCTCATTTCTAGTATTTAATACCAACTCTTTCCACCATTTTAACCCAGACTCATTGTCTTCTCATTTCTAGTATTTAATACCAACTCTTTCCACCATTTTAACCCAGACTCAATGTCTTGAAGATGCAATGTCATGAAGATGGATCCTGATTTGGATCCGAAACAGCGACAGTCTGACAAAACTGTGATAAGTATATATCATTATCAAACTGTGGCAAGTATATATCATTATCACTTCTCCGTGTATGTCGATGAAGAGATTTCAAAGAAAACAATGAATAGATATGAGTGGAAATTAATTACCAGGCTCCACCGAAGTTGAACGCTCCGGGCCTCTTCATGGGCACAAATCCCATGATTTTCTCATAAAAATCCATGGAATCCTCCACCGACTTGCAGAGGCGAGATACATGATTCAAGGACATCAATGGCAGAGGCTCTATTTCTTCTCCTTCTCCTTCTCCTCCTCCATTCTTACTTTCATGATGAATTTCTGTGTCTTTCTTCATATTGTAGGCCTCGGAAGAGGCAGAGATAGTTCAAAAGGACGAGTTTTGGATTTGTTTTAGAAAGGACGCCACAGAAAGCATGAACAAACCAACCGACCGAATAATTGAAGAGTGACGATCCCGTGAAATTCAAACGGTGGATGAAAAGAAGCCCTGAATCGGCGTTTTTGTTGGTAGCCAAACGTGTCTTTTACTGCATCACACGTAGCACATCGATATCATCAAACTGGTAATAAGCTTCCGTGTGGACATGCATGCTTTGTCATTTTTGGTTGATTCAAGAGACGTTTCCAGAGACTCAGCCAATCAACCGACAATTCCAACCTACGAATCTCAGCCCACCTGTTGTTTTAACCTAGCTTTGAGCACGCTAACTAGACCAGAGCAGATTTGGCCGACACTTTGTCAATTTCTGAAATTATCATAGCAGGTTTTAGTCGCTCATATTGTGGTCCGTACAAGGCAACTGTAACGTGTTTTTCTTGAAATTGGCACTGTTACTGGAATACTAATGAAATAAGATAGTAACAATATAAATCACAGCAAGAGATTTGAAATCTCACTGCAATAAAATGTGCATCTACTATACTACTGAAATAAATGTTCTAAGTTTTGGTTATTTTACAAGGATACTATTTATTTAATTACTTGAAATCAGTTAATAAATTATTAGTCTTTAGATTTGAATGGTTAAATTTGTAAAATGTTGAGAGTGTTTCTGGATACAAATTGTATATCTGGTTTTGAAACTCACACTCCACCCATCATCAGGACACTCCACCCATTTGAGCTTTTCAGTTGTCCCTGATGATGGATGGAGTGTTCACACTGAGTTTTTTGGTTGTCCCTAATGATGGGTGAAAAGGTTGGATGTTTCAAACCCAAATACACACCTTGTATCAAGAAACATTCTCAACATTATGTCTAACTATGAAAACTTACATTTGCATAAATCTGTATAATCAAAGTGCTTGATGAAGTTGAATCTATTTATGCATTCAAAAATACAATTTAAACAAAATAAAATTGTGATTTCCCCCAAACTTTTAAACAAAGTCAAAAGAAAATAATAATAATAGAACATAGCAAACAGTTTGAAATTTAAATTTCAAGAATATAAACATGTATAAGTATAATGAGAGACAATTTTTAAAATATAAAATACTTAAAAAATTAATATTAAACATTTTATAATTAAAATAATACAAAAAAAATGTAAAATGTAATATTTAAATTAAAATAATACTAAACATTCAAGAATATTTAAATGTAATATTTTATTTATATTCATGAAATTTAAATTTCAAGAATATAAACATGTATGAGACAATTTTTAAAATATAAAATACTTAAAAAATTAATATTAAACATTTTATAATTAAAATAATACAAAGAAAATGTAAAATGTAATATTTAAATTAAAATAATACATAGAAAATGTAATATTTTACATATAATGTAAAGTAATTTTTTTTACTTAATGTTAAAATTATTTTCAAAGAAAGATTACTTGTAATCTCTCCATTTTAATCTTGAATTATAATTTAATAGATCATGCAATAATAGTATATTGTAGTTTATATAACACTAGTGTACACTCATTTATAGTGACTTTATTGTAGTTTATATAACACTTGTATACACTCATTTATAGTGACTTTATTGTAGTTTATATAACACTTGTGTACACTCATTTATAGTGACTTGTGTTACACTGTAGACATTTCTAAAATAAAGTTTAAAGTCAAAGATTTATAATTTCTATAATATGTTTATGTATATGTAAAATGATGCATAAAAAGAAAAATACATAATAATATAATGTTCATTAAAACGATTACTTAATGAAGCAATTCAAGATATTACAAGATAAGAAAAAGAAATAAAGTTGTTATATAATGTTTATTAAAACGATTACTTAATGAAGCAATTCAAGATATCACAAGATAAGAAAAAGAAATAAGGTTGTTGAGTGTTTTAACCTTGCCAAGTACATTTCTTGTCCATGTTTTCTTACAAGTTGTCCCATCATGTCATTGGAAAGTACATTTCTTGTCCATGCTTCTTTACAAGTTGTTTCATCAATTATGACTCGTGTGAATGTACTAAGTACATATGTTATATCTTTGAAAATATAGTAGATCTCATGCAAGAAAATATTTTTAGTTGTCTTTTCCATGCATTATATCATCATTCTATTATTCTACCATGTGTGGGCATGGAGACTAGACAAGCTCCCATCTTATTGGGATGTTTTCCCCTTACTGTCATGGTTGTTATCATTGAAAATGGAAAGATTTTTTCCCATGTGCTCATGGCTTTTAGGAGTCCATAGAAGTTGGGGAGGCTTACTGCTAAAACTGTGAGAAAAAATTGGATGGTTTTAGAGAGAAATTGCAGCTAGAATGTTTAGAGTAGTTGAGCAATGTCTTCAATCCTATAACCCTATTAGTGTTACTCATTGACTATTTTGAAGCCAAGTGTCTTTTGTCCCACAAGGCCACCAACTGTTGAATTATTTTTGCATGCACTAAAGAACACTGGAAGGGAAGAAAATCCTTAAGGGACTATTCAGCAACGAAAGAGAAGATACTCATTGTGTTGTGTGGGGCAGTGAAAGAGAGAGTGCCAAGGTTGTTCGATGGATAGATGAAGGTTTGAAGAGATTTGGAGTGAGTAGATGGTTTTTTCATGACAGTAATGGGATGTGCACTCTAAGTGAGATTAGAGCCTTGTAGGGGCTTCCTTTGCCTTGGTGGTATCATGGTTTGGCTTGGGGATGGAATCCTTAGTTGATTCCTATGACTAAGTGGAAAACAACTCCTTAGCAATTAGTTTGGTGGGCATGGCTTTAATTATAGATAAGTAATCAAAGTTATCTCTTGTGGAATGTTTTTCTATTTTTCTAATGCCTTGGATTAAATGGGTAATGAACAAATTCAAAATACACATTGTTATTTCTACTATATGTTTTATACTGGCATATAAATTCTAGAATATATTGTTGTTAGAAGTTAATTTTAGCTTCATACATGGTTAATGAGGAAAATAAATCTTGTTGATAGCTTTGGATGGCCAAAGAAGGCATCTCGGGACACTATATTGTGGTATTAGAGCCTAACTTACAAAACTAGGTTGTATTGGATAATAAATTTGA
The DNA here is from genome assembly GCA_009831015.1 of Picea engelmannii. Classification (NCBI taxonomy): domain Eukaryota; kingdom Viridiplantae; phylum Streptophyta; class Pinopsida; order Pinales; family Pinaceae; genus Picea; species Picea engelmannii. The sequence goes on along the minus strand of ML795681.1, from coordinate 53,307 downwards.
GTGTTAAGATAAAATTACACTTGCAAGCCAATTGTTTTTCAAAGAGAAACAATGAGGATTGGGGAAAATTTTATAAGCCTTCAAGATGTTGAGTTAATGGATTTGAAATTTTCATGTTGAATTAATGATCATTCCTATGGGAAGGTTGAAAAAGTGAAGCCAAGGTGAATGTATGAGGCTCATGGCTCTATTATGTGGGAATTGGGCAAAAATGAAGAAAAATGGTAAAATGTCAATCTTGTAGTTTATAGAGGTTCACATTTCTAGTAATGGAGTAAAATTTAGTGTTGGGAGAAAAGAAACAAGATGGGGAAAACCACAATATGGATCTAAGCAATATGGACATGCTTAGAACCAAACCAATTGGAATGAATATGTGCAAATCCTTAAATCTCCATGGATATTGTAGTAGTAAAAGGGATCTAACTGGTGGGCACATATTTAACTTGAGAAGCAATCGAGAGAGGCAACAAAATAGGATCCACAGTGGAGAAGAACTCACGGCTTTCAACCCTTACATACCATAACGAAGGGTACATTACTGTGAATGTCCCACATTTCTATGTAGCATCAAATGTTGCAGTGGGTGGTGTATAGGCCATTAGATCTAAACTTTCAGATCTGATGACCTATACACCACCTACCACATGTTAAGAACCAAAGACTGAATACAAAAGCACCACAACATATATACAAGAACAATATGAAAAATCTCTTTTATTACTATCAAACCCTTGAGGTAGGGCAACACCATACAATGGATCCTATTATGGAAGGGATCCTCTCCTGTTCACTTGCCTCTTCAAGGGGGATCCTCCTATTGAGCTACCGCTCCAAATACAATACTTCTCTTCATGTTCCATTACATTGCTTGAACCCATTTATATAGTGCTACCATCACCTAAGAACATTCTAGAGGAGGAATCTTCTAGAAGTAGAACCTTCTAAGAAGTTCTCTTACATTTATTATATCTAATTACCCATTTATTATATGTAACTACCATAGTGGGCCTTATTTAATAATATAGTGGACCTAGTCCACCTTACATTGAATGGCCTCCACTATTATCACTATGGGCCCTCTGCCCCCCCCACTACCTCTCTAGCTACCTTACACCACAACATTCAATGTTGCATAGTAGGGTGGTTATTGCTCGCCCATTTAATCATTTAATCGAGAATGGAAATCAACAATGTCTCGTGGAAATTTGATAACTAATGAGATAAGGGATCCAACATTGCCACAAATGGTCAAATCTGACCCACAAATTCAAGTCAACGACCCAAAATTAATTGTGATGATGCAAGTAATTGTAACTTAATCATTGGAGTCTTGTCGTGAACAATCTAAATTAAATTGCTAAGCAAGATCAGTAATAGAAAGTTGATCATGCATGATGGAAAGCCCTTTTTGCTATAAATAGTGAGGATTTCCTCTGCAAAAGATAGAAGAACAATGTAAAATCATTCTCATCATTTTGTAAAAGGGAGGAGAGGGGATGAACAAGATTGCCACAAATGGATACTATTGCTTCGTTAATAGATATCAACGACCCAAATATTTTCACATGTATAGAAGAACTTTGGGCAAAGAGAAAATCACCCTTGTTGCAAATGGCTAGGATTTCCTTCGTGGATCTTGATCAATGGTGGTGATTCATTTGTGCATGAGGAACAACCCTTGGTGGAGAGAGAAGCATACATGTCATGAAAAACTGGATATCATCCATCGATCTAGATCGACTACCCAAAATCCATCGATGGGGTCTCCCTGTAATGTAAAATATTGTAGTTGGCGGAGTTGCAGAAAAGAGGGACCTATGATCCTATCCCATTGACCTTGGAAATTGTCCCACATTGAAAATTCTGAGGGAATAATAAAGACTTAAGGCTCCACCCAAAAATCAATTACTCATGTGTGTGTGTGTGTGTGTGTGTGTGTGTGTGTGTGTGTGTGTGTGTGTGTGTGTGTGTGTGTAAAGTGGGGGGAAATGCCCATGAGCAATGGGATTATGAAATAAAGTAAAAACATGCTAATCTTTATGTAGGGGATGAGAGAATAGAAAAGGATGCAATTGATCCATATGAACTTGAACCAGGTTGTAAGTCTCAGGACCTGCAAGTGTAATTCGACAAAAAAAGGGAAATAAAAGAATTAAATGAAAAAGGAAAAATGAAAAAAACTTCATCCTCTGTAGGGATAATAGGAATGGTGTCCATGACATTAGAGAACTCATAAATACCTTTAAGGTAGGAATTCCAGACCTTAAGGGAATAATATTATTTTCTTTAGTATTGCGGTTTAGAATTTGTCTCCAGGACATATTAGGATCCAACATAGATAGTTGTGAAAGATGTTCTTTCCTTTTATTGATATGGTACCTTTTTTTTCCTTTTAATTGAGGATTTGTACGTATTGATCTTATCAAGTTTTAAGGACTCATTATAAGCATCACTAATGGATTTCCTAGCAATTTTACATTATTTATCATACCAAGGGTTGGTCATTCTATTATTCTTTTTACATGACACCTCGAAAGATAACTTGTTAATAGAAGTGGAAAGGGTAGTTGTAAAATTATGGAGTTATTCAATGTTGTCCTTATAAGTTAAGAGATGTAATTTACTATTTAAATCCTTTAAGAAAAGGTCATTTTTACTTTTTTCAAAGCCCAATTGCCTTTGATTATCATAATTCTCTTCAATGA
>ML795681.1:34458-50337 GCA_009831015.1 Picea engelmannii | reverse complement strand
ATATATATTGGTGGTGGTGGACGTCCACTGAGACCAAAATTGGTCTATTGAGCCTTAAGAAAAGCAAGAGATTACTTAGATTTTTTTTAAATGTTATTTTGATGCTTGAAAATCATTAAGAGAAGCATTACAAGATCATTAAAGTTTTGACGAGTTAGAAGGTTAGGAAGGTCGGTATTGTGACAAATATTTTGAAATTGGGATCTAACTTGGGTATACGCAGGGCATTCTAGGAGAAAGTGCTTTTCGTATTCAACCCCATTGGTGTCACAACGGTGATAGAGTCTTTCTTGTCATGGTGTTTGGGGTATTTTCTAATGCCCAATTTCACTATGCAACTCATGAGAATTAGTTTTTATTTTAGCAATATTGATTCACTTCTTTACACTAGTCAAAATAGAGAGACACTTTTGATCTTCAAGGTTAGGTTTAACCACCTCCTTATAATATCTTAATTTTCTTTTATCCTCTAATTATTTATCACACCAAAGATTCTCCTTAAATTTATCTTGTACAATATTTTTAATATCATTGGTATTCTGCAGAATAACTTCTTCTTTTATTCCCCAATGATTTAGCCAAGACTTGACATCATTATGTCATCCCTACTTGAGTCATTGGTGATTTTGGCTAGAGTCGTAAGCAATTTTTGGGAGCCTCTTTTTATCCATGTTGTGTATCTTGTTCTTATACATTAAGTATCTAATCATATTTGTGCTCTCAATGGGGGAAATGATTGCTTCCATGAGGAGGATAGCATAGGGTGTATTGCCATTAATTTTGAGATTATAAGTTATAAAATTATTTTGGATCTTCTCTATCTTTCTCTAGGATTCTCGACATATATTTCATCCCTAAACTTCACATCCATATAAGATAACATGAGTGACAAGAGTCTCAAAGAGGAGATTTTTCTTACCCCATAACCAAAGGTCTACTAATTTACAATTATTTTCAATCCCATACTAAGCTTTCCACCTTCCATTCATCCTTTTTTCAATGCTATAGTTCCAATTGAGCTTGTGATGAATGTAAATTCCAAGATACTTGTACACAGACACTTCCTTCAAGATATTATTGTCATATACAAAATTATCGTAGGTGATCTTGTTGGATTTAATGATCATAACCTTTATTTTGTCAATGTTCACAGTCATACTTGTAGTAGAGAAGAAGTCCTTGAAGGTCCTAAGCTACTTACTAAGGTCATATGGATTCCTTTCCATAAGAACAATATCATCGGAATATAGAAGAAGGAGGATTTCTATACTAGCAAGAGTTGGTCCAACACAACCTACGACTTACAAACAATCTTCTAACTTGTCAATATAAATGAAAAAAGGGGTAGGGGATAGGGGACAAACTTTCTTGACTCCTATATTGCAGTTGATTTATTCTTACCAACCTTCAATGATCCTAAACTTGGCAATGACGTTCTCATACAACCTTACCGCAACAACTCTTAGTCTAGAGGGAATTTTTACCTCTTCTATCTATTACAAAGGTTGGTCCTAGGCACAACGTCAAAAGCTTTCCTAAAGTAAACAAAACAACAAAGGAGATTGGTTTTATTGTTGTGACACTCCTCTGCAATGATCCTAAGTGTGATAAGGTAGTCCACAATTGAATGATAACCTCTAAAACTGGCCTGACCTTTAACTTCTTTTCCATGGATTTCTAGCCATATGCTTATCTTATTTTCCAAAATACTTCCATATAGCTTGGATAAAATGGGGCTAATCATAATGATCCTATAATTAGAGGGATTGTTTTTATCCCCACTTTTAAAAATAGGTACAATGATGCTTTGAGTCCAAGGTTTAGGGAAGCCCCACTTGACTGCTAAATTGAAGAGCTTGTGTATGTGAGGGATCAGAATAGGCCCTCCAATTTTTAATATGTCATCTTGGTAGCCCTCGATATCCTTAGATTTCTTGTTTGCAAGTCGCTTAACCACAAACTTTGTGTCTTCTATAGAAAAAAACATCATCTTTTGTAGAAACTTTTGGAATTTGTTTCCAGGGCATTACAAGTTTCATAAATATTGTTAAGGTAGGAATTCCAGTCTGTCAAGGGAATCATAATATTTCTTTAGTTTTATGAGTCATAATTTGCCTCCAATTTTTCTTTGAATGTGTGTGTGTGTGTGTGTTAATCATAATTATTATTGTAATGTCATTTCATCTCAATTAAAATAAAGGATATTAACTTTTTTGAGTATATTATTTAGGTTGAAATTGTTTTTTTCCCAAAACTCAAATTCATTTTCCAAGAGTAAAAGTCTAATCCCTTACAAATCATCATAAATTCATTTCAAGTGGTGTGGTTTTCCTTGAAGGATGGTGGTGAGTCAATCCACATGTGTGGATAGCAACCACCAATGATTGTCTTCAATATCGGTTGACAATTGAGTACATTTTCACATTATGAGATCAATGTTGTCATAAAACAAACATATAACTTTTAAGGATTTAAGTAAACTCAATCTCATGAATATCACATGTCAAGTTTGAATTTCTTATTATTGATGATGATAAAGTGTGTATGTCTAACTTTGTTTTTTCACTTCCCCTCATTGAAGCCATTACAATAATATATGTATACTTGTTAAGAGCTCAACATGTCACTTGTGGGAATTGAACCTGGTTGTGGAACATAGCAATCATTCCTCCCAACTACCCAAGCTAAATTCAATTGACAATCAAATCTTGTAAAAGTTAATTTTTATACACCATCTAATTTATGTGTGCATATACAGAATGAAGTGCATCGGCTTAATTTTATTAGTTTTCATTTAATTGATAGTTTGTTTAGTGCATTTTATTATTTATTGAGATGAATAGGTAATTTAATGTATGCTAATAACATTTTTTTTAATTATTATTATAATGATGTTAATTGTTCAAGGTTTATTGTAATTTTTTTTTATTTTTTGATTTTTTTTTCAAAAATAAAGAGTTAATTGGTTTACTTTAACCATTTTTTTTTATGATAAAAGAGATTGTAAAAAAACTTTCCTAAATTTTCATAGTTTTAGTGAGATAACACATTATGAAAGTCAATATTGTTACAAATATTTTGAAATGGGGTATACACAATATATTTTAAGAGAAAGTGTTTTTCATCCTCCACCTTATTTGTATCACAAAGATGGAAAATTATTTCATCCAACAACGTTGCAGGATTTGTCCAATGCCTTGCTTCAATATGGAGCTCATGAAAGTTTGTTCTTATTTTAACAATGTTGATTTTATTTTTTAAGCTAGCTATAACATAAATATACTTTTGATGTGGGGTTGATGGCCTCTTTATAGTACCTTAATTTTATCTTATCCTTCATCTCTTCATTGCACCATAGTTTCTACTTAAATTTAGATGTGATAGTATTTTTAATTGTGTCAATATTTTGTAAAGAGACCTCTTACATTCTCCAATGGTTTAGCCAAGAATAAATATTTTTATGCCATCCCCTCTTAATTCATTGGTGACTTTGACTAGAGCTTGAAGCAATCCTAAAAATCCTCTTGTCTTTCATGTTAGCTATATTGTGCTTGTATATTAGGTACTTGTTGACGCTTGAATCTGTTAAGACTGAAACAACAACCTCACGAGGATGTAAATCCCCCTGCATTTTTATATAGGCGGTACTCCTCTTTAGATTTTCTTGGGATTTCTAAATATTCAGAATGTGGGACTTGATAGAAATTTGTCGTAGTAATCCAAAGAAACATAAATATTGCAAGAAAATAAAAGAAACATTTTTTTTTGTTTTCTTTTCAAAGAAAGTTCCTGAGAAAGGACCAGGAATCACACACTTCACACATTTAAAGAAAATAAGAAAAATTTCCTCACATCCATCTGTTATCAGACTAATTGGTAAGTGCAGACAAAAACAATTATCCCTAGTTTCCACAGGAAACTAGAACAAAACAGAACAAAATATACACTTCGCCTTAAACTTCATCATCATATGAACTAGTTTAGTGAGGTACAAGTGACATACATTTTAAATGACGCTTGAACCTCACTAGTGTCGTCCTTGTATCTCCCTCCTTGATTTTGCATAATAGTAAGCATGTCTAATAATCACAAACCAACAAAGGAGGAAAACAAGGATATATGTATTATGATGAAGTCTATGTATATGATCAAGGAATTATACAATAAAAGACGAGATGCTTATATAGGGAATAAATGTATTACTGTATTAAAGGAATAGAAAGTGGAGAATACAACCCGTGCCTTGATGTTGCAAGGTCCCCTTTCAATGGCTCTTTGCTTCAACACACGCACCTTTTCTCCAATGCCTTGAATGAAGAAGATCCACACTCTGACTTGAAGAACTAAAGCAAATATCTCAAGCATAATCTGAAGTAGAACTCTCCATACAAATCTTAGCATATGCCATCTTAGCCTTTTCCATGAGAGATCCTTCTTTATATAGTGTGAAAGAGAGATGGATGAGGAGATTAGGATGATCCCACCAAATCAGAGAAGCGAGTAAGATCCAAATTGATCAGAGGCTACCTCATCTTCTAAACGATTCCCTTCTAGAACATTCATGAAAAATGACTTTTCCTATGCTTTAAGCATCACCGCACCCTATGCACAAGCAACATGTGACAATGTTGCAGTCCAGGTTTAGGGAAAAGTGTGACGATCACGCATCGTCGCACCCCATGCATATAGAAGGGTGTGACGACCTTTCTTGATATGGTTTTTGAAAAAGGAAAGCAAATAACTTTTCTCATGGAGAAATTCTTCTTTTAATATTTTCAGGGAACATTAACACATGTTTCCAGTTGATCACTGAGGTGACAAAAATAATGTGTAACACCATCATAGTTTAATATAAATATTTATGATCACATAAAATAAAAAGAAGATGGTTTGCATGCATAAGAGAACTTTAACAAAGTGGACACATGGGAAGCTCAAATAAAGATAATGATAGATCAAACTCAAATACTTTATATTCTGAAAACAGGGTTACAAAGCACAATCTATATTGTTCCCAAAGTAGCTCTCTTGAAATTTCTAAAAAATATATAGTTTGTTACATATTATTTGAAATTTAAAATGTGTTTGTCTTAAAGACTGGGATTGGGGTTCCCACGGACCATAAAGAAAATAAATACAAGAAATAATCTCTTAGAAGGAATAAAGTGGGAAGTAGAATTAAAAAAAGACTTGATAAGAAGAAAAGAGGAGTTATCAGTCTTCGGTTAAACCTTTCTAGTGAAAGAGGTGGAATAACTAGATGAAGGAATTGATAAATAAAAAGAAGGATGTGATCAACATAAACTTACTATGATGGTCTCTCCTTTTTTTCATTTGCTTGTTGATGTCCTTTTATCATTTTCATCAACGGTTACAGGAACTGTTTCAACTGTTTCTTGCCCTTCATTGGTCAGTTTATCGATAACTTTCTTGAACCATTATTCGTTGTAACTTTTCATTGCTGCCACATTGATTTCATGTTGGATTTTGATGTTGAACAACTTTCCCTCCAAGTCTCTCAGATCAAGGGAAATTCCATGTAATTCTTCTTCAATGTCCTAATTTTTTACGTAGTAATCCACTAGCCAGTTGTCTATGGTGTCCTCATCATATTCAAGTATAACATAGAACTTTTCAATTGACAATCCTTTAAAAATATCCACTTTCTCATCAAACTATTTTTTTGTTAGGAACAACGAGTTCAGGATCAATTTGGGATCTTGGACTTCATTAGTTCTTCCGGCTAGGTCCACCTCCGTGAGCTTTTTCAATAGTTCTTCCCTCCTTGATATGGCTTGGCTGCACATTTGAACAATGTTATTCAAGTTTTTTTTATCTTTTCTTTCCAACATGCGTTCAATTGCTTGATCCGACTTGGAGAGGGAAGGTCCTCCTCTCTTATCCTTAGCTTTGTCATGTTATAAAATTTAACACCAAAGGGTACCACAACATCAAGGTAAAAACCTTCTTCATTTTTTAGGTCGTCTTGCAAATACTCATGGAAGGCTTGTGCCCTCGAGCCAAAAAAAATCACGTTCTTTGAAATTTCCCAAGATTTTGTGATCAATGGCATTCTTCTCTTGATATTATTCTCCTCATATCTTCTGGATGTTGTAAGTAAGCTTGAGGATCCTTTTAATTTAGCAAAAGGCGTGGTGGGTCCAACAATTACCAAAGGGTTGGCAAGAAGTGGAAGAGTCATCAAGGTCTCTTCCAGTTCCTTAATCCTTTCCTTTAACTTTGTATTTCCATCTTCGAGACCACTAATGGAGTCGTCCAATGCATCACCTATTGCTCTATGAATTCTAGAAATATGGGAAGGCTGAATATCTCTTAGGTCAACCTCTAAACGAGATTTTCATTTCTTATTATTTATGTCACTTTTCTCAATAATCATTTTTTTGGATTCCCTGTCAAAAACAACGCTCTGCAAAACAAATGACTCTTCTTCGTCGAAGGTCTCATTCTCAACTATTTCCAAAGATGGATTCTGGTGGGTTGTGTTTCATGGCTGATTAATGTTGGGAAACATTTTCTCTATGTCTATTTCAAGATCCATATCTTCGAGGGAGAAGCTATTGATATCACTCTCTATGCGCTGGTATTTTTCCTCTTGCACTACGTTTTTCCTCCTTTTCCTCAGTGGAAGTTTGTGCGAGGTTTCATTTTTTCCTGGAGGGGGATTCTTCTCTCCTCCTCTGCTTGAAATATTGTTGATCACTTTTCTAGATGGGTGGGCCACTGGATCACTGCTTTGAGATGTTGTAGTCCTAGGAGTAAAATTCGGGGACTGGGAACTCTTCTGACTAGGACCCTTTCCATTATGTTTGTAAAATTCATTGGTACTAAGTATCGTTTGTAAGTCACCAACAGTGTGAGAAGGTACACCCAAGTTAGTATCTTCTTCTTCTCCTAGAACAATGTGGATAAATGAATTGATAAATCCCACTACCAACATATGTTCCACAAAAATTTCATTAGGGTCGAACCCTTTTATCTTTTCAACATACTTGAGATTCAGATTGTGGAAGTGGTTTGCAAATTCATCGATTTTGTTCATGTTTCTGAATACAAAGTCTCCAATTTTCCAAGGAAAGGGTATGAATTGATTTTTTCGTTTCTCATGAAAAAAGTGCAGCCATAAATTATATTGTCTTGCAAATTCTATAATAAACATTTTGTCAGATATATGGCATGGAAGAAAGGAGGGATTTTCCTTAGAACCGAAAATCCTGATAACATTGTAATTTTCGATTTTCTCCAAAGTCCCCTTTTTATCCAGGAATTTATTTGCATGGGCGGATATTCTGGGGGTATCTTTTCCAAACAACAATCCTTTCAAAACCGAGACAAAATCATTGAAAACTTCATAAAAGTGAAAATAAGATTTGTGTCTCCACAACGCTTGGTACCAAAAGGTCATTGGGTCAAATTCACAATTCACCTTCTTGCAAATAGACAATTTAGGAAAATGACAACATTATGCTATTGCAAAAACCAAATAAGAAGCCATAAAGAATTTATTATCTATTTTATATGGTGAAAATCGGGAAGATATTTCAATGGAAATCGACTTTCCCCAATCGAAAATGGCATGCTCCTTGACAGTAAAATATAAGATATAAAGAATCATATGGGAAATGTTGGTGTTATTTTATTGGCCTGTCATTCTGGTGAATAACCAAGCAATTTCCCGAAAGGGGTTTTTGAACGAGTTGACCTTGAACCTGGTAATATCTTCAAGGATGGTCGTGGGATTCTCCAAGAATTCATGCAAGAGGTCTAGGCCGTTGTCATGATTTTTCAAGAAGTCCCTGCAATCTTCACCTTTGAAAGTGAGTGTTGGCTCTGGGAGCTTTAACATTTTACGGAACACTTGAGGTGAAAGAGAGATGAGAGAATGGTATTGAAGTTGAATAATCCACTGACTTGGTATATTTTTGTCAACGCGCCAAGCAGCCAGTTCCTTGGAGTCGAAAACCTCAAGAACAAAACCTGCATGAGAAATTATGGATGTATAGATTACTTCCTCCTGAGCAGATGGGGATGAATAGTACAAATACCTCTAGACCACTGAAAGTTTTGATCATCACGTACAAAAATGTTCAAACTACATTTGCAGAACTGTTGTCGAGTTTTTGTTTCCATAAGTTGACGAGAGTGTTCTTTTAATCCAGATAATATTTGAAATGAGTGCTTGGGAGAGATAATATAATCTTCCGCAAATCGTGATTTAATGTGGTTTAATGAGAAATATCCTCGATCCCTTCTCTTATTAATGACGATATTTACAGAACCTGCATGTTGAGTTATTAGCATTAAACCATACTAAATGCATATTGGGAAAAGTGCGAAGGTGGTGGGGATGGACGAGAGCAATTAGAATTTGGGAATTTTTGTGAACCCGCCAACCCGCAACTGTGAAAGGTCAAAAATTGGCTAAGTGTTGTAACGCAGTCAGTCGGACTCAATATAGGGGAGATGAGATTATTAGGAGCTCAGGGAGTTCGATGTTCAAAATGTAGATCATGGATCTTGTGGGTGCAAAATGTATATCATGAAACATGGGATATGAAAGCTTGAACCCGCGAACCCGCGACTGCAGAAACAATTAAGTATAGGAAAATGCAGTGGTCAATCAAACTCATGATACATGAATATGAATGCGAGATGAGGATTTCGTCAACCTGCGAACCCGTCGTTTTTGAAAAAACGACCACGTATAGTAACTAGAAAGAGAGAATAGAAGGGAGAAAAGAAAAGGGGAATTGGGGTAAGTATAGAAGACAGAAAATAAATGGACAAATGAAGTTGGGAAAATAGAAAAGGGGAGGGAATTATCGGAAGTAGGAATTTATCTCAACAATACTTATTCATAGCAATATTCTCAATGAGTGAAAGACCAACTTTAAGGAGGATCATATAGGTTGTATTTCTATAAATTTTAAAATTCTAAATTATAAAACGCTTTTTGATTTTTTGGATTTGCCTCCAAGATTCTTTAGAGACACTACAACCCAAAACTTTGCATCCATATAAGATAACAAGAGTAACAAGAGTCTCAAAAAATTTTTTTTCCTAGAACCATAAATCTGTTAATTTAGAATTATTCTTAAGACCAAAATAGATTTACCAACATTACCAGTGCTAGTACAAAGATCTTTGAGAATTCTTAGTCGTGTGTTGAGATTAGAGGAACACCTCACCATAAGAACAATATATTAAACATAAAGAATAAGGATGGTGTCTATTCTAGCTAAAGTGGTGCTAGCATAACCTACTTCTTCTGAATAAGCCTCTAACTTGTCAATGTAAATGCCAAAAAGGATAGGGGACAAAGGACAACCTTGTTGAACCCCTATATTACAATTAATTTCTTCCAACCAATTCTTATTATTCTTAAACTTAACAGTATGTTTCTCATATTATATCCTTATCGCAACAACATTCAACTCAAAGAGAACATTTAACTCTTTTAATCTATTCCAAAGGTTATTTTTAGGCACTATATCAAAAGATTTGATAAATTCAATTAAGCAACACGAGAGATTGATTTTATTATCTCTACATTCCTCTCTGATAATCCTAAGAGTAACTAAGTGGTCCACTCTTGAACGATAGCTTCTAAAACCAACTTGGATTTTCTCCCTTTTTCTCTGATTTTCTAACCATATGCTAATCTTCTTTTCCAGAATAATTCTATATAACTTGGCTAGAAGAGGGATAATCGTAATGCTCGTATAATTTGAGGGGATATGTTTTTCTATGCTCTTAAAAATAGGAACAATGAGGCATTCAATTCAGGGTTAGGGAAACCCTACATGATTGCCATATTGAAGAGGTTATGAATGTGAGGGATAAGAACATAGTCTCCAATATTTGGGATTTTTGTTTAATGGCCTTTGATGTTGTTAGCTTTCCATTTTGGTAATTGCTTAACCCCAAAATACAATAGTAAATTAAATTAACATAGCAATATTTTAGTTTCTAATTTTTTAGTTTCGATGTTTTTTATATTCAAAATTAAAATACATTTATTATTTATTATTTTTTAATTACTTTTATAAATAAATCATAAATTTTTAGAATAGACAAATTTTAATATAATTCAAGTTAATTGTGAAATTTTTTTGTTTCTATTAAACTAATATATGTATATAAATTATAAAATAAAATATGAAAAATGATGGTGGTGGTGGTGGTTATTAACATCTACTGAGACCAACCTTGGTCTATCAAACCTTAAGAAAAAGGTATTAATAAATTACTTGGTTTGCTTTAAATTTTTATTTTTGTACTTGAAAATATTAAAGAGAAGGATTCCTAAATCATCATAGTTTTACCGAGTTAAAAAGTTATGAAGGTCGGTATTGTAACAAATATTCTAAAATTGAAATCTAATGTGGGTGTATACAGGACATTCTAAGAGAAAGTGTTTTTCATCTTCAACCCTCTTAGTGTCACAAAGATTACAAATTATTTCAACCCACGATGTTTTAGGAATTGTCCAACACCATGTTTCACTATGGAACTCGTGAGAGTTTCTTCTTATTTTAGCAATGATTATTTTATTCTTTACACTAGTTGAAACAAAGAGATACTTTTGGTCTTCTATATTAGGGTTAATCATCTCCTTACACTATCTTAATTTTCTCTTATCCTCTAATTCTTGATCATATCATAATTTCTCCTTAAATTTAGATGCAATAATATTTTTAATATTATCGATATTATGCAAGGTGACATCTTCCTCAATTCCCAATGATTTAACAAAGATGTGGCATATTTATGCCAACCCTGATCTGGATTGTATAGAGAACAAAATGAAAGATAGGAATACACACAAAAATGTTGTAGGGAGCACGGTAATACAATGAGAAACAAATTATATTAATCATTGAAATAGGAAAAGAGTATGAAATGCAAAGCAATACAAACTAACTAGAATGGTGGTAACTTGCCTTTGAAGAGAGATGTGTCAGATTCTCTCATTCACAAGATGATCATTAGAAGAGGCTAAAATGTCCTTTTAACACAAATTATTAAACCATAAGAGACAGAAACACTAAACGTCCAAAACCTTAGCACTAGGAGATGAAGTGGCCTAAAGGAATGCGGGCCCCAAGGAGTCTAGTTGATATGTCAACTTATTAGGGCCACAAATTCCACATACACACTCTATCAAGGATTGGGAAATATCTCAATGAGAAGAAAATTTTTGATCAAGGATTAGGCATGCCATGGAAAACATGATCCATCACATGGCCAAAAAAATATTGTTTAAGTCCTAAAAAATGCAACAAAAGTTTGGAACTTGGAAAATAAGAGAAAAACTATTTACATGGGAAACCGTTATGAGCCAATTGAAGAGATGGGTAGTCATTGATATCCACTGAGATCGATAATCCCCTCTTAGGAAGCAATGGTACCCATTGCATTAAGTGCCTCCATTATATGGGGAAACTTTTATTGAATTTGAATCCTGGTGAGCCACTTGCCTCGGTGAAGAAGTTGTCCTGGTTTGACAACCCGATAGAGTTATATGTTCTACTAGCGAGTGCCCTTCGTCTTGGTGTCCTTTAAATAGTCCACTATATCCTGCTCAATTCTATCATGGTTTAGTTTTGTAGGGTCCAAATGCACATCCATCTCCACGATGTCCAATAGAGGTGGAAAACATGGTCGAAGCAACTCCACTCTAAATACTTGGTGCAATCCAAGGAAAAGGGGAATGCTCAATTCAAAATAATTCTCACCCACATCCTTCAATATGGTGTAAGTCCCATATATGAGTGGTCTGAGCCTCTTGTGGGATCTGGTGAGGTGCTCTTTCTACAAATGCAACCACACCTAATCACCAACCTGAAACTTGTGTGGAACTTGATGTTGGTCATGTCATTTCTTATACTTGGAATTAGATTTACATGGGATATCATGAACCTATTATTGGATGTAATGGATCCGTTAAACAAATTTAGCTTCTCTATTTTCCTTGGTGTCAACATGGGATGACTTGTCCTTTGTAGATACAATGAGTAGAGCTATGTCAAAGGGGGCTAATGGCTAGAACCCTAAGCACACTTGAAAAGGGCTATGGCTAATAGAGTTGTGGAGGGATCCATTGTATCTATGTTTGCATTAATGATATGATTTACCTTATCTAACTCTGAATTAGAGTCTAAGCTAGATTTTGATTCTTTTTCTTTCAACTTAGCCAAAAATGATTTTTTTGAGCGATATTTATTGGTGTTGTGTCGGGGGATTTTGTGGAACTCACACCACTTTCCAGTGTCCTTCTTTGACTTCTTCTTACCTTTCTTTTCCTATGACTTGGACTAGTTTTATTGAGGTTTTCTATCCTTAGTATGTCCTTTTTTCTATGGGCTAGGGCCACCTTTACCTTGCTTCTATTGTGGAAATTTTGTAGACCAAACTCTCGCTCGTTCCTATGCTTAAATTTCTACTCAATTTCACATCATATAGATAAGTGGCTCCCAATGAGGAGATGTCCAAGAAATCCATCTATAATTAGATATACCTGTGTAGGACACTACAATACTTAAAAATTAGTTATTAATCGAATTCCCTAATACCCAGCTTTGAGTGCAAGGTACAAAAGATATCGGTGTACCCTAGTACTGTCTAGTCTCTCTCCTAAAAAAGAGTTTTCCATCTCATGTATTGGTCATCATAGTTTCCAACAAGGTAGAATTCCTCCTTTAAGGCATCAAAAAAAGCCACCCAAGTCGGTTCTATCCTAAATTTTATAGACCCATATCTATCATGTATCTCCGAGTAACTTTCCCATCAATATTTTACATGGGGAAGGGCCTTAAAGAGTGCAAATGTGATCTTTTCATTGTCTCAAAAATTTTGAACAGAGTAATGACCCTCTAACATATTTAACCATTTCTCCAAAGCATATGAATCTGCATTTCATTCAAACAAAGGAATGTCAAAGTTAAATTGTACCTTGAATGGTCTAGCACCTTTTAAATGTTTTCTTGTTGAAGGTGTCTCAACCATCATTGGTAGTCATCGAAGGATCTGGGTTAAATTATCCATTATATCATTCCTCTATCACATGGGGAATTCCTTGAGAAACAACTTGATAGGACCTCTTTCTCCACCATTTTTCTTTTCATTTTCCATGGGAGGTTGCTTAATCTAGTGAGAGTGGTCTTCCCCAAGTGAAATTAGTTCGAGACCCAACTCTCTATACCCTGACCTTATCAGGGACATGCATCGAGAAACAACAAAGAGAATATTGCTCTAATACCACTTATTTGGATTGAATATATATATGAAATGAAAGGAAGGAATATGAATGGACACACACACACACACACACATAGAAATATTTTAAAGAGCATAACAATACAATAAAAACCAAATTCTATTAATAAATGAAATAGGAAAAGATTGAGAAATGTAAAGCAATACAGACTAGCTAGAATGGTGGTAGCTTATCTTTGAAGAGAGATGTGTGGGATACTCTCATTCGAAATATGAGCACTAGAAGAGTTTGAAATGGAATTGTAACATAAAGTACTAAACCCTAAGAGGCAAAAACCCTAAATATCCAAAACACTAGCACTAGGAGATGAAATGGCCAAAAGGAATGTAGGCCCCGATGAGTCTAATTGATACGTCAACTTCCTGAGGGCTACAACTTTTGCATACATAATCCATTTGGGGCACACAATATACCATTGGAAATATCTCGATGAGAAGAACAATTTTGATCAAGAATTGGGCATGTTGTAGAAATCTAAATTTGTTGCAGGGCCAAAAAAACATTTTTAGGGTCTCAATAACACGTCGGAAGTTTGGGACCCAAAAAACTAGAGAAAAAATGCCAATATGGGGAACTTCTATGAGTTAATGAAAGAGGTGGGTGGCCACCTATATCCACATAGATAAAACCCCTCTTGATCTGTAAGTGGTTTTGATTGGAGTTTTGAGGCAATCTTATGAAGCATCTTGTCTTCCATGTTGTTTATCTTGTTCTTGTACATCGGGTACCTAGTCATAATCATGCTCTCAATGGGGGAGAGAATCCATTTTATGAGGAGGATAGGATAGGATGTATTGTAAATACTAACCTTGTACAATGTCTACTGTAAACAAATATTCAAAAAAGAACAGAAAAGATACAATGGAAAATACAACATTACACAGAGATTTTTCCCCTGGAAACCCAAACCGGGAAAACCAACATATATTATATTCATTCATTGTGTTACATTGTTTACAATACAATATACATATAGGATCTAGCGACATCCAAAACCCTAACCCAATGACCTAGATTAGTCCAAAACCCTAATTCCTTAACCGAAAATAGAAAACCATAGGCAAAAACCATGTGCCGAAAAAACCACCTAAATACATGACACGTTTCTCGAGGTAGGTGTCACGTTTCCCGAGGCAGAAAAAATGTAACACTACTACTCGTGCAAAGAATATAGCACATACCCAACATTCTCCCACTTGTTTTCTTTGCATACAGGGGGTTACAGGGTTACATAGTAAAAAATCTAGGGCAACAATGCCCATGGATCCTCTACACCAATAGAACTTCTCAGTGCTCACATATTTTTTTAATGAGTCTACAACATTCTTCAAAGTGTCTGCCTTCATCAGTGATACTTTCTTTTCTTCAATCATGTCTCTCACAAATTGATATTGAACATCAATGTGCTTTGTCTTTGAATAATAAGCAGGGTTCTTCACCAAAAAAATTTCACTCTGACTATCACACTCTATCCTTATAGCTTGTTGAACCAACCAAATACTTGGACACAATATTTATAACCATACTGCTTCCTTACTTGCATGAGTGGCTGCCATGTATTCATATTCTGTAGTTGAAAGTGACACTACAACCTATTTTTTGATCATCCAACTTATTGCTCCTCCAAACAAGTTAAACACATACCTTCTTGTAGATCTCCTACGATCCAAATCTCTAGCCCAGTTTGCATCCACAAAGTCATGTGTATCGACCACTCTGTCCAATCCCAGTCTTCCTTCATAGCACAATCCATAGCTAGCAGTGCCACACAAATACCTGAAAACCCTTTTTACTGTTGTCCAATGCTCCTTCCCTGGTTTTGACATATACCTGCTCAAAACTCCCACTACATGTGCAATGTATGGTCTAGTACAGACCATTACATACATCAAACTGCCAACTGCACTCGCATATGGAACATGAGACATGTCCTCCTCTTCTTCATGTGTCTTGGGACACTGATCCACATATAACTTTACACCAACAAGAATAGGAACCTTGACCGGTTTACATTCCTGCATATTAAACCTCTGCAATATTATCTCAACATATTTTCTCTGATTTAACCAGAGTTTCCTCTTTTTTCGATCTCTTTTAATTTCCATGCCCAAAATGAAATTTGAAGCACCAAGATCCTTCATGTCGAATTTAGAGGAAAAATGAGTTTTCACATCCTGTATAATCTCCTTGTTGTTTCCTATCAACAACATTTCATCCACATACAAGACCAAATAAATTAAATGATCACCAATTAATTTAGAATACACACAGTGATCCTCTTTGCTTCTTGTGAATCCAAGTCCCAACATATAAGTATCAAATTTTTGATACCACATCCTTGGTGATTGTTTTAAACCATATAGGGACTTTTTCAGCTTGCATACCAACTCCTTTCCTTTCACAGCATAACCTTATGGTTGCTTCATAAAGATTTCTTCTTCTAGATCCCCATGCAGGAATGTTGTCTTCACATCCATCTGTTCTACTTCAAAATCAAATGCAACAACAACATATAACATAAATCTTATAGAGGTTAACTTGGCAACAGGAGAAAAAATCTCACCAAAATCAATTCCCTCAAC
>ML795681.1:0-20494 GCA_009831015.1 Picea engelmannii | reverse complement strand
GTGGTGTAGTAGACACTGCACGGCTGGAGTAGAGGGCTTGATGTACCGCTTTCAACTCTGTTGCAATCCTATCATACATGGTCTCCTGTTTTGCTTCGTTGTGTTGTAGAATGTCTTCTAAGGTATCTGATACAATGGCAATGATGAGGTTGATGTCATCCTGACGCAAAGCCGTGACCCTCACGGTTCGACCGCTCTCACCAGGATCTTCTGCTGACCTCAGCCCGAAGAGCATGTATCACTCTTCAATCCTGTTTCGACACTTTTCCGTCACCCACAGGGTACTCTGTTGATCTCCCAGCAAATTCCTCAGGAAATCGGGTTTCACGATATCGCGAAACTCGCAACACTATTCTCATGCAAATCGAAACTCCGATCCCCGATGGGTCAACGAGTCAACTCTCACTTCCCTTCATGGTTTTCCCTATCGGGATATCGCTACTCGTGATGCCAAAAATCTGGCTTTCCAAACTCCGAGCCTCGAGGTGCCGATCTTCCGATACAATGCCACCTAGACTCCACTCGTACCTGTGGTCCCACACTGCCACGTCACCTTCAGGATTTCACGGATCGCGAATCCATGATGTAAGTTTTTCCTTGATGTTGAAAACCCCGAACACCGAACCCCGATTCTCCAACTCCTCGGAATCTTGCGCCATGTGTCCCTGCTTCGATCGACGGCTCCCGTTGATTCGGGAAATCGCGAATCGCGATTTCAACGAGCACGAAACTCTTGCCCCGTCAAATGTCGAACGTCAAATGCTGAAACCCGATGGGCTTTGATCCTTCCTATGCCTATGGGTTAACTCCCTCGCAGCTCCTCCCAGATCCAACGGTCAGCGGGATTTCACGATTCCCTCCCACGAATTCTGTCCGTTGATTCCCTACCTTGGAGATTTTTCTGCTCTAAAGCTCCTTCTTGTTCGAATCTCTCCTAGGTCCTTCTCCTACGGTATCAAGAAGGAACTATCCCTCCTGAGCTTATCTTTGCCTCACAATTATTTATGAGGACTTATAGCACACACTCCTTGCGCTTGGTATCCAATCACTCCCCAAGTGTTGGATCTTCTGGACTCTGTGCGCTTCTGCAACAGTAATCCCTGCCTTCTTTTTCTCAGACTAACTACTGAGACTCCAGTCTTGGCCTGCACTTCACCTGCATGGCTCTGATAACCCAATTCAACTTCTGGGCATATGAGAACAAGAGTTCAACTGTCTGACCTCATCAATGCACTCTATGCGGATGAATTCCACTGCACTCTATGCAGGAATCTCCTGGCTCAGACAGAGAAACAATTGAAACTCATTCTCCTCTTTTTTAGACTTCAATAAACCTCTGAAGTCACATGCACAGCATATTCAAAAGCAAATGCATAATAGAAAGCAAACATCCGTGAGCATAATATCAATACAGAGAAACAACACAAACCATGAAAGTGAATCAAATACTTCCTTCCATTAATTCAATCTGTACATGGGTGTTCTTCACAAGTTCTCTGCTCTGCTCTCCTCTTGCTCTCAATGATGATAATCTTCATAATACAATAATACAAAGGAGGGTGCCTATATTCTGTTTTCCCTCTCAAAATCTGAAACTATCAAATCTACAATAAATTCCTATCTAACAGCATTTAAAACTAATAAATGCCTTCCTATCTACAATACAATACAAGTGCGCTTCTTTATGAGTGGCTTCATGAAAGAGTGGCACTACAATTTCCAAAGCATTTCAAAAACATATGTGTTGGTACTGTCCAGCTGTATTTTCTTTTTCCTCGCGCGGGCTCGCTTGATGAGGTGTGGATGCTCCTGCATCATACTCCTCGGCTCAAAAGATTTCATGGGCTCCTGTCCATGAGCTCCTGCACAGTCTATCCATGCTTCTGTATAACTGCGTCTGTCTCCTAGCTGGCATCCTCCACTGGGTGATTCTTCCATTTCACCAGGTATTCAAAATACAGCTTCCTCCTGGTCTTCTTTCCAACTCGTTTATCCAGTATGCACTCCATCTGAGGTTTCTGGGCAACTGGTAATTGTTTCTGCCACTGGATCACTGGTTCCTTAGTTCCAGTGTTTGTTTCTCTAGCCCGGTATGGGTATAAATCCAAAATTTTGAATATCGAAGATATCCCGATCCCATCCGGCAACTCAAGCTCATATGCATTTTCTCTGAACTTCTTCAGGACTCTGCACGGCCCAATCTTCTTCATCTTCAATTTGTTATACGTTCCCCTTGGGAACCTTTCCTTCCTCAAGTGTGCCAGAACCATGTCACCAAATTCAAACTAAAGTTTCCTCTTCCTCTGATCGGCTTTGCGCTTATACTCTTGATTTGATTTCTACAGTCGCTGCTTCACCTTCGTGTGAAGTTCCTACATCGCTTCAGCAAACTCTTCAGCACGAGCGCTGCTAGTTTCAGCCTGTTCTGACTCCCTGAGCTCAAAAACTCCTCTTGGCTGTGTCCCATACAAAATCTGGAATGGGCTTCTTCCTGTACTCCGATTCACCGAATCGTTGTACGCGAATTCTGCCTGTGGTAAAACTTGGTCCCAACTGTTGTGGTGCTCTGTCACCAAGCTCCTCAATAGATCCCCCAGACTTCTATTGACCACTTCTGTTTGGCCATCCGTCTGTGCATGGTAAGCTGAACTAAAATCCAAATTAGTTCCCAACTTCTTCCATAGCGTCCTCCAGAAATGACCAATGAATTTGGTATCCCTGTCTGAGACTATGCTTCTCGGCAATCCATGCAATCTGACGATTTCTTTGAAGAACAGATTTGCGATGTGCGTCGCATCGCTAGTCTTCTGACACGGTATGAAATGTGCCATCTTTGAAAACCTGTCCACCACTACAAAGATGGAATCAACTCCTCTCTGCATCCTTGGCAGTCCTAGCACAAAATCCATGCTAATTGCCTCCCATGGTCTCTCGGGTATAGGCAATGGCTGATAGAACCCTGTGTTCTGCATTCGGCCCTTCGCATGTTGACATATCCTGCATCTGTCAACAAACCTTTTGACATCAGTGCGCATCCCTGGCCAAAAATACGACTCACTCAGCTTGGCGAACGTTTTATCATGTCCAAAGTGACCTGCTAATCCACCGTTGTGTTTTTCCCTCACTAAATTCTCCCTCATGGAGCAATCTAGAATGCATAGTTGATTGCCTCGGAACAATAATCCTTCCTGGATCATGAAATCTATCCAAGGGATCTGATCTCTGAGAATCGGATTCTCGGCTGCTTCGTAAGCTTCCCCAAAATCTGCATCACCTGCATACATATCTTTCAGGTTTTCAAAACCCAATGTCTTGACCCTGAATTCCTGCAACAACAAACATTTCCTGCTCAAAGCATCAGCCACTTTGTTAGCAGTTCCTGAAATGTGCTTAATGACAAATGTGAAATTTTGCATGTACTCTACCCATTTCGCATGCTTTTGGTTCAACTTCTCCTGTTGACTTACAAACTACAATGCATGATTATCGTTGCACAAGACGAATTCCTTGGGTATCAAGTAATGCCTCCACTTCTTCAATGCCTGTATGATGGCATAGAATTCCCTATCATACGTGGAGTATTTCAGCTTTGCATCATCCAATTTCTCACTGAAATATGCAACAGGTCTGTCATCCTGACTCAGGACCCCTCCAACAACATATCCACTGGCGTCACACTTCACTTGGAAGGTTTTCAGAAAATCAGGCAACACCAACACTGGTTGCTCTGTTATTTTTTGCTTCAACAAATTGAAGCTCCTTTGAGCCTCTGATGTCCAATGAAAAACTTTATGCCGCTTCTTCACTGTGTCCATCATTGTTGCACTGATTCCACTGAAATTCTGAATGAATTTTCTGTAGAAACTAGCCAATCCATGGAAACTCCTCACCTCAAAAACATTTCTCGATGATGGCCAATTCCTAATTACTTCCACCTTTTCAGGATCCATCTTCAATTCATTCGTCGAGATTATAAAACCCAAATAAATGAGTTCTATCTTCATGAAGGAACACTTCTTCATGTTGACCAACAACTTCTCCTGCTGCAGTCTTCTCATCACAATGGCCAAATGTCTTAAATGCTCAACCTTGGTTTTACTGAAAATCAATATGTCGTCCAAATATACGACCACAAATTTTCCAATGAATTCCCTCAGGACTTCATTCATTAGCCTCATGAATGTGCTCAGCGCGTTTGTCAAACCAAACTGCATGACCATCCATTCATACAAACCCTCGTTTGTCTTGAATGTTGTCTTCCATTCATCTCCCTCTCTCATTCGGATCTGATGATATCCACTCTTGAGATCAATTTTTGAAAAATAATTTGCCCCACTCAGGCAATCCATCAAGTCATCCATTCTCGGTAGTCGAAATATGTACCTGATGGTGATTTTATTTATCGCTCTGGAGTCTGTACACATCCTCTAGCCTCCATCCTTCTTCGGACTTAGTACTGTTGGAACATCACATGGACTAAGACTCTCCCTCACCAGTCCTTTATCCAACAAATCTTGCACTTTATTTTTGACCTCCTCGTTCTCCTGAGGTGTCAACCTGTACGCTGCCTTATTTGGCAAACTTGCTCCAGGTATGAGGTCAATATGGTGACTCACACTCCTCATCGGTGGAAACGAACGAGGTAGTTCGTCCATGATGATATCAACAAACTCTCCCAACAGTTCCTGAATCTCTTCTGGCAAGTCGTCCACTCTTGTACTTGTCAGGACAATTCTCGGTTTCCTGACAACAAAGAATTGTGGATCTTCATTCTTCTCCATCTCTATGAGAAGTTCTTTCCCACTCATGAGAAGTATTGAGATGGTTACTTCTGGCTTCACTTCTTTATCCTTTATCGGAAGCAATCTGTGTGTTCTCCCATCCTTTTCCAAGGTGTATGTGTTCATCCTCCCATCATGAACAACATTTCTATCATATTACCATGGTCTACCCAACAATATATGACATACGTCCATGGGAATAACATCACACAAAATCTCATCATTGTAATTCCCTATTTTGAATTTAACTAAGCATTGTTTTGTAACACTTAGCCGGTGTCCCTTTTGTAGCCACGAGACTTTATATGGACTCAGGTGCTTAGTTGTTTCCAGCTCCAACTTTCCCACCATCTCGGATGAAACGAGATTATCGGTGCTCCCGCTGTCCACAATGACTTTGCATTTCCAGCCCTTGGTTGTGCAAGCGGTTCTAAATAGTCTGCTCCTCTGCACTGATCTTTCCACCTCTTTCTCAGGTGTCAAAAGGATCTTATGCATCCCAAGCGATCTTCCACTGTCTGCACCTTCGTTCTCAGCATCACGCCTCTACGCTTTAGTGATGTGAGCTTCACTTCTGTCCGGCTTCCTGTCTGGACAATCCACGGCTTTATGTTTGTCTTTTCCA
Source organism: Picea engelmannii (assembly GCA_009831015.1). Taxonomy (NCBI): domain Eukaryota; kingdom Viridiplantae; phylum Streptophyta; class Pinopsida; order Pinales; family Pinaceae; genus Picea; species Picea engelmannii. The sequence continues at coordinate 15,088 of ML795681.1, read as the reverse complement.
CATGTAAAACATGTGATGACTCCTCCTCGACCTCTTCCTCTGCCTCGGTTACGAGGAAAAGTGCTTACGTCAGCATATCCTCCACCCTGCTTTGTATGCTGCCTCCTCGGCTCAGCATATTGCTGCCTCTGTTCAGTTTGTGGTTGCCTTTGCTGTGAGGTTCCACCTCTCTCGGCCTTACCCTGAGGTCTCTTCCATTCCTCCTTGGGCTTCTGTGGTTTTTCTTCGGCGATCGCCTTGCCTCTGGGCTGGCTCCTGCCTCGCCCTCACTGACCTTGCTTGTGGCTCAGCTTCTCTTCAGATTTTAAAGCCATCTGGTACGCATCTTCCACCGTCCTGATGGTTAGCATGCTTAGCTCATCCTGAATGTCGTATCTCAACCCATTCAGGTATCTCTCCACCTTTTCGTCATCACTCTCCCGATGACCAGCTCTGATGTTGAGCCTGTAAAATTATTCAGTGTACTCCTTCACCGTCATCATCTTCTGTCTCAGGTTCTGCATTCGCTTGAACAGAGTGATCTGGTAATCTCTCGGGATGAATTTCGCTTTCATCTTAGCGATCATCCTATCCCAGCTCTTAATTTTTTGTTTTCCTTTGCAGCGCCTATCAGCCTGCAACTCATCCCACCATAAGGCTGCGTGTCCTTTCAACTTTGTAACGGCATGCCTTACCTTCTTGTCCTCTTCGATATCTTCGTAATCGAAGTAGGTGTCGAGTGCTCGGATCCAATCCAGCAACTCTTCTGCATTTAGACTCCCCTCATAGACGGGAATGCCCACTTTCGTCTTTGAGCTCATTCTGGAGATGGCTCTAATCAACCGTTCGGTTGAGGCATCCTCTGCTGAGACCTCCTCTGCATCGTGTCCAACCTCTTCTTCCACCTCGGAATCACTGAACCCTCCAGCGCCGACTCCACGCCTTTGGGTGGTCTCCATCTCTTTGAGTCTCGCCCTGAGATCTCGTATTTGACGCTCCATTTCTAGATTCCCTGTCGGCCTTCCTCTTCTTTGCACATCCCTATCTTCACGATCAGGTGACTGCCTCTCTCTTCTGGACGGCATGGTGTAATCATTTCTTTCTCCCTGCTACCTGAACAAAGAGAACTCTTCTCCCACTCTGATACCACTTGACGCAAAGTCGTGACCCTCACGATCTGACCGCTCTCACCAGGATCTTTTGCTGACCTCGGCCCGAAGAGCGTGTATCACTCTTCAATCCTGTTTCGGCACTTTTCCGTCACCCATAGGGTACTCTATTGATCTCCTAGCAAATTCCTCGGGAAATCGGGTTTCACGATATCGCGAAACTCGCAACACTGTTCTCGTGCAAATTGAAACTCCGATCCCCGATGGGTCAACGAGTCAACTCTCCCTTCCCTTCGCCGTTTTCCCTATCGAGATATCGCTACGTATGATGACAAAAATCTGGCTTTCCAAACTCCGAGCCTCGAGGTGCCGATCTTCCGATACAATGCCACCTAGACTCCACTCGTACCTGTGGTCCCACACTGCCACATCACCTTCGGGATTTTGCGGATCACGAATCCACGATGTAAGTTTTTCCTTGATGTCGGAAACCCCGAACACCGAACCCCGATTCTCCGACTCCTCAGAATCTTGCGCCACGTGTCCCTGCTCCGATCGACGGCTCCCGTTGATTCGGGAAATCGCGAATCACGATTTCGACGAGCACGAAACTCTTGCCCCGTCAAACGCCAAACGTAGAACGCCGATCCCCGATGGGCTTTGATCCTTCCTGCGCCTACGGGTTAACTCCCTCACAGCTCCTCCCAGATCCAATGGTCAGCGGGATTTCGCGATTCCCTCCCACGAATTATGTCCGTTGATTCCCCGCCTTGGAGATTTTTCTGCTCTAAAGCTCCTTCTTGTTCGAATCTCTCCTAGGTCCTTCTCCTACGGTATCAAGAAGGAAATATCCCTCCTGAGCTTATCTTTGCCTCACAATTCTTTATGAGGACTTATAGCACACACTCCTTGCGCTCGGTATCCAATCACTCCCCAAGTGTTGGATCTTCTGGACTCTGTGCGCTTCCACAACAGTAATCCCTGCCTTCTTTTTCTCAGACTAACTACTGCGACTCCAGTCTTGGCCTGCACTTCACCTGCACGACTCTGATAAACCAATTCAACTTCTGGGCATATGAGAACAAGAGTTCAACTGTCTGACCTCATCAACGCACTCTATGCGGATGAATTCCACTGCACTCTATGCAGGAATCTCTTGGCTCAGACAGAGAAACAATTGAAACTCATTCTCCTCTTTTTCAGACTTCAATAAACCTCTAAAATCACATGCACAACATATTCAAAAGCAAATGCATAATAGAAAGAAAACATCTGTGAGCATAATATCAATACAGAGAAACAACACAAACCATGAAAGTGAATCAAAGACTTCCTTCCATTAATTCAATCTGTACATGGGTGTTCTTCACAAGTTCTCTGCTCTGCTCTCCTCTTGCTCTCAATGATGATAATCTTCATAATACAATAATACAAAGGAGGGTGCCTATATTCTATTTGCCCTCTTGAAATCTGAAACTATCAAATCTACAACAAATTCCTATCTAACAGCATTTAAAACTAATAAATGCCTTCCTATCTACAATACAATACAAGTGCGCTTCTTTATGAGTGGCTTCATGAAAGAGCGGCGCTACAATTTCCAAAGCATTTCAAAAACATATGTGCTGGCGCTGTCCAGCTGTATTTTCTTTCTCCTCGCGCGGGCTCGCTTGATGAGGTGTGGATGCTCCTGCATCACATCCACCGTTAGCACAGTCTGAAATGGCGGTTTATTGGCTTTTGACTTCTTCCGCGATGTAGGTTTCCTACGGGAAACCTTTATTTTCTTGGATGTCTCAGCTTCATCAAGGGGATCCCTAGGTGGTGTTACTTCGCCCTACTCTAGTTTGTATTATTTCCCATCGTTCTCTTCCTTGTCTACTTCATCACCTCCTCCCCCTCTAGGTGAATATGAAGCAGTCTCTTCTGATGTGTTGTTCGACTCGTGTACCTCTTCCTTCTTTTTCCTTCTTCTAATGTTGGGTGCATCATATTCTTTGCGAGTGACCACAGGACTGTCAATGAGGTCAGGGTCAGACAGTTCTTCCTGGTCGACTGGTATAAGGAACTTTGTAGGCCATTTCTTAGTTATTTCTTCCATGTCCTCCTCAGTGATCTTATAGTAGGAATGAAGCTCTTTTTTATGTTCGTCTCTACGCCCAGTGATATAAATAAAATATCTATATGCATGGAACTTTACAAATGGCCTGAACCTGTGCAACGTGTTCGGTGTCATACGAGGGAAATACTTAATAGCCCACTTCAACTGCAGGTAATAGGTGTGGAACACTACGTTTGACTGTCATTTTTTAGCCATGTCGCTCAAGTACCAGAGCATAGTGAACTTCGCAATGAGGGGTTCAGACCGCTCAATCTCAGGGAAGGTCGCTACTTCCGGCATCTCCCATGCAATGAAGGCAATGAGGATCAACATCTAGCTGAAATGGAACTCATGGCCCTGATCCTGAGCTTCACGACAGTCTTTCTCTAATTGTTTGATGAGGTAACTTGCCCAGTTCATTTGTATTCCTTCAATGCATTTTCCCGCAAGGTCAACAACGAACCCCGTGACCTGCGTGGGTCTGTTCTTCCTTACTATCTTACTAACGATCAACTAGAAGGCTAGGTGCACTGCGCCATTTTAGATGGAATCTACCTTGTAGCCTCACTTCCCCTTCTCCACATTGCCATAGGTGTCTTTGATTCTCTGCGCTAGGGCACGATTTGCAACCTTCCTTGGATAAAAGTCTTGTGGGTCTGGTCCTTGCATGCTTAATTTGGTGATTCGATGGATCAACGCTAGATCTATGGTGATGCATCTGTCCAGCCACAAATAACCTCCATGGAAGCAAGACAACATGAGTTTAACGCACACATTAACCTCTTGATGCCTTCCAAAGTGGGGTATCTTCATTATGTTCAGGATGGTGGACTTTGCGATGTCCATGGTCCACAGATTGGGGATGATATTCAAATTCATCCCCTTGGTCTTGGTCAAATACTTATGTGGGGCGAGCATGCCATGGTTCTTGCGATGTCCCAAGTTGAGGTCACTGATCTTCAACGTCATAATTTGTCCCAACTGTAGTCCAACTGCGCGTATCCCCTTCAGGAGGTGCATAATGATTAAGGTGTAGTTGAAATCCCTTAGGACACTATCATGACTAACTGCACCGACTAGTGGTGGGATATAGTCGGGTAGGATATATGGGATGAGCTTCACATTCACCAAGTCATCATGATGCTTGCTACTTTTCTCAGCAGAGGGTCGGCTAGATCGACGCTGCGCAGCCGACGGGGATGCTTCCAATCCTTGTGTCGATGAAGCTTGTATGCCTACGGACATCACCTTTTTAGCCATGAGATCTATTAGGATTTCTTCGATGAAATTTTCTACTTCGCTAATGTCGTCCGACATACACGCTCGAGCTCAGATATCTTAGGTCGATGATCAAACATTGAATGTAACAGAATGGGTGGCAAGCTCTCAATAGGCACTGCACGAAAGCAACTAGTTATCTGTGGGCTCAGATAATCACAATTGGCAAAAGTGTTCTCGGTGAAACGCTCAATGGGATAAATAGACAACGTCGTAACAGACTCTTCCAATGGGCAAGAATGCTTCAATCAATGCAATTCCATCTATTATGGCACGGTCCCAACGGTCCAATGGCGAATGTTCCATCAATAACTGTGTTTCTAATCATTCTGGAGCGTCGTTCTAAAATTCGGGACGCTCCAACGGTCATATTTCTTCATCATGGAGAAGTGCCAATCTATGATGTTCTGATATCCCAACGAATTTCTAGTTCTGCAAATCTTCCTTTTGTGAAGTCCTCTCTAGAACTTCTTGCATTTTTGTTTCTTTCTTCTTACTGAGCTTTTTGTCTTTCTTTCCTGTGATTTGATTCACTAGTTTCCTCTTACCATTATTTTTCTTATCTTCTCTTGGCATATTAACTTCACACTGTGGAGGGTCTTTCATAGGGTTCAAGGGTAATACTTCTTTTCTTTCTGGGGTAGGTGCTCTACTCTCCTGTATGGACAAGGGTGTCAAGTCTTTCTGTGTTCTTTCAACTTTGATGGACAAGTCTCTGGTCCTTAGTAGCTTTGAATTGTCCTCCTATTCTTCTGTAAAGTGCGTTATTCTCCTAGCCATGAAATCTCTTAGTTCTTTCTTTTTCTGTTCTAAGGCTTCCTCTTCTTGTTTCCTTCGTATCTGATTTTTCTCAACTCAAGTTTTTCCTAGCAAAATAGCAAATGGGGTGTTATTCTCAACAAACTTAACGATCTCAAATTATTCTTCTGTCGAAGTTCCATGAGCACTCATAGGTATCTGGGTAAGTCTTCCACATAGGTTTATCATCTTCCCTTTAAACAATCATCTTCCTCCCAATGAAGGAACCATAGCAGGTTTTCCCAAAATTTCCCAAGTTCTTTCTGTCATGATATTCACCCGTGTTTCCTCATCCAGAACACAGTCTATGTTGAAGTCTCCTATTCTTGTTTCTATGCACTCTTTATTTTTTAAGGCCTCTGATAAGTTGATGTCTCTGTGATCATTTAGGGTTTCTTTCATCTGCAATAATACAGTCTCTGATTCTTTTTTGTTCTTGATCATATTCTTAGTCTCTTGACCTTCCTTGTGGTCTTCTTGTCTCATGTTCATCTTTTCAACTTTAGCAATCATTCTAGGGAAATCCAAAACTTCATGTCCAGTATCCTTACAACAAAGGAAAATAGGACCTCAACCAGGGAATTCCTTAGCAAGATGTCCTGGTCTTCTACAATTATAGAAAAGAGTCAATCCTCTCTTTCTCTTGAACGATCCCCAACCTTTCGTGTATTGCGCACTGGGATCAAAGTGGTGGATCTACAAAAAAATCTTTCTAGGATCCTGCATCCATTTGTTAGTCCAAACATTCTTTCTATGCATAGGAATAACATATCTTTCACTAGTTCTATCACATCTTTTCATATCAAATCTTCTTTCTTCTAGTCGTGCCCTAGTTTTCAGACTAGGAAAAAATATATGAAACATACCTAGATCCTTTCTTTCGGAACAAAAATTTTCACTTATATTACCTTTATCAAATAACAAAGCTTTAAGATATTACCTCTTTTCTTCAGATCTGATTTCTTTTCTTAGCATAGATCTATTGTGCACTAAAGCAACAGATCTATGCATAGAGCTTTCTCTTTTCTTCAATTCCCAGCAATCATAGTTTCATGTCCGGGCAATGGAACCATTTGTTGGCACAGGGGTAGACCCAGGGTTCAATGCCTCAACAACGCACCAACAAAACCCTAACTACCAACCCTTTCGACAACACCTGCAAAGCAGATGAAGTCTCACCCAAGGTAGATGCAGGGTGGGTTGCAGTACTCAAGTGTCTGCAACCTAGTTGGGACACAGATCTATGATTACAATACTTAATAGAGAACTTAGTAGTTAACATTATTTATTATTTATCCCCTATCCACTTCATAGGAGAAAACCCTAATTACATGACAGTGTAGTATTCAACAAGATCTAACACATCCAAGCACTTAGCATATAGAAATAGATCTGATGTAGTATTCATTCACATTACTAAGCACTAAGCTACTATATCAGATGCATTTAACATATATTGTTATACTAAGCATAACTCAAATAACAACCATAATGCACAAAGAAACCATAACACGGGATATGCGTGGTTCACCCCCAGCGTGGGGCTATGTCCACCAACTCTTCGTCTTATTTATTATCTTCTACCAATCTCCTTACATGCACAGAGCATCAAACCCCACTCTGCCTAGGACAAGAGATCTGCGCGCACCTCGCCAGATCCTCCTTCCCTGAGTCAAGTCACAACACAAAGCCTCTTTACAGTCACTTGCACTTAGCTCTACAAGTTCTCAACACATGGTATGCACAAAGCTAACTCATTCCTATAGATCCAACTACTTACATCACTTGCACTCAGCACAATATAGCACTTAGCACCACATCTCTCTCTACTTACATCGCCTAGCTTTCTATTTATACATTACAAAAGGGCCTAAGCATGGGTAAACCCATGGGTCGACATCCCATATCCGTTACATAAACCCAAAACCAAAAAAAATCCACAAAAGGGGGGCGATATCCCGCGATCTCCGCTTCGCCTGGCGCTCCGTCTTGGATCAACCTGTCAAAGTCCCAAAATTGGTCAAACATGACCAGTGTTTCCAAAAATCTGGTCAAGCGCCAACATGTCCATCAAAATTGTGGCTTGTCCCAATCAAGGATAATTCGACTAGACATGATTCAAGTCGATCAGTAATGAAATTGATCTGACCCGTCGAAAGTCAAATCGACCAAGTAATGGGATGACCAGAAAGGTGATTTGACCAAATAATAAATCGATCAACAATAGGATTGAGTCAACCAGTTAAATGAAAGTCGACTTCGATTGTAACATAAGTCGACTAGGTAAGTATAATTTGAACAAGAAGTTGGAAACTTGGCCTTTGACATATAAAATCAACTTTAAAAATTGATCACTAATCCAAGGAGAAAGGAGCGGTTCAAATGATGATAAATTGGATCATTTGAGTATAGAATCGCCCATGCAATGAGAAATCGACCAAGAAAAGTGAGAAAACGTCCCATGGACTTGCAAAACGTCCCAAGCAAGTGGAAAATTTCCCAGGTAATTGGAAAATGACCCACGCAATGTAAACTTGACCTAGCATTTACTTTGTATGCCCAAGGGAATGTGAAATCGCCCAACATATTTAAGTTCAACCTGGAAATTAATTTAGATGCCCCATCACTGAAGAATTCAACCTAGTGGTATTCAAATCGACCAAAGGGAGTTAAGTCTACTAGAAATTGAAGGAATCGACTAACAATGAAAATTAATCAACTAGCAAACAATTGCCCGGGAGAGAGGATTATAGTCTAGGTAGATAAAAAAACTTTAGAAATTAATTTAGATGCCTAAGAAATGTAAATTTGACCAATGGACAAATTTTAATATCCATTAATAGTTGACTTCGATAAGAAATGGACGATAGACATTTGAGAGCTATTGTGGTTCCTCGTTTCCATTAAAATCCAATTACAAGAAACAATTTAAAACACATGGGAATCCATATCTCATGTCATAAATGAAGCAAACAAAAAAATTGATAGCTCAACATACTGAAATCAAACACAAGCAATCCCTGGGAACTCAGGAGTTTTACACTGGGAAAAACCAGCTTCAAATGGGCCTCAACATTTTCATTCTAGCAGTCTCTGATATAATGCATTCACGGATTCCGATGCCTCTTTCTCCCTTGATCAAAATTCCCATTGAGAATGAGAGTGATGGAGGAAATAGGGAGAGATGGGGGGTAAGGGGAAGGCCAACAACCATGACCCTTCACTTCTCGTTCCTCATCATTCTCTCTTATTCCATTTTCTTATTACATTTAATTCTCTATTTTCCTCTCACATTCTCATTTTTGTCTTATTCAAATTTCACATTTACATTGCTTACACAGTTTATTTACCTTCATGAACTATCGATTTAATCTTTCAAGCACTGAGTCTTACACCCATTCATCGGTTCAGATCTATTTTGGATCACACCTCCCCATTGAGAGGCTTTTTGGTCTCCAAAATCTCAAGGAAACCAATTTGTATCAATGTACTTATGTCTACTTATTTGGAACGTGACTCTGACATTGGCTCATGTCTACAACTCTAACTCTAGATCTGGCTCTAGCTACTGGCTTTGGTCCTTGGCTATGGCTCTTTCTCTAGTTCTAGCTCATTTGTTCCCATAATGCATAAATCCTCTCACTGACTCTCAACTCTGAGCAATCTCTAGATATGAAATATGGAATCAACATCCATTCCCATGTCCTTCTTTGTCTTAGATATGGTCAATCTTGGAAGTCATGAAGCCAAGTCTAATGTTGGTATTATTTTTCGATGTGATCCCAACATGCTACCATCACGTATCAATCCTATGAAAGGAAGTGTGGTTTCCTTCTTCAACTAGGATTGGTTTCTTCCTAGCATGGAAAGAACTCTCTAGTGCATGCACATGCTTGCAATCACACCGTGGAGTTATCAAGAACTCCTCTAAGGTCATTGACCTTCGTGCATGTTGTAACATAAAACTAAATTTTCATAAAAAATTAGAATTTCTTTAGCACCTAGGATCCCAATTTATTAAACGTTCTAGCTTGAATAAATTTCGACTCTAGTTCTATTGTTTTAAGTGATGAAATCTCATAAGGGACATTTAATTTTATTGAATAGTTTTATTTGTTTTCTCAAAATAAACCGAAGGTTTAAACAAAACCTTCGTAAATTATTTTGTTTTGTTTTATAAGCTTATTTTGTATGTAATTCTAACAAAACATGCATCTTTGTCACATTTCTAATCGCGTGCAATATCGACGATCCACAATAGATTTTTTCCCCCCCATATTCTCGACGTTTAACCAAAGGAGGTCGGGTCGAAAAACTCTACCCAAAGGTTAAGTTTTGCGACGTGTAAATCATCAATAAATTTTGGCCCCTGGGGTATGTGGTTGATTTAACCACATCCACCCCCCTCCCCCCGAAATTAACACAAGGTATACACATGTCCAATCATGACGTCAATTGACAGACAGGTAAAAAGATCATTTGTTTATTTTTAAATTTGATCTTTCTCCAATTAAACAATGACATGTATCTCTTTTCAAATAAAAAAGGGGGGTAAAGATCAAATTATCATTCATTTTGAATTTTCAAAGGATTCTAGCATCGGGTTCATCGTTCCTACAAAATTTTCCATCGTAATCCTAGCCTGATACTAGGCCTAATCCACGTCTTCCATGGGTAAATATGAATCTTCTCATTTATTTAATCAATGTTTAAAATGCAATCTTCTCAAATATCATAGACCAGTAAAAGCACAAATGTTGTAGAAGAAGACCTAGTTGACAAGGATGAAGATATCTTTGACCATGTCCTCTCTTTCAAACATTTTGAGATATATCAACAGATAAAATAATAATTTTCTAGTATGGTTGACCATTACTACACATGGGTATCTGACCTCGCTAAATTTTCGATACCCCGGGTCTATCAGCTCTCGAAATTTGTCATATGGTGTGTGGAAAATCATATGCTCTCAAAATGAACTATAATTTCTTCTTATGGTCCTGTTCTTATTGAGATAACCCCTCAATCAATTTCTGAAATGTTGAGATGGCCATTGAATCTATATAGTGAGCCTTTAATTGAGCTTATAGTGGCCAGGTGTTTCACAAAGCTTAAACCCGCGGAGAGGTTTACCTTGCTACAGTCATATATGTGCAAAAACCTCATTACCTCTGCTGATAATACTGTCATCCAGTCTAGATTATTTCCATAATTTCTATAATTTGGGGGGGGGGGAAGAAGATTTAATTGTAGATGATTTTGGGTTAGGTATCATGGCTTCCATATGTCCAATTACAACCAATCCCATTACGAAATTTAATTTTCCCCAATTTTTAGCCGACCAAATCCACTATCATCTCTCTAAAATCGAATCCCTTTGAAACTTCAAATATCAATCATATTTGGTTCACCTCTTCTTGTTTTCACAAATTTTCCATTTTTATGCATCTAGGGTTGAAAATTAAAGATGATCTTGGTAATCCTAATTCAATCATTAACTAGACTCCTATCATTAAGAAGAAACCTCTAAATATTGGATTTCCTCTATATATTAACCAGTTCATTTCCAAACCTTACCAAATAATATTCAACAAAAATACCCTATAATTTTTACTGAGTGTAAAAAAATGTTATAGTTGAATCCAGACACAAGAGTAGGAGATTGGTATATTTTTTAGCATTACGCTGAAATAAGAGTTTATGGTTGACAACTCCATCCTTTCTTGTTACTTGTTTTCTTAACTCCTAGTATTTTTTCTCTTGAATATATCAAGCAAAGGTTAAACACATATGAGGTTCATTTTGTGCCAAAGAAACATAAGGTGACTTTCAAATTGAAAAATGAGGTAGGTCCTTTTATTGTTAAAAATAGGGTAGCACTACAGATTACATCAAAGATTCTTTCACCTATGGGTTTTCAACAAGGAGAACCATGGAATTATGACCCTCGTGTTGTAATTTCTTCAAAGAATACCTCACATGGGAAGGCTCCTTATAAACACCAACAAAAATCTGAACTGGAGTTGTTGGAAAACCAGGACAGTTGGCAAGATGTGCAAAAACTTCTACAAATTGATGATAAGACATCAGACCAGTAGGTGAAGTCTCTATTAATGCAAAAACCTCAAAAATTCGACAAGACATATAAAAGGAGGAGTCCAGATTCAACTTCAAAAGATTCAAAGACAGAAGAAGGTGGACCAGTTAAAAGACAGAAATTGGAAACATTGAATGAAGAAGAAGATCAGGATGTACAAAAATAAATAACACCAGTAAACAGAGGTCATGTTATGACAGTAGAAATAACAACTTCAACAAATTCTAAAAATTTGGAAGAGCAAAGTGAAATTGAATCATTGATTACAAATCAACCCATTGATTATGTAAATCAATTTATGGAAACCAGACAAAAATGTGCAAAGATTAAGAAGAATATTACTCAAAATTTTGAACATGAGTCCTCTCAAGCCAGGATGATATCAATTGTGGATTATGAAAAAGGGAAACTAAACATAGTTGTTGTAGAAAAAAATGAGAAAAAGTAAGTGACAAATGTTTCCATTGATTTGAATGCAGAACACCCATTGGACAAATTTGATTTGCACAGGAAAACTGGGGAAATGATAAAGAGAGATTCTCTAATAGAAAACCTTACAATTAAAAAGCTTCAAGCCTTGAATGAAAAACTTATAACTCAGCTGAAAAATGAAAAATCGGGAAATAGATCAAGGTAGACAAGGATAGAGGAATTAGAAAAGTGGATAATATAACTAGGATCCAATCCAAGAGATGAAGCATCTATACAAGAATTAACAAATATAAAAGACATGGAAATCCAAGTGTTGAAGAAAAAGATAAATATCACAAGCATTGAACATGTACAAACTCTCGAACTACAAGTTATTCAAGCTAAGAAAGAACAACTCCTGAGAAAAATGGTGCAGATGGGAGAACATATTGAATTGTATGAAAGTTAAATGAAAATCATAAAACAAGGATCACGTTCTTCAGAAGAAGCCAAATCAGTAGACCCAATAGCTGTATTGACAAAACCAAGTTGACAGATCTAAATCCGAAGGGTGTGGAAATAGAAAAACTAAAGAAAACAATCTCATGTCAAAAAGAAGAAATCAAGGATAAAGATAAAACTATTGCACAATATCAAAAAATTGAAAACTAAAATGGAAAAGGAGATAGATCAATTGAGTGATAAGTTGTCTGGGAAACCATATTTGATAGGGGCTAGACATTTCATCTGAGATGAAATTATAAATGAGGTCACTAAGCATTGGGATTTCTTCAAAATTATTGATGATGAAATTCAATTAACATATGATATTGATGAGTTTTTGAAGAAATATTTTGTTGAATTGGAATCAAGATCTCGGGTTGCTACACAGGTCATTAGGTTCCTAAATTCAAATTCCAGTGAAGTACTCAAAATCAAAGGTATTCAATATAGGACAAAAATGGTCATGGAAGCTGAAAGAATTTTTACTAAAAGAAATTTGTTGTAGATAGCTAAAGATAAATGCACCAGTATGAAGAGATATGTTGATTTATTCACCACTAGATTTGAGAAATTGGTAAAGATCGGACTACCTTCAGCTTGGACCGACAAAGGAAAATTATTTTCATTTGAAGAATACTGAAAAAAAAATTGTTAATAACCACAGAAAACGATTCAAAATTTCAAGGGATATCTGATAAATTAAGAGGCCAAGTCATTATAGATTTACTAATGGATGGTTTTCATTTACTCTAGTTAATCAAATAATTGTTTCCAAATCCACCTACATATGAAAAGTACACAAATCTTGATATTTCCTACAAAAGGATGGAATCTTATTGATATCCTTCTAGTGACACTTGGAATCTTTTTCTCCATCTGATAGTTGGATGAGTCATCAAAGCAGTTCGAGATAGTCAGTCAATCTTCCAACAGTTTCCTATTTTTGTGGATCAAATATATTTTTGTAATCTAAATACTAAAAAATAGGATTAGATAACCAATTTTTGGTTCTGACCTAAATGTATAAATCCGAATGAAATATTCGATGTAAGGGTTCCGTTTTTGAGGCTTGAAGGACTATCTTTTGAATAAAAATTATCAAGTTTTTGAAGATTCAAACTTCGATGTTTTGGTCTGTGTAATCCTCTTTCTATGGTATTTCCATATTCTTAAACTTCTTCTTAAATGTGCCTATTGATATGGATGTGATGATTTAATATGACTACTACAATCATTTACTACAAAGGTATCTTCAAAGGTCACATATTTCTTCAACGTACTATAAGTATTAAAGAAGACATGTGCTTGAATTTTATTATTCATTTTTTAACAAAAACAAAATATTCTTTTCTATTCAAATTTTACTCTGGTTTAGATACAAATTTAATGATCATTTCTTCTATCTGAAAGTTAAATAGTGTTTATCATAAGATACACTATTTCACTATTCAATTTTGTTTCTTCTTATTTCCTCTGCCATCATCTTGAAAAATTTAAAGGTGACTGAAAGAAAGAAACTTTTCCTTCAAATATTTATCTATCATATATTCTAAGACTGGTAAAACAGGGCCAAACAAAGAAACAATTTAACAATTTGTTCTAAGACAGACCAACCAAAAAATAAATCAATTAATTCAATGGATGTCTTGGCATATTTTCATATCTAGAAACATCTCAAGGGTTACAACATTCTTTTGGCATTGTTGACGGGGACACAAATTAAATAAACTTATTTTTTCCTAGGAAAGACGACACTAAATCCTACTCATTGTTGGTGAACAAAGAGATAGGAAGGCTAAAATCCTTCACCTGGTGACTCCTTATTTCCAATCCTAGAATCATGAAAGAGAAACACTCGGGCTCACCCAGATCCTAAGAAAACTACGCCAATAGAAAACCCCAAAAAACTATTGTCATAGAAAAATCCTAAAAGTACTCTCATTACGCCTCCTACCATAACCTCCTATAAACTGTCATCTTCAACTCTTCCTAAATCGAAAGGAAAATATCCTCTTGATTCAAAGGATTCCATAGTAAAAAAAACTTGTAAACCCTTCTATTCCTTTGGAACCATCCCAACTTCCTTCTCCCGAAGAATCTCTTCCAAATTCCCCAAAACCATCTTTGATGATTTCTACAGCAGACTCGAGTAAAATTTTCCCTGAAAATTATATCAAACTTTATTTTAAAGACTCCATTATAGTCTCGCAAATTCATTCCTCCAAATATTCTCCCAAAATTTCCCCAAAGGAATCTCCAGAAGATCTTCTAGTTTTTTCTACAACCCCAAATTTTTCCTTTTTAGATCCAAAAGGGGACGTTTTATAGATCTCACAAACTTCCTCTTCAGATATCCCTCTTGACGAAGAAGAAGAAGAAGAAGAGCTTATAAATACTTATATCAATCCCCTTTCTCCTAATAATTCACATATTATACTCCAACACCTAATTATGGCAGAGAAAATACCACAACAACAAAATCCACCTCCCCCTCCCCCTTCATTAATAGTTTTCAATAAAGTTGTTGTTAGATATGCTCCTTTAAAACTTCCTCATAATCTCCATGACTTTCCTGATAATTATCTGAAACTATTGCCTAGATTTAATGGGGAGGGTGAGACTACAACTCTGGAACATTTGGAAGCATTTGATTGTTTCACTAACAATCAAGGCCTGGAATATGAAGATGTATATATGAGGATTTTCTTTCAAACATTTGAGGGTGAGGTGAGAACATGGATTAAGGGATTTCCCCCTAATTCCATTAATTATTGGGATGATCTAGAAACTGGTTTTCTTAGGCAATGGGGT
>ML795680.1:261784-271794 GCA_009831015.1 Picea engelmannii | reverse complement strand
GATTTGACCTGTGAAGCTAGGGAAGAACCTTGTTGTTCTTCTTATTGAGCACCCAGCACTTCCTTTTGGTTTAAGGGATGAGGACTTGGGGTAGTCACATAGCTTAGGATTGCTACAACTCACATTTAATCCCCCTAAGCTCAAGAGAGACCTAAAAACTTACTAAAATCAACCTACACACTTTTC
This sequence comes from Picea engelmannii, assembly GCA_009831015.1. Lineage (NCBI taxonomy): Eukaryota > Viridiplantae > Streptophyta > Pinopsida > Pinales > Pinaceae > Picea > Picea engelmannii. The sequence goes on along the minus strand of ML795680.1, from coordinate 271,608 downwards.
ACAACGTTTTCTTTCCAAGTTTTGTTATTTCATTCAAGCATTTTACTTTCAAGCAAATTACTTTCAAAGCAATTTTATTTTTCGGCAAATTCTTTAATTGTGGATATTCACTTTTACTAAAGCATTCTTTTTTCTTGGTTACAAATATTCTTTATTCTTTGGGAAATAATTATCTTAAGTGTAAAGTCATTTTTATTATTTTATTCATTATACTTTATTTCAAGTTGTAAAAATATCTTTAGTGTGCATATCTCAATAAGTGAATTTTGGTTATATTTAGGCACTGGTTTATTTGTGTCTTATAAAAGAAAAGGTTTGCTTGTCATTTGAAAGAATTGCATAATTGCATTTGTTGTTCGTCATTGGGTTGGGTCTCCTTAATTGATAAATTAATTAACTCCTAGAATCTTAACAACAAAACTTCACATAGTTTAATAGGGTCTACCCCCCTTGGCTTCCCTAGGAGTGAGCCTAGACGAAAGAGATCTAGATCAAGGTGACAGTGGGTCTAGACTTAGGTTTGTGCCTCTAAGGACACACCAAGTGGGTTGGAGATTTATCCACGCTTGTAGGTGTGTATTAGGACGGCAACACCCATCAGTCACTTTGACCTACTTTTGTGGTCATTAGTTGGACATTAATAAAACTATCTTATCTTATCTTATCTTATCTACTTTTGGTGCCCCATTTAATATGAGATCAGAGGGAGGTTCCATTGCTTCAACATATCCCATCGCCAAAGAAGATTTGCTAGCTTTACCACTCACGTGAGCCATAGATGGAGGTGTGTCTCATTTTCCAATGGCCCTCTACTATGAGATCAAAGGTAGATATTATTCCCTATTTCGGGACTTAAGGGACTCCATGTAATGTCCCCATTTTTGGACATTATTACATTACAGAGTGTTATGCCTACTAGAGTAGCCAGATAGGGATGACAGAGAGTTCGAGAGATATTAAGGGGTTTAATTGGGCCCGACTTGCATCGTTCAACATCAGGATCCATTATGCACAGCTTAGCTTTGGTTTCATTACATTCCGACGATTTTCGTAATTTTGAGTTATTATGGGTCATATCTTAATTAAATTCACTAAGAAGGTCATAATGGGCATATTACTTGGAGAAAACTCTTAGTGTAATAGCTCATTGCAATCAAGAGGAAGAGCATTACAGGATAAGATGATGAGAAGTGAGTTGCAGTGGTCGAAGAAGCCATAAGGATGGACAAATCACTTTTTAGAGGTAAAACGGTTAATTAATTAATTAATTAAGTGATTTAATCAAGGAATAATAAAATAAAGTAAAAGACACTTGGAGGGAAAAGGTCAATAGTGAATTAGGGTTTTGGGAAGCTATAAAGGAAAGGTAAAGCAACCTAATTTATCATTATGTAGATTTTGACTTGTCATTGAGGAGAGAGGCGCATCTCAAGAGAGATAGTTCAGTGGATTCCAGGAGGAAGACACCAGTTGGTTGATTTCGGTGTTGAGAGACACGCCCTTGTCACCGGGAAGATCACACAGGTCTTCCATCATTCTTCAGCAGCAGTTACACAGATTCCAGCAGCAAGGGTGCACTTATTCAGGGTGGAGCGCAGCTTCTGAGGAGGTTCAGTGGATCGACTTGTCCCTTTCAGGGAGAGTTCAAAGATTCCCCTCCGACCCAGTTGAGAGGAAGGCAAGGCGCGTCTTTTGCCTGGTTCCTCATCAGATTTCGACGGAGGAATCATCTGGGGCGCACTTTCCGGACATTGGGAGTGCGGCACTTGGGGAGGACACATTCGAGGTTCCCCAGCGATCATCAATTCAGATCCAGGGAAATCCTTCCGACCCATTTCACAGTAGGCCAAGGCAATCATTTTGAGACACATCTCAGCCGATTCCGACAGTGGAAACACTAGGGGGCAGTTTTCCAGTGGTAGAGGGGCGCATTCCCCCAAGGGAATCCATTCAGGGTCCAGACACACCAACAGAGGGGTCGATCAGTCACCAGGACTGAGAGGTAGAGCAGGGCGCACCATTTGGGACAATTTCCAAGCCATTCCGAGAGGTTTAGCCACTAGGGCAAACTTTTCGAACTTACAACAATTACCGTGCGAGCAGCCATAGTTCCAGCTCATCCATTGATTTTGTAGTGCTCATCTATTTATCGGGTATTATCATCTAGTTTGCTTATTGTATTCGAGCTAAGATCCTTTTGTCATTTGATCTAGCCGAGTGATTCATTTTTATTCAGTCGCATTCAGCATTTGTACTCCGCAGAGATATCATAATATAAACTTTGCAGTCTTTTGTCGCATTTGTTATTTGTATGATCATTTACATGTTGTAAACAATTAATCCTACACACACATTAGCAGAGTTTCCTAGACTAGCCAAGTCAGGAACATTACACTCCCTTTCCACCTCCTTTTGCTATCTTGGCCAAAGATTTATTGCTCTCTTCATGAGAAAAGCGTTCAGACACAAATCTCAGTCCTTGCGTGTCTCGTCTCAATCAAAGGATCACCTCATACTTCCTAGTTGTCTCGCTTGATCAAAACAGCAAATTACAAGTAGGAACCCAACATACTTTAGAGTCTAGATTGGTAAGGCCTCGTGTCTCCTTTTAACCTACCCTCACCCAAGTGGTTGATTGACCTCTTTGATACCCATGAGAGGATGTCATTCTAGATCACATGACATTCACTACTAGGCCAGCAAATGAACCAGTTCTGGGCAACACCAGAGTCTCCCTGCTCCCCCCCACATACTACTCCCTAGGTTTAACGGAGTAGCCAAGTGTCCATTCGGCAATTCTTCCCCACATGCTCAAATGTTAGAAGAGTTGAGCTCCCTCACTCTCATGCTCCCATTAGGACCACATAGTCAGGCCCCTCAACCACTCACCAGATAATATCATCCACCAATGCATCGATCCTTTCATAGTACTTGATGACTCTGACGACAAGCCCACATCTCAATCCCTTCACTCGTCCTCTATCACCAATGCTAGTAGACCTCGATATCCTCTCTCTATCTTTTGTTCAACATCGAGATTTTCTACTTCTAGCATTTTATTGTACCCGCACCTTATGTTATACTCTTTCCTAGCCAAACATTTAGCATCTAATTTCTAACTTGCTCTTATATCTTAATATTTCTCTACATTTAGCATCTAATTTCTAACTTGCTCTTATATCTTAATATTTCTCTACATTTAGCATTGATCTAGGAGATGCTTTCACACTCCCACTTTGTACCTGCATTGAATGTACTATCTTAGTCCCAATGACCTACTTTTGTTGTCATTTGTTAGACATTAATAATATTATCTGATCTTATCTTATCTACCAAGGCTCAGGGCGATCCCTCGCTACCTTCTTCCACTATCCAAACCAGAGATGTCTAGTGCTTTTATGAAGTGTTGGGATACATGATGTAGATCTTATGAGGAAATCCAAAGACATAACCTAAAAGGCTAATTACTTCCTCTTTTCAGTTTATCCATACAGTTAATGGCAAGAAGCAACAAGAAGTGACCCCAGAAACCCTATGCACTAGATTGTCAAACCCACCCTCACCAAGCTATTGAGAAGATCAGGTCTCAGTATGGTTCACTTACTCGACACTCACTTCAAGGAACCAGCCTTCCATCAACAAGTTCTTTCCAATGGCCTCCAGTGAGTGTTAGGAGAGTCTAAGCGGATCAAACCCAACTTCCGCCCAAGGTAACACAACCAAGGCCTCTCATATCTGGACTCTCCTATAAGGACATCATCAAGCAGTGTATTGGTTCCTCTGTGGTTGGTAGCTTAGCTGGGACGTCCTCATCTTCCTCCTCTATTTCTACTATTGTTTTTGTTGGAACACCAAGGGCTTCCTCTTCTGATGAGGATGAGTAGCCCCCTTCTCTTATTGTATATGCTTATGCCTTTGGTTTATTCTCTTATTCAGTAGTTTAGTTTATTTTGTTTTATATTTCAGCTTCTTGGAATTGCTTCCACAGTACCATAGTGTGCCACCACTTGATTATAGTTTTGAGTCCCATTGGCCCACTTTTGTGATCATTTGCGGACATTAAAAGAATTATCTTATCTTATCTACTACCAAAGTTGGACTAAAAAATTCTGGTAAGTAGAGAGTTCGACAAACCTTTATAAACTAAATCAGTGCTGTTCTAGACTAAATGACCACCAAGCAAGCACCCTCAGAACTCATAGAGTCATACCTATTCACGGAAAATGTGTTGCTGAAACCTGTACAACTTTTTACACTGAGAAGTATATACATGGTAAAGGATGTCGCATAATAAACTGGTATACACCACATATTCTCTTCATTTTTTTAATTAAACATGATAAAGACTTTTAAAACCTAATAAAATTGAGCTGGAAACTTTCCTAAAAACAAATTGGGACTTCTACTTGTGATAATTTTCTAGAAATAAGGTAACATATACACTTGCAAAAACAGAAAAGGGTTGGATTGCCGATTTCCTCTTACTAACAATTAAGCATAACAAATCTTTAAACTATTTTACAGCCATGAGTTCATTTAATGCCAATAAATATTCCACCAAACTATGATCATCTTAACTGTGACTAGAGATATATTTTATGAACTAACATATACACTTGCAAAAACAGAAAAGGATTGGATTGCCCATTTCCTCTTATTGACAATTAAGCATAACAAATCTTTAAACTGTTTTACAGTCATGAGTTCATTTAATGCCAATAAATATTCCACCAAACTATGATCATCTTAACTATTACTAGAGATAAATTTTATGAACTTATTTGAAGTTCAAGACCATGGCCCTACACATCTACTGTCTACTGTTTACATTTTTGCAAACACTACTAAGAAAATGTTTACCTCGTGAACAATAACCTTACCGAGCTCTGAACTCAAAGAACATAATCAACTAAATATCTCCCAGAATGCTTGAGAACTCATAAAAATCTTGCATTGGATATGTGATAATCTTTGCAAATCCAGATATGTTAAAACCTGAATTCAATCAGTGACTTGTTTGCAGCATACCTTGTAATTGTACATCTAATTCACGCATAAGTTCATAACAGCGGGTCAGATCTGAAGGCAAGGATGTAATATCTGTGAATAAACATAAAAACATAGCTATAAATAGTTAGTACATGATCAAGAAACTACTACAAAATAAAGGACACTGAAACAGATTACTAGGACTTAACTAAGCTGGCTATTGCAACGGAAAATCTAATAAATCTGTAAGAACTCTAACACCTTGTAGAATCTTCTCCCTTAAGTGAAATAGATATATTAAATGCTTCCTGAATTTATGAACCAGAACTTAGTTTGATCACTGATAAAAAGGAAATGGTTCCCTCGGAAAATTGTCGTTCGCCAAAGTAGACTCTTTTTAATGCTTGAATTCCAATCTTCCATGTTCGCTACTACTTCAAAAGTTCACAAAAAAATAGAAACAATGAAGTAAATCATAGATATACAATGACAAAGAAAGAGTGACCCAAGTATTCCTATCACTATTCACATTCCTATCTACAAGCCACGTCGAGCCTACTTAACCCCCATATTTTTGTTTTGTGTAACTATTATTCAAACAATATACCTTACACCCTAGGTAGGCATATGATGATGATCATTGATGATGACCTTATTTATGATTCATCCAGCTCCAATCCGGCATAAGTCTCTTCTCCTATACTAAATGCTCCTTCCAGCACTCCATTTCTAGTAGTTGAGCAGTCCAATGATGATGAAGAAGACTTCCCGATCAATCCATTTGATCTAACTCCTCCTTTTTCAGCTAGGTCAAGAACTATGCCCAAGTGGACCTGTTAACACAAATTTCCACCCTCCAATTGAGCTGATATAACCTGTTATTACAGCGATGAAAACTTGGCTAATTGAATAAGTAAAGCCCCAATTGTCACGGGCTAGACCCCTCTCCGTTTGGCCTAGTGCTTGCTAGCCTCAGCCGGGAGTCCCTAGGAACCCTGGGTGCCTTCTTGTTGTCTGTTAAGACTGATTTTCTGTGTGTAAACCCAAAAAACAGCAAGTTGTTCGATTTGGATAGCAAGTTAAAACTGTCCAAAACGATGGGGAAAATATAGATTTTCACTAGGAGGGATCTTGCAGGGTTAACACAATTATAATAGACTGGAAAAGAGGCAGAAAAACTATTCAAAGGATCGAAATAATCACAATAAACASTTCAGAAAATGACAAATCAGATCACAAATTTACCATAGTGCCGCCAAGAAAAGAGGTTTGAAGACAAACACACGCTTCTTTATTGATCAAGCTTACAAGAGAGTTGGTTGCGCCACACTTGGCAAGCCTACAACCGGTACAATRACTACTTTGTTCAAAGAAGAGCCACTAGACTAGAGAAGAAGAGGGAGGAGAATGAGAAAGACACTATGCTGCTGCTGGAATGAACCCACCAATAACCAATGAAAACCATCCAATATATAGGAGAGGAGTGTGAATAAAATAGGAGTTAATGCGCATGAGGGAATAAGTGAGTGAGAAATTTAGGAATTAATGCGCATGAGAGAATGGAAAGAGAGTTAACTCATGTGAAGAATAGGAGAGTTAACGCATGGCGGAATAAATTAGGAATTAAAAGCATGTTTAAATGCTAAATTTGGCCAAGTAATGAGTGAATTTTAGACAAGAGGAAATTCGTCCTATTTTTTAGGGATTTTCCTAAATTATAGGAAATTTGCGTTTAAAAGCAAATTAAGAGGAATTTGGAGAAATTAATGCACAGAAATGAAGATATGTCGAGCGAGGAAAAGTTAGTGAGAAAATTAATTCTTGATGGGGGAAATTCGTCCTATTTTTTAGGGATTCCCTATTTTTTAGGAAATTGCGGTTTAAACTCAATTGAAGGCGAATTTTATGAAGTTGATGCATGGCAAGTGGAGAGGTGATTATACGAAGGAATATACGACTAAATTTAGGCCCAATTATGTGATTCCCTTATCTCAATTAATTTATTTATTATATTATATGCTCAAGTCTTGGGAAATGCGTCCTATCCTAGGTGGATACCACATCACTCTGTAGATCTGCCACATGCCACATGTCGACCGGTGAGGGTGCCACTTGGCACTGCATAGATGATGACCGTACCTACTAAATATAGAACTTTCTAAAAATAGAATTTAGCTCCTAAATTTTAGGAAACTATCCACATCATCCAGGAAGACTAGGAGAACACTGCCACATGTCACTATCTAAAAATAAACACTGCTAAAAATAGAAAGTTGTTCGGATGCCTTTGACTTTATACTCATTGAACTTATTTTTCCATAAGAGATCTGAATCTGCAATCAAAATTGACATGCAAGCCCTGGTGGTCAACCTGCTAAAAATATAAATATGTGCCAAATCATCCTGGAAGAGGTCCAAAAGACTCAGAATGTCTCAAGGATCAATAATATGTGCTCAAAATCTGAATTCGGGGCTTGGAGCAAAACCTGCCAAAAATAGAAAGTTCTCGCATGTCACCCAGAAAAGTGCCATCGGGCTTAAGAATCATGTAAGGACCACCCCTGTATGCTCAGAACTGCTACAAACTATCAAGAGACCCACTCAAACCGTGTCTCCTAAAAAGTAGCAACGCCTATTGTATGTAGACATCTCTCTCAAAATGCATGGAAACCAAGTCAACTCTATCTCTAAACCAAACAACCATGTACCGATCATATACCTATCTCTCGTGGGAACCAACCTCTGCTAACCATAAGTGCTAAACTTTGGGGGAATCTCAGAATGTTAGCCAAAGAAATGATGTTGACTCTTAACCCTCAAGATTTTCAAGGGTGAAAATCTAGGGATTAACAATGGCGACTCAAGGGGACGGGATCGCCCTGTGGGATGTCAAGAACAATAAAAATCTTTGTTTTTGTAACAATACTACTCTGTGATAACTCTGTAAGATGTATTGATGCTGCTCTGGAAATTGAGGAATGTGTACCAAGAATACCCCTATAACTGTGTGGAAGGAGAAAAGGCCCTGTAAGTTGATCCAGAAAAACATGTAAGGTGACATGTAGCCACAAAGCCTATCCAATGGGCCATGGAGTCAAAGTATATAATCCTTCCACTGAATACTGAAACCCACAGGGTCTCATCCAAATTCGCTACCTGCTACCACTCAATAAGTACACTCCTCCCCGTGGTAAATGTGTTGATGTCGACACAAGGGAGAGAGTCACTTCATCATATGTCAATAATGTAAACACCTATGAAGTGCGAAGGAACACCACCAATAATGTCAATGGGTCATAAGGTACGAGCACAACCTGACACTTTGAAAGATGTTCTGAAGTCAAACAGTGACAAGGATCATCCAATCAAGGCCCAATGATACTCAGCCTTGTCGAATGCAAAATAACCGCCAATGAGGCTAATGGCTACCAAGGTGCTCTACTTTTGGATCATATGTAGATAATGTGTCGAAGTCGATACAAGATGACCTGTTGAAAAGAAGAGCAATGATGTCTCTCTTCCCTCAGTGCGAAATGATAACTCAAGAAGATCAAGATGAAAAAACCAAGTACCATATCCCTATTGTTGGATGAGGGTGGGTTGACTGACTCAAAGCAGAAGGCCCAATGATAAGATATGAGGAGACAAGACATAAGATGACTCAGACACTCCTATGTCTCCTCGAAACTACCCATCCTAAAGGCTCAATGCTTCGGAAACAATGAAAAACGGGATCCCCATCCAGGCTCACCCTAATTATAGACACAAAGGCTCAACATGTGATAGATAGACATTCAAATTTTGACCCAGGAATAACAATTATGGACAGTGATTTATTCATGAAAAGAAAGGCTCACGAGACATGACCACATGTTGATAAAACTAGGCAAAAATCAACGACACTTATGCAAAAACTGAAGTAAATAACTGAAGGAAAAAGACACTGCAAGGAAAATATAGATTGTTGTCCTAAAATTTGGAAAAGATCAACAAGCTAGACTACTAAAATGATAATGCAAAAAAGGAGAAGGACCTACTCTAACACCCAAAAATTTCACCCCAAAGCTACCATGATGAAATCATCATACTCAAAGGACCAATGTAACCATGCAGCGTTTTATCCCCATTTTGTGAATAACTAAGGATATTATGTCTCAAGGCCCTCAGGTTGCAGATATGGAGTGTCGAGAGACTACATGACCAACAGTATCCTTTTGCACAAATGGAGACCCTTCTCACCACCACAGAGGTCGCAGATTTTCAGATGGCATCCACCACATCAATTGGCTTCCGAAAGGTAGTGGGCCTTGCTCCATGAGGTACAAGTCAGTATTATGGTGAGCATCATTTCAATATTTAAGCCATTTGAGTATGTTGTATCTTAGAATGCTCTAAATTTCACGATATATACTTAGACATTATGCCTTTTCCCCTGCTTCACCTTGGTGGTTGACATTGTGCCCTAGTAAGTGGTCTTCCTTGGGGATGGGTTTGCTCTAGGAACTCCCTTAAAGATCCATCGTACCGTGCCCGACCATACTTAACACTTTCCATCACTGTTCCCCCCCATTTCCTTATCTCTTGGGATTTTAGGGTGTATTGACCCAAGAAGGGGTTGTCCCTCATTCTATGGGAAGAAGGGGCTGAAGGCCCAGAGGAATTGATGTTGGGTAAAAGATAAAAGCCTATGTATGAACCTTCTAGATGTTTCGCCCAGGGATCACCCAAGAAAGCAATGAAACGCTTGTCTTTGAGTAAAGGGGGACCCACAATAAAATATGATTAATAATGCTTAAAAGTTTAGTTGGAGGATACGAGGTCTCATCACGAGCCAG
>ML795680.1:232462-244680 GCA_009831015.1 Picea engelmannii | reverse complement strand
CTTATGTTCTCCATCAAACGTTGGAGGCTTGATCTTGTTCATCTCCCCTTTCAATTCATCCTTTCCAAATTTTCGGTGTTTTCTGGTAGGGGACAGGCTTGAACTACTGTGTGTTTCCCTGCCAGAATGCTTCGGGGAGAGACGGTAATGTCTGCTACCACTCCTCGATCTTCTTCTCCTCTCAGGGGTTCTGACGCTTCTTGATCTGCTTGTGTCACTCTCTTTTTCCAATTTCTTTTCTATTTTTTCCAGGCTCTTCAACATTTTTAAGTTGAATTCACCCTGTCGATCCCTGATTTTCATGAGCTTTCCGCTATCAGCTCGGCAAGCCTGGGCATCTTTCTGCAATTTTTCAATGAGTTTCATCATATGTCCTTTATCTATCTATTTTCCATGCCCATTAGAGTTTGTTCCTTCGACTCCCAGGTTGACATTCTTTCCTACCCTTTCGTCCTCTGTTTCGGAGGCAATCTGCACCTCTTCCAATTCCATACCCGGCGTCGGTTTTCGGCTGTCCTGACACTCGTTGAACTCTGCACACACAACGTGCAGTCAACCGAAGTCTATCAGGCCTTAAACCCTTACAAAATCACAATAATCATAAACCAACTTGATTGAGAAACATTTGACTTTACAAGGTTTTCTAAGCTCTGTCGACTCTGCAAATTTCGGGACTTCGGGTTTTCGGTACTCGGGAGTTCACGATGCAGTGACTCCCAACCTCTTGTCACTCCTATCCCCGAAATCCGATACACGGTTTCTTGTACGAGATCCAACGATCCTCGATGAGTTGGATCTAACGGTCCAGATCCTTTCGAGATTTCATGACCAGAAATTCACGATGCAGCAACTCCCACTCTGTCGCCTCAATTCCCGAATTCCGAAAATTCGGTTTCCTTGCTCTCCAGGCCCACAGCACAGTTGTCGCCCTTAAAATCTGCTACGGTTCTTCCGTCTCCGAGGACTTCGGGACTTCGGGACTTCGAGTTTCGGGGTTTCGGTTCTTGAGACTTCCAGACTCGCTTTCCTTTCCAACCCCCGACTTCCAAAATTCCAATTTACTTTATTCTCCGGGCCCATAGCACAGCTGTCGCCCTTAACCACAGTGGCATGTGGCATGTTCCGGAGGGTCCACGTCACCATCGTTGACATTATCGGGTCCCACCACTGTTACCTGTCTTCTCTCAGATCTACGGCGTAGATCTTTTCGGCGTTTCGGGGTTTCGGGCATCGGGAGTTCGTGCACCCCACATCTCGAACTTCCATCTGCCGAAATCCCGAAATTACGGTTTACTCCTCCGCTAAATCGAACGGTCAACTCCCTTCCTACGATCTACGGTGTAGATCGTTTCGAGATTTCGGGTTTCGGGTTTCGGAGGTGTTCATCTCCCTCACTTCCCATCTCCCGACTTTGCGAAATCCGAAAGGTTTTCGCAACTGGCTCGAGCGTGACTCCGCATGATCTAACGGTCGATCCTTCCTCCCAGATCTACGACGTAGATCTTCTCGGGTTTTCTGGAGTTCGCGTATCGCGATTCCCACTCTCCTGTGCAACTCCAAGGGGTTTTTAAACCCTGCGCACGTTTTTCCCGATCTGACGGTCACGAGGGTTCGCTACTTCCCTCCCGAACAAATCATAAGGCTCCAGCACTGCTGGTGTGGAGTCCTCTCTCCCTATGGCCATATACCACACCAGTTGCGGTTTCTCAACACCGCTATAACTCCTGAGCTTATAGGCACGGCCAAGTAACTCCTTGACACTCCGGACCATACCAGGGTCCGAAATTAGTCCTCCAGACACAATTTCTCCTCTCACCCTCGGTCCAAAGACCACTCAACTGGCCCATCTAGGCTCAGTGTCAAAACCTTGGCTCTGATACCAATTTGTAACGCACATTTTTCTGTTACCAAGGCTTAATCGCTCTTAAACAAAACTATAACACCACTTTGTACATAGCTCATACCGGCATTATAGTAATAACATGCATTTAATCAAGAAATACAATTAAACTCAAAGTAAACATAAGATTTACTGCTATAATCAACAATCAATAACATTAACATTAAATTGATATACACAACGGAATACATGAATAAACATCATCTGATACTTATCTTTGAAATAGTGGTAGATTCCACCAACCACGTGCAGGCCTTCCACGAACCTCCCAGCCTTAGACCGCACTGCTCATCAACTCAGCAGTGGGTCACCCCCAAGCTGGGACTAAGCTCCACCCCAAGGCAAGGAATCCTAGGCTAGGCTGAGGTTACAGGGAAAACAGCACAGAAAACCGGAAGGATTCTTCCCAAGATGCCATCTTACGCCCACTACTACCAGACTCTCATTCCCCACATGCCTGTTCCGCCCGAAAGTATACACCTTCACAAGCACAGTCCATCGGTGCTAACCTCCCTCTCTGGGTCTCGGCAACAGGCCGGATCAGGAAGTCTCAGAGCCCGAAGCTGGTGCTGGACACTCTCTGAAAGAAACCACTTCCGAGCAAACTCTCTCACATGGAGAGAATTGCTCACAGGCCTGACAACCTGCCTCTTCCAACAACAGTCACCTCCCTCACCTGGAGAGAGGTCATACACAGGCTCAATCACAACTTGCACTGGCCAGCAAGCCACGCGCAGTCCAGCTCTGCGTGGCCACAACAGCCAATCAGAGAAACAAACACGAGCTTCCCAAAACAGGCTTAGCAATGGTGCAAGGTCTCACAGTGTTGGTTCTCGGGAACGTGTGGCAAACAATCCACGCAGGGAATGACACAGGTTCCACGGCTCAGAACGGAGAGGGTGAACCCGGCCTTTTCAGAAACGAACACAGGCTTCTCGGCTTTCAGAATAGAGGATATACACAGTTTTTCAAAGCCAAACACAGGCTTTTCGGCTCACAGGGAAGCACGAGGGTTCTTTGCAGAGCTCGGGTCGGTCGTACTGCTCCGAGCTCCGTACACGCTCAAGCAGTCGGGTGGAATGGGCGAGGAACCCCTCTCACAGCTCATCTTGGCCGTTTTATTCGCATGCACCAGGGTTGACACTTGTAACCCATGGAACTGCATGCATTCCATTCAGCATGCATTCCTTCCCATTTGGCAGTCCCTCGTCCTTCCCCAAGAACTTAGGATAAAACATCACATTCACATAATTCACGTGGCTTTTTGGAATAATAATAAAATATTATTTCCAAGGACTTAAGCCCCTAGGCTCAACACTTAGCCCCTCTTCCCACCTTCCAGCCCCTAATTCCTTGCCCACTCTGTGGAAGCTCAGTCCCCCATCACTCATTCATCGTGGTCGGTTTGCACACGGCGGTGTTTATATTTTATTAATGTGTTGCATACATACAGATACAAAATCAGGCCCTTGGCCTACAACCCTTAGGCTTTCTGGCCTAACAATCCCATAAGCCCACAGGTTTATACAAACTTGGCTCACCAGCCTACAACACATATTTACAATTCATTTCATAAACCAGATTTACAAAGGGCTCGGTCTTGGGGACACTACACTTGTTACCTAACAACTTGGAACATTGGCAAGTTTTTTATGATGACAGTCAACTTCTTCGTTTCCTCCAAAATGAGGGAGAATTCTCTGAAGCTCAAATAAACATGTTGGCTGAGAGAGAAAATATTCAAATCATCGATGTGGTTGACGGACACCTACCCAAAGGTATTGTTCCTTTAGAGAATCTTTTTGATCGAAATGATATGTATAAAGGGTAGCCTTCGAACAAAATCAGTGACGATATTGTTGAATTCAACATTGGAACCGAGGAATCCTCGAAATTGATTAAATTCGATAAAGGAGCAACGATTGATGAAAGGGAAACGTTGGTTGCTCTTATAAGAGAATTCAAAGATGTCTTCGCTTGGTCTTCATTCCTGAGAAAAACACCAAAAACACCATCAAATGCCTCAAGATAATAAATCAAATCAGCAACTTCATTAGGCCTCACTCTATAAGGAATTCGATTGTAAAATTTTGAAAAACGGGCATTAAATTGGAAAATAGTTTCACTTTCATGCTTTTTAATAATTGAAAAAACTGTGCATAACAAGAAAATGTCCCGTGTATTTTCCCATCTCTCAGTGAATTTCTCCTAGAAGGAATCTCATCCATCAATGGAAGCATCCGGAAGGGACTTGTACCATGCTCGTGCCTCCCCCTCGAGGGTCGACACAAACATACTCATCACCACATCTTCATGTTCCACATTGAAATCGCCCACCACTTGCAAAAATTTAGCCAAGTGATCCTCAACTAATTCTCCCAACCTCCCTGTAAACAAAGGTATGTGTTTAAGCCATTTATGTGCAAGTAAGTCATGAGGATAATCTGGGAATGCAACGAAACTTAGTATGTCAAAGGCAAAAAATCTTCACCTTTGCCTTACTGGTGGCCTCACAACTGCATCCATTAATCTCAGATAGAAAAAAGCACAGTTGCTACCCTACCACTAACTCGAGAAGAAAATAAAACCAAAGATGAAGATGTCGAAGATACACTCACCATAGTGCACTAACTCGAGAAGAAAATGAAACCAAAGATGAAGATGTCGAAGATACACTCACCATAGTGCTCGTCAAAAAAGAACTTACCTAAGAACTCATACGTTGACCAACCTCGAGAGGAGTTCTTGATGAAGGAATAGTCTTGTTCTAGAAAAAGACGTTAGAGTTTTCAAGCTCAGAACTAGACCTTGTGAGGGAATCGAAACCGAAAGATCTTGTGTAAGTCCCGTGTGGAGTCGTCCCTGTATCATGTGGATTCGCGAGGTGAGTTAGAAAAAATAAATCAATTAAAGTAAAAACTCACCAATGTTGTTGTTACCAAGGTTGGCATTCCCCGGCAACGGCACCAATTTGTTAGCACAAATTTCCACCCTCCAATTGAGCTGATATAACCTGTTATTACAGCAATGAAAACTTGGCTAATTGAAGGAGTAAAGCCCCAAATTGTCACGGGCTAGACCCCTCTCCGTTTTGGCTACTGCTTGCTAGCCTCAGGGGGGAGGCCCTAGGCACCCTGGGTACCTTGCTGCTATCTTTTAAGACTGATTTTCTGTGTGTAAACCCAAAAAACAGCAAGTTGTTCGTCTTGGACAGCATGTTAAAACTGTCCAAAACGATGGGAAAATATAGATTTTCACTTGGAGGAATCCTGCAGGGTTAGCACAATGATAATAGACTGAAAAAGAGGTAGAAAAACTATTCAAATGATCAAAATAATCACAATAAACAATTCAGAAAATGACAAATCAGATTACAAATTTACCATAGTACCGCCAAGAAAAGAGGTTTGAAGACAAACACACACTTCTTTATTGATCAAGCTTACAAGAGAGTTGATTGTGCCACACTTGGAAAGCCTACAACCGGTACAATGACTATTGTTATCCAACAAGTTGCACTAGGATGGACTTGCAGATGAACCACCAAAGATTGAACAATGACTTGTTCAAAATTCAAAGTTCAAAAGTCTAGCTGGCCAATAAGGCCATTTTTCAACTTTTTTACCACGTATCCATACCCTACAGGGAATTGTAATAAAATGACTTAAGCAAGTGATTTTTGTAAAAGGTTTAGCCACCCAAGGATTAGACACTAGTACTTTACTCTAGAGTGTTTCTTTTACTTGCTAATTATATCTTGCTCTTTAAGCGAAATATAATTTTTGAGTTTTTTCACTCAATAACCTCCAAAGCTAGAGTAATTATACTAGCAGATATGACTTGGGGGGTGTTTTAAGTCTAGAGTCTTATGTATATAACCATGCTAAGCATTATCCTAGAGTTCTATGGAAATGTGCTAAGTCCCCCTTAGGATTTTTTAATTTTTTCAGTTAATAAAAAATTTCTTGTAAAACGGAATTTTTCATTGTCATTTGAAGTTGTATTAAAAAAGTGGTACTAGGAGGGCATTATATGCCTTGGGGTTGCTCATTTTTTAACCTAGAGCACCCACTTTACCTACGTATCCACTTTTGAGAGTGAAATTAGTGATTTTAATCACTAAAAAGGTAATTTTACTCTCAAAAGCCAAAAAAGACATAAAAAATCAACATTGTTAAATTTTAGCAAAGTTGTCGGAAACATGGTTTAACATGTTTTTAGTCAAATAAAGCCTAAAAGGTTATATGGCACTCATAAGAAGCAAGTAAAAGGTTGTTAAGCTTGAGTGAGTGAGGCGTAGTTTGAGTTAAAGTTGAGTTGGGTTTGATTCAAGCATGTGGGAAAAACCCTAAACCCTCTCTAGGAGTTGTGGCGCCCTCATACTCTCTTCATACCTTATACTTGTCTGATTTTGGAGTAAGAGGAGAGGTGATAGCCCTTTGGCTACCACTTGGCTCTCATCCTCTTCCACTTGGTTCACCCTCCTCTCTTGGGCTTCTCCCTCATTTGCTATAGAACCAAGCACTTAACTCTTGTGAAAGCTAGTTGGAGCTTGGGTGATCTTGTTTGTTGATGTTATTGTAATATTTATTTCTCATTGGAATAAAAAGGCTTTGGAGGCTACTACATGGTGTAAAGAAAATTTGTGTCGATCATCTATGTTCAATTTGTCTATGAGGTATAAGCTTTCTTGTTAATTTTTTGCATTTGTTGTTAAATCTTGGCCTTGGAATGGGAGCTACCTCCCAATAAGATAGAAATATAAAATCTACCTTGCTTAATATTTCTATTGATTCATGTATGGTAGATGGTTTTGAATTGCATGCTTATTTAGCTTAATATCCATACTTTCATGCAACTATATTATGTGACACCAATGCATTTAACCCTTTTACAAGAAGTTTTAAGTTGTGCAGGATATCTCACTTGAAGGAAAGGTTGAGCTAGCTTGCATCTTCTTCATTCTTCAAGGTTGTAGTGAATAACGTAGTCCCTCGGTTTTCCACCAAAGCAAGGAACCCCATTGCCCAAGGCTTTTCAAGGGATCAAGCAATTCTACTCTCTCTTTCTCTCTTAAATTCTAAATTTCTTTGGTTACTTAAATCTACATTCTAGATCTACCATACTTCAATCTAAATATACAAGTAGATCAGATTTGTAGAAGCATTTGTTTAGATCTTAGCTTAGTTTCAATTTATCTATCTTTTCAAGCAAGATCTAGCAATAGGAAAAGTCTCTTCTGCAAATTAAAACTTAGTAAAATTTAAATGCTTTAAAAGAGATTTTTGATATTATGCTTTACCTTTCATATCTAGCAAGTTAAGTGCTTTGAATTTGTTGCTCTTTAAAAGCAATCAAAGACACTAAGGAAACAAGCTTTCTAGCTTGCTTTCCTTAATTCCTTTTGCTCATTTACCATAGATTTTTACTTAGAATTTTTTGGGTTTCTCTACCAATAACCAAAGACACTCTTAAAGTGTTTTTGGCCATCTTTTGCACTCTTTTGTTTGCTGTTTTGTGCAGGTCATTGAATAAACAAGGGGAGATTCTGCCAAAATTTGGTGGATTGAGAGCATTTGGGACTTCCAGAAGCACCCTATACCTTCCTGAAGCTTTTTGTAAATTGTAAAACCATTGATCCATCATTATAAGGATCCACATCTCATCTAAAGGAAATCATTGTAACCGAGTTAATAAAATAAGTGAGCCAAGGGAGGCCTCACTTTTTGTTTCCCCCTAGGGGGGGTCGGTGTTGTGGTTTTGAGCATTTTCCATTCAATTTTATTTCTTTTGATTTAAAGCTCAATCAATCTCACATTTAAAGAATAAGCTAAAATAAGTCACAACTTTAATTTAGTTTTCTTTTTGTAAAGTAGAACACCAGTTGCTAGTTTAGCTTTCTTTTCTGCAATTTCAAAGTTGGCAAATAAACTGTCCCCTCAGCTCCTCGCAAGAGTTTGGTCAGTGAGGACTTAGTAATTAGAAAACATTTCCTCGCAAGTATTTCTTTATGTATATGTGGTTGTGGTGAATGAGTGATATATGCTCTTAGAGTAGATTTACTTTAGATTTTGTCTTTCGCAATAAACTCCTAGATTTATTTCTTGTACTTAGATTAGTTCAAGCCACATATTCTTTTCTTAAGGACTACACCCCTTGGCTTCGCTAGGAGTTGGCCTAGACAGAAGAGCTGAGGACTAGGTTGAAATATCCCTGATCCAACTGATCCAAATATCTACTGCTGAACTATGCTTTTGTCACTTAAGTCTGATATTTTGGGGGTTTTTGGATGCATTTGAGTTAATGTGTGGACATGCTTGGTGATTTTCGCATCTGTGTTTCATTCATTAAATGTTTTAGCAGTATAAAATAATGCATGTGAAATAAGGACAACACAGCTCACTGATATATAATGAGGAAAAAGCAGAAAATACAATAATAACTGGAAGCAGATATAATAATCGTCAGTTAGATCTCATGGATCGTCACTAGAATACAAATAAACTAATAAGAAACACCCGTGATCAAAAGAATGAATGTTGGTCTACGCATGCACGAATAGATCGGCAAAAAGCAGTCTGGCAGCTCACGGTAACTGCTGTAGAATCCGGAAAACTCGCCCTGATGGCGATACCTTTTAACTTGAGTGACCAGTGAGAGGGGGGGTTATCTTTGCATCCTTGGTTTAGTTTCACTAGCCCTTTAGGTCACTAGGGATGTATCCCTTTGGGTAATCTTAACATACTCCTAAACAGAAAGGGGTTTCCTATTAAGGTGACAACGATAGGTCACCCCCTTGTTATGCCAATCTTGTCTCACTTGCCTTGGGCTTTGGGCAAGTACAGATTGTGCAATAACATTTTTGGCGTCGTTGTCGAGGAACACTGAGCCAATTTTCCTCGAACGACACTTTTTTGGTAAGCCTTTATCCAAAGCCTTCATTTAACAAAGCTTACCAGGCGACTCCACTGAGGGTGATCCCCTCATCCCTTTGATAATCTCAAGGAGATTGTCTGGCGACTCCACTAATGACGACCCGTAGCAGACATCAATACACACCTTATTATCCTGTAGTTCCTATTATTCCCATGGCCCCTCCTAAATGGGCCCCCGAAGAACTCTTCGACCCTTTGGACTTGGCTAATATCAAAGGGAGCTTACATGATCTACCTAAGGATGTTGATACATGGATACCCAAGTTTTCCGGAGAGGTTCGAGCTTCTGGCAACACACATTGGACCAAATTTTGTGAAAGCTACGACTTCCATCAGTCTGGGAAAGAACATCTTGACATATTCATGAAACTTTTCCTTGCCTCACTTACTGGAGATGCTAGGAAATGGAGCACTAACCTCCCAAGCAAAAGCCTCACAACCTGTGAAGATTTAGAACAAGTTTTCTTGCAAAGGTGGGGTGTGATGGAAGATATGGCCTCCCTTTACTCACAATATTTCAAAATTTGAAAACAAAACGAAGAGACTGTTAGGGAATTTAATGATAGGTTTAATACCTTGCTTGGTCGAATTGATTCGGATTTTCAACCAAAGAGTGTTATTCTTGGACAGTACCTCAATTCTTTTGAAGGAAACTTCCAATCCCTCCTCAAGAACCAATTCTCGACAAACCTTAAGGAGGCACAAGATGGTGCTTGTTGGATTGAAGAAAATCTCAAATGGTGTGATCCCATTCCCCAGGTCAATCTTCTTCAGGACCAAGATGATGTCTTATGGTTCAATGAGGAAGATGTTGAGGAAGAAGAACATGATTTCCCAAAGATACTAGAGGTAAACGATGAGATTAAGTTAGCCATTTTCCCTAAAGGGACTGGTACTTGGAAGAATGGGTTCTCAAATATGAAATATGCTTTAATTTTTTCAAAACAACATGAACCCTCTGAGGATCTAGGTACCTCTGAAGAAATCACTAAGTTGGAAAGGGAACTATCACAAGCCCAAAAGCCTCCTTCTATGAGACTTCCTCAAAATACTACTCAGACAATAAAACCTCATGCTCCAAAAGAACAAATTTGTCCAAACACCTTAGATCTACAAAATAGGGGGAATGGTACTTGGAAGAATGGGTTCTCAAATATGAAAGATGCTTTAATTTTTTCAAAACAACATGAACCCTCTGAGGATATAGGTACCTATGAAGAAATCACTGAGTTGGAAAGGGCACTATCACGTGCCCAAAAGCCTCCTTCTATGAGACTTCCTCAAAATACTAGTCAGACAATAAAACCTCATACTCCAAAATAACAAATTTGTCCAAACACCTTGGATCTACAAAATGTTGCGAGGCGAGAAGATGATCCTAAGTCCTTATCGTGCAAAGACTCACATTTTGAACATGATCACCCAAAGGCTACTCATGAGAAACCTAATTATGTAGATTCCATCTTTACCTTGTTCATGCCAAAGCAAATCCAAGAAAATCAAGACATGAGGAAGCCTAGGATTGAGTGCTTGAGACAAACAAGTGAGGACTCAAGGATGAAGCTTGGAGAGCCCCAGGTGTATCTTAGGGATCTACCCCAACCTTTCCCAAAACCTAGCAATGATAGGACCAACCTAAGCACTAGTATGGCCTATATCTTACAAAAGGTCAAAAGGATTCGTGGAATGTTGGAAATCCTTCTTTGACAAAACGGACCCCAGATGACCAGCAATTGTTCAAAGAAACTTCCACACTATTACAAACTGGTCATTTTGAGAAAAATGAACAAACACCCTTTCTCACTTCCTTGCTAATAGATGACCTATGTCTTCACAACTGCATGCTTGACTCCGATTCATCTGTCAATATGATGAGTTTGAAGGTTATGAACCAATTAGGGCTGGATGTTACAGGGCCTTATGCCAACGTTTGTAGATTTGACTCAAACGGCATCAAGGTCTACGGCTTGATGGAAGATCTTGAAGTCCACCTTGCTAACTACCCTGATTTCCCCATCATAATGGACATCGTTGTTGTTGATATACCTGACACTTGGGGAATGATATTATCTAGGGAATGGGTTGCTACTTTAGGCGTAAGTCTGCAGATAGACTTGTCCTACGCAACTATCCCCGTCGGGGACCAAGATTGTATCACTTTGCATAACAAGCCAAAGAGGATGGAACACATTGAAAGGTGTAATCATGGACACAGTAACTACAACTCCGTAGATCCCTGCTTATTTCAAGACTGGACCGTGCTTCCCTTGGTAGAAGAAGACTATGAATGAGATAACATGGACCAAGGGAGAGGGTGACCAAAATCCTCCTAGTAGTCACAAGGACAACATTACACAAGGTAATGACGAGACGTTACATTTGCACGAAACATACATAAGGGATAGTGCTTTGGTAAAATCCCACCCCATCTTTATGGAGCAGGAGAGAGATACAAGTTGGGGTGTGTTGACCGCCTCTTCAACTAGGGGGTCACCTCCATGTACCATGAAGATATGCATCAACAGATGCAAACATGTCGAAGACTTTTTGGTTCTAAAGGGCATTTTTTGCTCCAGCACACAATTTTGTAAGCGGGATTACCGCACCCTTGCACGGATTTATAATGTAATAGGTCTACATGGATCATGTTAGGTCAGTTGCCTTAGGGTTTCTTCATTAGGAGAGTTCCTTTCGCCGAGAGTTTTTTATCCTCGAGAGGTTAATGTGGCCTAACCAACTAGGTTAATCTCCCTTGAGTTTTTCACTCCCACCCAATAAATCCTCCAAAGTGGTGGAAGGCATTCTAATGAAGTCATTCCTAGGTAGCTAGTGTTTAGGAATGATGTAAATGACCGTGTAAGACAGCACGCGAAATTTCGCGGAATTCCGTCAAGTTTAGCCAGGTTTTTTTTAAGTTTCAGAATTAATTAAGTAATTAATTGATTGATTGATTCTGGGTAATTAATGTAAAACTTAGGTCCTGGGATTTTTGATAGGGGTATTTGTACTCAAAAGAAAGCTAATGAGACCCCCTAAACCCATGGACCAAGTTTCAACTCAGTCGGACAAGTTTTGCTAGGTCATTTGTCCACTTAGGAGTTTTTTACGGAAAATGGCGATTTTAATTGCCAAACCCAGAACATGGGAAAATGTAAATTTTGTAATAAAGAGTCAAATTAAGTGAAGTAAGTGGCAAATAATGATGAGAGGGACCCCACCATGTCTTTCCTACCCTTTCCTACTGTTAATGTTTATGCCATTATTATAGTTCTTTGCATTTCAATAGATAAGAGCATAATAAGAACAAGATCACTAAGAAATACACATTCACAAGAGACACAGCATTTATCCTGGGAAACCCTCTAGGGGAAGAAAACCCAGCA
>ML795680.1:198347-217659 GCA_009831015.1 Picea engelmannii | reverse complement strand
GATGAAGTGATATTGAATCTCAATGTGCTTAAGACCTGTCGTGAAAAACAGAATTCTCATAGAGTTTAATACAACTCTGATTGTCACAGTAAATCATAGTGGGTCTCAACTGCGCACCAAATAATCCCACCAACAACTTGCGAAGCCAAAGGGCCTCACAACTGACCTGACTGGCAGCCATATACTCAGCCTTTGCAGAACTCAAAGCTACTGATTTTTGCTTCCAATTGAACCAAGACACCACTGTTGAGCCCAATCCAAAACAGCATCTAGAAGTACTCTTCCTGTCACTAACACATCCTGCCCAATCTGAATCTGTATAGCCCACCAATCAAACTCCATCCCCTCTCATATAGTCCAGACCATAATCCACGGTACCACAAAGATACTTGAGCACATGTTTAGCTGCCACCCAATGCACTCTCCTAGGTTCCACCATAAACTGACTAAGAGTGTTGACAGCAAAACAAATATCTGGTCTGGTATTGACCAAATACATCAATGAACCGATCAACTAACGATATAAAGTGGAATCAACCAACTGTGACTCAGAAGCATGAAGCTTCTTCCAGTTAGTAATCATGGGTGTGGTCATGTGCCTACAATCCTCCATCTGGAATCTCCTCGGAATGTCACAAGCATACTTCCCCTATCCCAGGAAGATGTGTCCAGGCTCCTACCAAACCTCCAATCCCAAAAAATAATGCATCAGTCAAATATTTGTCATCTCGAACTCAGAAGCAAGGCTCTCCTTGCAGCTAGTAATGAGTCTCTCAGCCCCTGCAATGAAAAGATCATCAACATATAGCAAGAGTATGAGAGGATCCTCTCCAACCTCAGGTTGGGATCCACCTCACTCTTCTCAAAGCCCAATTGCTGCAAGTAGGCATCAATCCTAGAATACCAAGCTCTGGGAACTTGTTTCAGCCCATACAATGCCTTCTTCAGTCTACACACATGAGACTCTCTCCCATGCACATCAAAGCCCAATGGCTGCTCAATGTACACCTCCTCTTGTATGAGACCATTTAGAAATGCGATCTTCACATCCATCTGATGGATCTCCCAACCCATCTCTGCAGTAATAGAGATCACTGCCCTGATCGAAGTATATCTAGCAACCGGAGCGAAGGTCTCATCATAGTCAACTCCCTCAACCTGTGAGAACCCTCGAGCCACAAAACGAGCTTTGTACTTCTCAATGCTGCCATCTGCAGCATACTTGAGTTTGTAGAGCCACCTAGAAGTCACCACTGACTTCCCCTCATGTCTAGGAACAATCTCCCAAACATCATTCTTCATGATGGAACTGTACTCTTCCATCATGGCATCTCTCCAAACCTATCTTCCAGCAGCCTCCTCAAAAGTGGAAGGCTCAAACTCCCTGATGTTGCTCACCATCGCAATGTAGCTGCAAAATCTCTCGGGAGGTTTACTCTCCCTCACAGCCTACCTGGGATTCCCCATTGAACCCTATGCCTCTCTCAAAGTGTCCTGAAGCCACTTGGGCTTCCTCCTCTCTGAAGTAGTGTCCCATGGAGGGGGCTCCCCCTGCTCAACCCCATCACCTGAAGATTGTGAACCTGAAGTAGAATCTGGAGCACTCGATCCTGAAACCTGTGGACCAATAACCTGTGATCCTGACATCAGTGGCCCTGTAACCTGTGGACCAGTCGTCACCGAAGCTGGTGGACCTGAACTCTGTGTCGTTGAAGTCTGTTGTGGACTCACCTGAATATGAGATGATGATTGCTCACCCCTCTCAGTCCCTCATGACTTCCTAAAGGCTCCATCCTCCTCAAATCTCACATCCCTTCTCAAAACTGTCTTCCTCAAGGAAGGGATGTATATGCGGAAAGCCTTTGAAGTCTCGCTATACCCAACAAAAATCCCCTTTTTTGTCGTGGGTTCTAGCTTTGTCCTCTTCTCAGAAGAAACATGTGAATATGTAAGGCACCCAAAAATCCTAAAGTGCCCAACCTCAGGCTTCTTCCCAAAGAAAGCCTCATCAAGATTCTTATCCCCCAATGCTCTGTGTGGACTCTTGTTCTATAAATAAACTGCAGTGTAACATGCCTCGGCCCAAAGAAAAAGTGGTAGCCCCGGATCATGCAACATGGCTCTCGCAGCCCCAACTATGGCCATGTTCTTCCTCTCAGCAACCCCATTCTATTGTGGGTTGTAAGGAATAGTCAACTCCCTCCTGATGCCCTCTCCTGCACAGAAGTCATTAAACTCCTTGGAGGTATACTCACCCCCATTGTCTGTCCTCGGTACTCTGATTTTTCTCTCAGTCTGGTTCTCCATAAGAGCTTTAAACTCTTGAAGCGGATTGTATACCTGTCATTTGGTCTTCATGAAGAAAATCCAAGACTTCCGAGAGAAGTCATCAATGAATATGACATAGTATAAACAACCACTCAAAGATGCAGAAGACATAGGACCACATACGTCAGAATGAATCAGATCAAGTATACTTGTTGCTCTGTTGTCACTACTTGGAAAAGTAGTCTTGGTGTACTTTCCCAAAGCACACCCCTTGCACAACTCTTGGTGCTCTGTACTGAACTCTGGCACTCCAGTCACAATCTCCCTCAGTATCCTTAGAGCCCCATGATGCAAATGGGCCATCTTCATATGCCATAGCTCACAAAGATCATTGTTGTTGGTAGTATAATATAATGCACTAGCTGGCTGAAACATGAGCTTGTACAGCGTCTCATGTCGAGTCCCAATCACTTTGGCCGAAGTGATATTGTACCCATTGGGAAATAAGAGCACCTGTCCATCACGGAACAACACCTCATAACCCCTCTCTTCAATAGTAGAAATCCAAATCAAGTTCTTCAAGCCAGGAACATATAGGACATCTCTCAACAACATGGGAGGTAGAGACTCCCTCTAAAATGATACTGTCCCACTACCAACTGCCTTGACCACCCAGTCATCTCCGAGCACTACCTCAAAATCACCAATCTGTGTAAGATCTGTCAAATGCTCACGAACACGTGTCATATGGCGAGAGGCACCACTGTCAATATACCAAACACTGGAATGTGTGGCTCTAGTGGAAAGACATACCACTAAAGAAAACTCCTTATCGAATTTGGCGGAAAACTCCTCCACCTTTGCTGAAGTTCTTGTCTGCTTCTTCTTATCAAGACACTGTCCTGCATAGTGCCCAAACTTGTGACATGCAAAGCACTTGACTTTGCTCATGCCCTTCTTGCCTTCACTCTTCGGTTTGTTTCCTCCCTTAGGACCCTTTTTGAATTTCTTCTTGTTATTGGCAGCAAGAGCCACATTCTCCTCATCATGACCAGTAGATGAACTGCCATGCACATAACCTCTCCGGGTCTCCTCCTGAACAAAGTCATCCCAAAGACATTCCCACTTGGGAAGGTTCTCCCTAGCCACAATGCCCTCAACAAAAACAGCCCATGTTTGGTCACCCCATTCAATGTTGTCCTCACAAGTTCACTGTTAGTAATGGCCTCCCCGACAGCTCCAAGTTCATCTCTCACTTGTGTCAACCTGGTAAGATATGTGACCACATTTTTAGCCTTCGTCATTTTAATGCTTTTCAATTTCTCTCTTAAAACCATCTTTTGGTTCTCATTTGTACTTTGATACAATTTCATTAAGGACTCCCACATCTCATAGGCATTTGTCTTCCCAGTCACATGAGGAATCAAATGGTCCTTTATGGCATCAAGGATGATTCTTTTAGCCTTGATACTCTTCTTGGTGTAGGCTGCTAGAAGAGTAGGATCTGTGGATACATTCACTGGGTTTGTTGTGGAGTTCTCAACAATGTCCCATAACTCTCTTTCCTGCAACAGCAAAATCATTATCTCCTTCCAAGCACCAAAATTTACTGCCCCATCAAGTCTGTCCTCAACCCTTAAACTGGTAGCCATTGACCCTTCTCTGCTGAAAATAAAAATTCAGAATTATGTCCAGTGAAGTAACTTTTGTCCCCTTCTCTGTCTTGTTGATATAACTCTGCTCTTTTCTTTAACTCGGCCCCAATACCATGTAAAATTTCAGACCCCACCCAATTTCAAGTCTCGCTGATTTTTATCATGTAAACAATATTTTAGAACTGAAACATGAGGATTCTGAACAGCATTTAATGCAGAAATAAAATTATATCAGCAGCACCACATTCAGAAAATTAAATGCACGGAGATTTTTGGTCAAACTTGATCCTGGAAAAACCCACAAGGGGTCAACCAGTGAGAAAGGGATTTTTATTATTTTCAAAGCTCTGAGAAAATGTCTTTTACAGCAATCATTAATTTCATAAATTAAATACAAACTTATCTCAAAAACCGTTCCAAGCTTCCACTTCAAAATCTGAGCCAAACTCCTCGAAATTCGTGCCCGAATTCCCTGTACATATGCACAAGTCAGCTCCTCGATTTTTGTGCTCCTTATTGTATGAATGCCTCAAAATTCATGCCAAATGTTGCAGCACAAATTCTGTGCAGTAAATGTTGTACGGTCGCCTAGGAAATCGTGCCAATCACCTAGAAAACGCACACAAAATTCCTCCTCGATTTTTGTGCAGTAAAACCAGCAGTACGGCCTTCAAAATCCATACAGTACAACCTCCTTAACTGTGTTGCACCTTTCATCGATTTCTGTCCCATTGTTCAACTGTACAACCTACTCAAAATCTGTACAGTATGGCCTCCATTAATGTTGAACCTTTCCTCCTCGATTTGTGTGCCCAAGGTTGCCTTGGAATGCGTTCCCTAAGCTGCAAAAATGCTCCTTCTCAAGTCTGCTCGACTTCTCTCTCTTCTCATGCTCTCTCACAAAATGCTTCAACAACCCCCAAGGGGTGCCCCCTCCTTACCCTAATCAACTCAATGAAAAGAAGGTGAAAGGTCATCTCATCCAATGGTTGAGATTAGACGAAATGAATGGTGGAGATTAAATCACTTAAGTCACCCACTTTCCCTAAGTTCAAAAAGTCACCTTTTAATTTACATCTCATAAATTAAATGACCAAGGTCCACTTTAGGCACTTTCTCACCCCTTAGGCGCCTAGGTGATGAGAAACACTTGCCTAGGTACTTTTTAATTATTTTAACAGTCCCAAAACAGTAAGTAATATTACAAAGATGCCTAGATAAGACTTCTAAACTCTTTACAAGATGAAACTATCTTTAGCTTTTAAATATTTCTTTTAAAATGAAACAAAGATAGATTGCAAGCTAGATTTATGAATTAAGCTTTGTGATCTAATCTACTTGCTCTTATCATGCAAAAGAAAAGGAAACTTTAAGATTTTACTTTAAAATAGAAAACTTTACTTTGCATAAATTGAAACTAACCCAATTTGATAATTTCAGAAAAGGAGAAGAAGAAAAGTGCTTTGAAACCCTTGGAAAATTGGGCAAAATGGAGTTTTGTTGATGGATCCACAAGAGGGGCTATGTCTCCTTGAAATCTTGAAGGGTGAGGTAAGTGCAACCGATGCTTATCCTCCTCTTCAAGTGTGATGATCTACAAAAGACTTAGAGATTCCTTGACAAAAGCTTGTTAAACATATGATGCTACTTACAAAGAAACTTTAAAATAAGCATGAGCATTAACCGAAATGAACATGCAAACTAAAGCTATCAATTAGAAACAAGCATTAAGATTATTAAACAACCAAGTTTTTTTAATCTTACCCAATTAGAAGATAGCTCCTCTTAGAAAAGGAACTGCAAGCCACTTGGCATGTGAGTGGGAAAGGGACCCAGGATCCATTTTAAAAGGTGAGTTATTAAGTTAGACATGGGAAAGGGTGTACGTAAACTCAAAGGAAAGCGTGAGCTTTCAAGGGAAAGGAAGGTATGAGCATGGGAGAGTGTGTATAACAC
Source organism: Picea engelmannii (assembly GCA_009831015.1). NCBI lineage: Eukaryota > Viridiplantae > Streptophyta > Pinopsida > Pinales > Pinaceae > Picea > Picea engelmannii. The sequence goes on along the minus strand of ML795680.1, from coordinate 211,780 downwards.
ACTCTCAAAGGTTACGTAGAAACTAGAGGGAGGGCGCACCTCATGAGGAGGGGCCAAAAACCATTTTAAAAATGATTTACTAGATCATACGTGGGAGATGGGGGACACACTCCTCGTATGGGGTTTTAAATAAAAGGTAAGTAACAATTAAAAGAGGGTTTAAAAGGGTAGGTAATGGTTAGGGATAGGTTAGGGGGTCCCTCTCATCATTAATGCTACTTACTTCACTTGATTCGGTCCATTAATACAAAACTGACATTTGCCCATGTTCTGGGTTTGGCAATTACAATTGTCGTTTTCTGAAAAACTTCTAAGTGGACAAACAACCTAGCAAAACTTGTCCGACTGAGTTGAAACTTGGTCCATGGGTGTAGGGTGTCTCATTAACTTTCTTTTGAGTACAAATACCCCTATCAAAAATCCTGGGGCCTAAGTTTTACATTAAATACCCAGAATTAATTAATTAATTAATTCCGAACCTTAAAAATAATCTGGCTATACTTGACGGAATTCCGTGAAATTTCGCGTGTTGTCTTACATGGTCATTTACAACATTCCTAAACACTAGCTACCTAGGAATGACTTCATTAGAACGCCTTTCACCACTTTGGAGGATTTTGTAATGTCCCCACTTTGGGACATCATCACAGTGCATAGGTTTATGATGACCAGAGTAGCCAGATGGAGGTTATAGCGAGTACAGGGGTTATTGAGAGGCATTGTGGGGTCCAACTTGCATTGCTCATCATATTCCATCACTATGAGCCATTCCGCACAGGTAGGCTTTGGTTCCGTTGCATTCCGATGATTTCCATGATTTTGACTATTTTGAGCTATAAGCTAATTGAATTCACTGAAGAGGTCATTTTGGGCACATTACTTGGAGGAACCTCTCAGTGTAATAGCTCATTGGAATCGGGAGAAGCAACACTACAGGATGGGATGGTGAGAAGTGACTTTTAGTGACCAGGGAAGCCACAAGGAGAGATAAGGTGTTTTTTAGAGGTAAAAAGGTTAATTTATTAATTAAAGTGATTTAATTAATTAATTAAATATTAATAAAATGAAAGTCACTTTGGAGGGACAAGGAGAGAAAAAAGTATAAAGGAAAGGCAAGGGCCTCTACTCATTCATTCATGTATGATCATCTTTTAATATCTCGCTTTTAGCTAGTGAGCCCAGCATTGGGGGTTTTGAGGGTTTTGACTTAACAAACCCTAGAGGACGATTCGGTGGTGAAAGATTCCACCTAGCTTGTCCCAAGCATGGTCTCGGATATGCAATACGCTCCCACACCATTCTAATTCCAGATCTACTTAGTTGTTGGAGAATTCTACATCAGTTACATGTGCAGATAGAGAGAGGGTGCACCAGTTGAGGGTTTCCAGTAAGAGGGGCGCACCATCCATTGAGGGAGGATTCATTCTAGCTGAGGAGAAGAGATTTCGGGAATTCCAGGTATTGGGTTTTCCTTACAGGTGTCTTGGCATCATTCTTGGTTGTTTTCGGAGGCATTTCAGCGGAGGGTTTATTTGTATTGAGATTGGGACGATTTCCCAAGAGGAGGGCGCACCATTTCTTGGAGGGTGGCTAGATCCAAGGGTCTAGCAGGTCCTTTGATGATTTGAGCACTTGGGTTTCCATTGCAGTGTCCCGATCTATCATTTTAGCCGATTTGTGGAGCCATTGGAGGTCTCTAGGAGAGAGGCCGAATTATTAGGGTTTTAGCCATCCAGGAGGTCGCACCACACATTAGAGGATATTCAGATCCACAGGGTTTGAGAGGGATCTTGGAGATTCGGGCACCTGGGTTGTTCTTGCCATCACCCGATCTACTGTTTGGCATCTGTCTTGGGGTGATTGGACACATTTGGCAGTAAGGCCAAATTGTTGAGGAGCTTCAGCATTCCAGCAGGACGTGGCATCATCCAGTTAGGGTTTATGCACTTCATACGGCCAGATCTACCTTGGAATTGGTCTTCATCTCTTATCCAGCCTTTGGAGGCTTATTTTGTATTGTCGGGAGCTTTTTGTAGCAGCTCATACTTCTATCTTGGAGCCATTTGTTGAGTATTCCAGATCGACATCTTCATTGTAGCAGGTTCCTCTATTTCATGAATAAAATCATATTTGGGATGTTTTGGATTGTCTATCATATTGCATATGGTTGAGGTATGTTCCATGATTGTATCTTCTTATTATTTGCTGCAACACACATATAAACACATCAGTAAACCCTAAGGCCGAAATCAAGAGGCCATTCAACAAGTAAACACATGTAAACAAATAGATCATCAAAGTGTTTGACGAAATTCCACAACCAGAAAGTTTTAAAAGACACCAAAACCGTGATGATCCTTGCATAATGGCTTGGTATCATTACAGATTTATTGGGTGGGAGTGAAAAACTCAAGGGAGATTAACACGGCTGGTTAGGCCACATTAACCTTCTGAGGATAAAAAACACTTAGTGAAAGGAACTCTCCTAACGAAGAAACCCTAAGGCAACTGACCTAACATGATCCATGTAGACCTATTACAATATTAACCCACGCAGGGGTGTGGTAATCCCGCTTACAAAACTGTGTGCTCAAGCAAAAATTCCCCTATAGAACAAAAAAGTCTTCGCCATGTTTGCATCTGTTGATGCAAATCTTCATGGTACATGGAGTTGACCCCCTGGTTGAAGAGGCGGTCAACAGGACCCATGAAAATAATAAAACAAGACCTAGTTAGAGGATAGGGGGTCTCATCATGAGACAGCCTATTAGGTCCATGGGAATCTAGCGGTATGACACTACTAGTAGTTGGTTACCACGACAGGGTAGTGGCTCTTAGTGGCATAGCCAAGAGAAAGGGGGTCTCATCACGAGCCAACCTTCTCATTTCCGTGAAAGTGCTTGTGGGTAACATTGCCACCACTGGTCACTGCGCCAGGGCAATGTCCCTTGATTAGCTTCTTGAAAGAAAAAACAATAAATAATAAAGATAAAAGGCATGAATGGGCTTGGAAATATTTGCATCAGGGACATGTGCAACCCATCCTCTACAGAGGCACCTACAAGTAAGCCATGCATTTCCCTACTATCACTGCACCCTTTGTCCAGACATCCCTTATCTACCTCATCCACTAACATGACTTGGATTTGATTTCTCCTGGAAACATCCCACTTCTAGTAAACACTAGCCCAATAGGACGCCCTGTCACTTCCTCCAAACTTGGCTTGCAAATTTGTATAATTTCTTTCAGCACTTGACTGAGTGAAAGGGGTTTTATGCACATGTTTCATAAAATTTATGATTAGATGTGATTGAGATTTCTATGATCCCTGTGACTTATGAGCCCATGGAGGGCGTATCTGTTGATGTGCAGGATCATACTCGATGGATAGATACCATATTGGATAGGTACACATGGGGAGATTAGTTCGGACCTCCATGGGGCTGAGAGCCCACCAGATGGATGCGGAGACCCCAGCAGGGTCAGAGACAGGTCAGAGGATTTGCACCGGGGAAGAGGACGTTCCACCAGAGGCAGTTGAGAAGACTTGTACCCAGGGGGGTTGTGCCTTTTCCACCAGGACGTTGGCGTTGGAAGGCCATGACGTCACCCAGGACATTCATGACATCATCTAGCATTTGTGGAGGTTTTGGGAGGCAGTTGTGGCACGTTTGGCTTGTTCCGGAGGCCCAAGGAGGCCTAACGTTTTGCTCCAAGAGGCCAACATTTCCCTAGAAAGGGCTAATGTCACCCTAAAAAAGCATGACGTCCTCATTTTTGCTTGATTTAGGGTTTGATTATGACATTTAATGTAAAACAATATTATTATGTATTTTGGCCATGTCAACCTTTTGTGACCTAAAAATTAATGAAGGTCAATGCTATTATATAAGTAAGAGAGCTAAAACTCTCTTTTCATCATCATCTTTCATTCACACTTGTGTGAGGTCTGAAATTTGCGCCCTCTTTAGGGTTTTTGGCTGAAATTACTAGTGCGCACTTGTTGAAGGAGGCTTTTCTTGGCTATTTTGGGCATTTTCTTGGTGGAAGGTTTACAACTAGGGTTTGGCATTAATGATACTTGGTGAATGTAAGTGAATTTTTGCAATCCTTCCTTTACTTGAATGGTTATGGTATTTTTTACTTGCATTTTAATGAAATTTTCTAGATTAAACCCTAGGAAATAAGCACATGTTGGTGTCCTTATTTCAAGTCCCTACTAGGTTATGCTAAGAAGCCATTTTTGCTGAAGATAAATGATAGGGCCTTGCCATTGCAACACCCTACTATTTACTCTTCAAGCTATCCATTTTTTACTTTGTCTTTGAGCTAAAGAAGGACGAAGATGCACTAAGGCCTAGGTTTACTACACCTTAGTGAGTCGTCATCCCCTAGGGTTGATAGGTTGAAGCCTTGTCTTACCCAATTAGAAGATAGCTCCTCTTAGAGGGCATACAATAACCATTAAAAGCAAGAAATACACATAAGTAAATTATACCTCACAATTAAGCATTAGACATAGAAACTCCACATATGAAAGTAGACACCAATGTAGCCTCCAAAGCCTTTCTTTATTCCAATCAAAAGAATGATAAAATACCAACAATACAATGGCACGATTCCCAAGCTCCAACTAGCTTAGATAAGAGAGGTCGCCCTTTCTTTATAGCTTCTTGGGTGACAATCCCAAGGCAAAATCGTGTGACACGTGGGGGGCGCACTTCATGAGTGAGGACAAGTGGAAGGAGAGATGGGGCGAGTTGTTGCTTCTCTCCATGTGCCAAATAGCAATCAAATGACACCTAGCAAAAGGTTGGTCGAGGAAGGGCGAGTCAACCCTTGGGATTGACATTCCCCTTTCAGAATGCGCCACCTCAAGGGAGTGGTGCGCACCTCTTCTTTGGGATCTCCACCAAACACTTCATACACATGTTAAAACTCCAAAGGAGGCCCACTCATTCAAGTCTTCAACCAATAGACACTTCCCTTTGGCTGCCACATAGCCTTTTAGGCTTTATTTCACTAGAAACATGTGAAAACATGTTTCCGGCAACTTCGCTAAAATTTACCATTTCTGATTTTTTATGTCTTTTTTGGGTTTTTGAGAGTAAAAATACATTTTGTGATTAAAATCACTAATTTTACTCACAAAGGTGAGTACATAGGTAAAGAGGGTGCTCTAGGTTCAAAAATGAGCACCCCCAAGACATATAATGCCTCCTAGTACCATTTTTTTATTACAACTTCAAATTACAATTAAAAATTTCCTTTTTACAGGAATTTTTTTATTAACTGAAAAAAATTAAAATATCCTAAGGGGGGACTTAGCACATTTCCATAAAACTCTAGGAGGATGTTTAGCATGATAATATACATTAGACACTAGGCTTAGATGACCATACTAAGGCCTAACCATGAGTATATACTCCAGCTTTGGAGGAATTGAGTGAAAAAACTCGAAATTATAAATTGTTTGGACAGCAGAATATAATTAACAAGTAAAAAAACCACTCCAGAGTAACAACTCATGTCTAAGTCTTAGGAGGCTAAACATTTTACAAAATTCATCATGCAACACCTCTTATTACAATTCCCCGCAGGGTATGGAAATGTCGAAAAAGTTGGTCAAATAGATCGACTAAACTTCTGAACTCTGAATATTGAGCATTTGATTGCTCAAACTTTGGCGGCTCAACTGCAAGTCCATCTAGTGCAACTCAGTGGATAATAGGCCCAAATTCATAATGAAAATGAACACTAAAACAAGACTCTTATCAATACATTAAATTAAAGTACAAGTGAACTCTAACAAGATTTACTATGCTTTTCGTAAATCTGAACTCCAGAACCAATTGAAGACAAATTCTGCCGCAACGAGTATTTGACTGAGCGCGACCTGCTTGCGTTAGCGCCCAGGATTCAGATATCGATACTGGAGGTGTGAATCCACTAAAACCCAACAAGGCAAACTAGGAAACTCCATCAACATTTCACTCACAAATTATTAAGCACATTAAAAATTATGAAATTGTCTTTCTTAGTTACAACTAGGGTTTCTTCACAAATTATTTTTTGCACGGCAAAAATAAAAACTAGGAACAATGCAGAAGATAACAGCAATCACATCACATGAGGTACACAAATATTTTTGGGAAAATAACCCCTGGAAACACCCAATGTGTGAAAACCAGTTCTTCAGTCTGAAGGATTTTTATTATTCAACAAAAAATATAGAGATCTCTTACATAGAAAAGAGATTTACAACAATGGTTGAGGAAACCCCAGCGAAAATCCTTCCCATCACCTATACGGCCCTATCCAAACCAAAACGAACCCAGCAACACAAAACCAGCATAGCAAACAAGCCTCTGCACAAATCGTATGGCCCAGTTGTGTTGTCTCTGCGTCACACGTGTGGCTCTCCCAGATATGTAGTACGACCTCTGCAAATCACTCAGGAAGCAAGTCGATCCACCTGTAAAAAAGTCTCTTCCTTGTTCTCTGCAATTCGCCTCTAGCAAACCCTCAAGCAATTCGCCTCTCTCTCCTGCAAATCGCCCTCACTCAAGTGCATAATGCGCCCAGCCACCAAGTCGACTTCCTTTTGTCTCAATGAGCAAGCAAAAACCCTATCTCCAAAGAGATCAAGGGCTGAGATCAACCCTCAATCTCTCCATGAGATGGATGGCCAAGATTAAAAGACCATCACTTAAATTATTTTCACTTTTAACTTCAGGAAAAAGTGCTCATTAAGTCAACATTAAAATATAACACATCAATTGTACTTTTCCTAAGTCAAAACTTTAGGAAGGAGATTAATTAATCAACTTGGCTAAGTTTCATTGCCCTCCACCCATGCTAGGATGCCACACATGGAGAAGACCTTCTGAGTTACACTTCTCAATAGGAGGGGGTACCCTCGACTGTTCCAAACTGGGTTGATCCACCTATAAAAAAACTCTCCTCCTTCTTCTCTACAATTCGCCTCTAGCAAACCCTCGAGCAATTCGCCTCTCTCTCCTACAAATCGCCCTCACTCAAGTGCATAATGCGCCCAACCACCAAGTCGACTTCCTTTTGTCTCAATGAGCAAGAAAAAACCCTATCTCCAAAGAGATCAAGGGTTGAGATCAACCCTCAATCTCTCAATGAGATGGATGACCAAGATTAAAAGACCATCACTTAAATTATTTTCATTTTTAACTTTAGGAAAAAGTGCTCATTAAGTCAACATTAAAATATAACACATCAATTGTACTTTTCCTAAGTCAAAACTTTAGGAAGGAGATTAATTAATCAACTTGGCTAAGTTTCATTGTCCTCCACCCATGCTAGGACGCCACACATGGAGAAGACCTTCTGAGTTACACTTCTCAACAAGAGGGGGTACCCTCGACTGTTCCAAACTGGGTTCATCTCCCACACATCCCTCTTCATTGTTGGAATGAAGACATGATGCAAAGCATTGGAGATACCTTGGGCCATTACATAGATTTAGATAAATCTAAGCCCAAGGATGGCATGTTTGCATGCACAAAAATTTCTGTGGAGGTGGATCTGGAAGAAATCCTGCTGACATTGGACAACTAGAAGCACGTCCAGCCTCTCAATTATGAGCAGCTACCCTTCAAGTGCAAGATCTATCACAAATATGGGCACTTCACAAAGGACTGCAAAAAAAACATTCAAGCTACACAAAAATTCTAGATAAGGAAGGACAATGGTAGACCGTCAAGAAGAAAATGACTATCAAGCAGGCAGCCTCCTCATCACACCCCAAGCATACTCCCCCAACGCCAAGCTCACCGAACCCTTCTGGATCCAAACATGCTACAACATAGCTTCAAGTAACTGAGACCCGCTTCAAGTAACTGAGACCCCATCCTAAAATCTCTCAACTCAACCACAAAAGTCTCTAGAGCAAACCAAAGATGGAAGCTCGACCTCTCAAGTTAATAGGCATGAAATCTTATCTCAGAAAGACCCAATCCCATTTTCTGAAATAATGGTTGCCTCAAACTTCCACACAGCGTGCATATTATGGCAGAGAATCAGGAAACCTTGTCTCCCATAGCCAATGAGGATGCCTTAAAAATCAATTGGAAGAAATTGATAATATCCTCGAATAGCAACAACTCACATCAAGTATTTTAACCAAGAAAAAGACCCATCGACAGCAAGAAGAAAAGGACAAAGAGGAGGATGAAACAGAAGAAACATTGCCAAAGAAAGCAAGTAGAAATCCAACAAAATAAAAGAGACAAGAGATCACTAACAAAGAAAATATTCTAGGCATTCAAACAACCTTAGGAACTGGATCCAAAAACTACAAAAATCCTGGTGTGAATGCTTCGTCGCAAGGCAAAAGCCAAAAACCCTTGGTGAAATAATAAACATAGTCTTCTGGAATTCCAGAGGATTGGAAAGTCGATATAAAGAAGAAGCATGGAGAGACTTAATCAAATCTGAAAAACCCACCATCCTTCCTCTCCAGGAGACCAAATTAGACCAATCAAAAGCCTTAACGACAAGCAAGTTGCAATGGAAAATTTGTGAAGGTACATTGATCAACTAGAGGGGTCCTTCAGGGGGTCAATACACTTTATGGAGTATCCCGCTCCTCCTGGAATTCACATATCAAATGCAACATTGGATATTGTCAAGCTTTATCCAACAGCAAACAAGGAAGCAAATAAATGTTTTCAATGCATATATGCTAGCAAGCTTATAGAGAAAAAGAAATTTGTTGGTCCTCTCTCATTGCTCTAACAGACTCGAAGTACTCCCAAAACAAAATCATAGCAGAGGATTTTAATGTAACTCTAAATGGTAAAGAAAAACGAGGGGAAAGTATAGTCAAAGATCCATTCGGAGAAAGAATGGAGGATCTTGTTGCAGAATGGGATCTTGTGGATACCAGCATAGATCCATCTTAACCCGGATCTATCAAGCACTGAGAGGTATCAAATTTCTTAAGGTGCAATTTTTTTAATATTTTATTCCATGTCAAGTATTAATTCCTTTATATTAAATGATAATAAAAAAATTACACATTAAGAAATTTGATCCCTCTCGCTGCATGATAGATTGGGGTATAAGATGGATCTACGTTGGTTTGTTATTTTAGATGTTGTCATGTACATATGTATGTACATGGTATACGTTGGTTTATTATTTTAAATGTTGTCATGTACATACGTACCTACGTAGTATTTTAAATATATTGTCATAGTTATTTAATTTTTTTTAAATTGAGAGAACTTTGATTTTTTTTAATGTAACTTTATCCAACATAACACTAACGTGACAACATCTCACCCATATTAGGTTGTAGAGAACCTCATTATTCTCGGTGCAATAAAGCCAACCAAAGGAAAATATACCTAGTCTAATAGGAGGCTTGGTCCGGGCCACATAGCAACACATCTTGACTGTTTTCTTATTCAAAGCGACTTCCTCCTGCAAAATAGTATCATCTCATCAAAAATAATTCCCTCAACTGCCTCTAACCACAAGCCAATAGTGTTGCAAATCCTAGAATCTCCAAACTTCAGACCTCTCCCACTCAGAGTCAACCCCCTATGGCTTCAAGACTCCAAGGCCATGGAATAATCATATCGGAATGCAGTGGATCACTGGATCACCAATTTACATTTGGGAACAGAAATTGAAAGGTATTAAGTTAGCCTTAAAGGAATGGGTGAAGCACTTTTACTCCTCCCCGGGAGATGGAGAAAGAGAATCTCAAATCGTAGCTAGAATCTCTTCAAGGACAAATGGAGGATGAAGACATAAGCAGCAAGCATCAAAAAATGGAATGCGTGATTTCTCACAAGCTACATAAGGTCCTTAGAATTAAAAAAGACATGTGGAGACTTAAGTCATGCAATTTGTGGCCAAAGCCAAAGCTAGAATGCTCAAAAACAATGTGAAGGAAATCACCCTAGAGGATGGGTCAAAGAGAAGTAATTCCTAGAAATAAAAGAGGCAACCAAAACACGCTTTGAAGTCTTGTACACAGAATAGGAGGGGAGACCCAAAAGTCACAACTTCGATGTTGGAGCATGTAATGTTCCCAAGCCAATTTTTTCGCTTGGGAACACTAGCAAACCATTGAATTAACTGTTTGTTTGTTTGTGTATGCAGGTTGGCCTCTTAGATTTCGGCCTTAGGGTTTATTTTCAGTTATTCAGCACAATTCATGAAGATATATTCAATATTATGCAAGATATAGTCAATACACAAGATATGGAACTCCAAAGCACAAATCTGACCTTTTTATTAAGAAGAGCAAGAACCTGATACAATATAGAAGCAGATCTGGAATAACATCAGATGGCTCCAAGATAAAAGATATGAGCTGCTACAAAATGCTCCCGACAATACCCAACAAGCCTCCAAAGGTTGAATATGAGATGAAGGACCAAATACAAAAGAGCTAGGGTTACGTCCAACCCCCCTAGCAGCTAGCACGTCCTGCTGGATGGATGAGAAGGCCAAGTTTCGACCCAGCTGAAGAAGACCTCCAAGTGATGCCAAACTCCACCAAGAGATAGATCAGGGCAAGGGAAATCCCTCCCTGAAGTATGAAGCCCAAATGTTGAGTCTTTCTCCTCCAACTGTTGAAACCCTAATCAAGACTGTGCCCTCCTGAAACCCTGAAGTGCCAATAATTCAGCCTGGATGAAGGAAGCCTCCAAAACTCCTGAAACTCTCTAGGATGATAGATCGGGCTACCACAAGTCACCTGGAGAAGTCTCACAATCAAATCTGAGGTATAACCCCCTAGATCTGAGAATATTTGAATCACCAATACGTCCTCCTCCTCTCAAAATCGTCCCAAATCTGTAGCTAATAATTTGGCCGAAGTAACTCCTCCAAAATACCTCCAAACTGATGAGCAAGGTCCTGCAAGAAAAACCCAAGTGCTAGAATGTTTCAGGCTCTCTCACAATGTTGGATCGAACTTCTCCTTATGCAATGGTGCGCCCCTGCTGGAAAACCCTTAATGGTACGGCCCTTCTGCCCTCCCGGATCGATGATGGAACCTGTGATGAGTGTAGAATGGTGTGGGTGGAGTATTTCATCCCCGAGACCAAGCTTGAAACAAGGTGAGTGGAATCTTTCACCACTGAGTTGTTCTCTAGGGTTTGTAATCTCAAAACCCTCAAAACTGTGTGCTCAAGAGCTCAACAAGCAAATACCAAATATCCAAGATGAATGAAAGGTGTGCCCTAGCCTTTCCTTTATACTTCCATTCTATTTCCCTGTTGAGTTAGTTTAACCCATGGGTTCAGCTTCTAACTCAACCTCCAACGTTCTAATTCTTCATTGAGTTACTTTTTATCCTTTTTCCCTTTTTCCCAAGTCAACTTCAAAATATAACATTGAGTTAGCTGACCTTTCCCCATGTTGTATGAGACTATGGTCTAGTGGGGATGTCTAGACCACTAAGTCTTCCCAGACCTCTTCATCAAGAGATGGGGGACATTACAGTCTCCCCTGCTATAAATTGCTTGTCCACAAGCAATTCCAAACATGTTTCCCGTACCACCTGTTCATTCTCCCACATGGCATCCTCAATGGGCAAATCCTTCCATTTGATCAGGTATTCTTTGATGCTTCTCTTCCGGAGCTTCTTCTCCCGAACCTCCAATATCTCCTCCGGTACCAGAACCAGTTGCCCCTCTTCATCTAGAGGTGGCAGCACCTCTAGTGGGGTGATGTGTTGGCCGATGGCCCTCTTTAGGCAGGACACGTGGAAAACATTGTGTATCTTGCTACCCTGTGGGAGCTCCAACTCATAAGCTACGGCCCCTACCTTTCTGTTGATCCTGTAGGGCCCAAAGAAACGGGGTTCGAGCTTTTCTGCTCCACTTATTTTTATAGAAGCCTGTCGGTACGGTTGGGGGCTTAGGTAGACTAAGTCACCAACCTCAAAGGTACGCTCTACCCTGTGTTTATCTGCTTGGACCTTCTGTTGATTATGTGCCTTCTGTAAATGATCCTTCAACTCCTTGAGGATGTCCTGACTCCGATGTACCCAATCATGTACCATGGGGGCTCTGCTATCACCAAAAGCAATCTCTACAAAAGAGAGTGGGTCATAACTGTACAACGCCCTGAATGGGGTCATGCCTATGGACATGTCATGGGTGGTATTGTAACAGTATTCCCCCAAGTGTAGCCACCTAACCCATGCCTTATGTTGCCCTGCTACATAGTTCCTGAGATAGCCTTCTACCCATTTATTGACTATTTGGGTCTGCTCGTCCGTCTGAGGATGATAGCTAGTGCTAGGGGTCAAAGCCGTACCAACCATCCTAAATAACTCCTGCCAAAACGTACTCATAAATCGGATGTCCCTGTCACTAACAATGGTTTTGGGCAGCCCATGTAGTCTGAAGACCTCTCTAAAAAACAACTCGGCCACCTGTGTTGCACTGAAGTCTGTAGCAATGGAGAAGAAGTGTGCAAATTTTGTCAACCTGTCCACCACTACGAAAATACAGTCCTTACCTTGCACCCTTGGCAACCCTGTGATGAAGTCCATGGAGATGCTCTCCCATTTGTGCTCTGGGATGGGTAAGGGTTGCAGTAGTCCTGTTGGGTGAGTGTGCTCGTCCTTATTCTCCTGGCAAGTAGTGCATTCCTTGACATGATTCATCACATCCTCTTTTAGGCCCTTCCATGAGAACCTCTCCCTTATTTGCCTGTATGTCTTGCCAATCCCTTGGTGCCCTGCCATCGGTGAGTCACGACATGCCTGTAATATCTTGGCCTTGAAGGCCGATTCAAGAACCAGAAAGATTCGTCCCTTGTAATAGATAATGCCATTAATGACCCTGAAGTTATTATCCTGTATTTGCCCATCCATCACCTGACAAGCGAACTGATTTTTTGAGTATTCTATCACAAGGAGGTCCTTCCAATCAAGCGATACATCTGTCATGGCATAGATTGTTGGCCTCCTGGATAATGCATCTGCCACCACATTGTTTTTCCCTTTGACGAATTCAATGTCAAAGTCATATGCCTATATCTTGCTAACCCATTTCTATTGCCTTTCATTTAAGTCCTTCTGCTCCAAGAAGTACTTAAGGCTGTTGTGGTATGATTTCACCACAAATCTAGCACCGACCAAGTATTGCCTGAATTTGGCTAAGGCGTGCATGATGGCCAGCATCTTTGTCGTAGATGGTGTAAAGTAACTCAAGTCCCGTGAGTTTTCGGCTCTCGTAGACAAGAGGGTGCCTATTCTGCATCAGTACGGCCCCAATGCCTTCTCCTGAGGCATCACACTCCAGAGTGAAAGGTTGGCCGAAATATGGTAAGGCCAAAACTGGGCATGTGCTCATCACTTTTTTCATCTTGTCAAAGGTAAATTGGGCTTCCTCACTCCATTTGAAAGCTCCCTTCTTGGTCAAATCGG
>ML795680.1:171213-184890 GCA_009831015.1 Picea engelmannii | reverse complement strand
TTGATAAAAGCTTTTCCCAGCAACCCTACATCAAAGCTCGAAGCAGCATAGCATCTTTGCACCCTCTTTATCACGTGTACTATACAAACTTCATCCCCAATTTTTTCGTTGAAGAGTATTTCGAGCATTCATTGTGTGGCATCCTGTTCCGCTGTGTGTTTGGCTTTGAAGCAGCATAGTATATTCGCACCCTCTTTACAACATGTTCTATACAAGCTTATCACCAAGGTTTTTGTTGAGGAGCATTCCGAGCATTCAATGTGTGGCTTTCCGTTCCGCTGCGTATTTGCAGGATAAAGAAGCTAATGTTGACATAAACTGCCATGTTCCAGTGCAGCAACTGGCCTTCATTAGGACTCAATCAATGCAAGGCGTATCAACTGTTCCAGATATCAATCTTTGTCCAGAATTCTGCTTTTCCTGGAAGTCTTTCCTTTAAACTTCAGAAGCATTACAGTAGGCCCGAATATGTCATGCACGACTAGAACTCAATCAATGTCAGGCCAATTATTTCGGATATCAATCTTTGTAAATGACTTTTTATCTGAAACTGCTTCCTTTAAACTTCAATTGACCCGAACACCTCGGGCACGACAATAGGCGGGCAGACAACGAAACCCTAAGAAGCGAACCCTAACAAGCTCTTGCCGCCAACGGACGATGTATTATATGAATTAAAGATAGACAAATTCCAGCTATAAAAAAAAGGGTATAGAACTACCATTTGGAAGAAAAAATCTCTAAATTTCGTGCTCTTAACATGTTCAGAAGTGAAATTAGGATATTAGAGACTACAAACCCCGGCACCGCACACGATTCTATCCAAAATCTTGGCAAATTGAGCAAATAAACAGCACTGTGAGAAAATATAGGCAAAACTTAAAACTCACTGTTAATGAAGTCGTCCAAGATCGTCATGGCCGATGCTTATAAATGTTGTCCGATGATACTCTGACGACAATCGCGATTCAAACCCTCCGATAATTGTGAAGCCCGACTCAGTGATATCCAAATCTTCGAACATTATATACTTATAGACCGTAAATACGTTCTAGACAATAAGCCGCGGGTAAATTACTCACTCATAAAGTTGACGTTATACACCCGGGTAGATTTATATGGGTTTATTAAAATAAATTGAAATTTTTAAGTGTTTAAAATATGTTTCACCCCTTAACACTCTTTTAGCTATTTTAGGTGAAAAGTTAAATTGTGTAAATTGTGGTAGATTTATATGGGTTTATTAAAATAAATTGAAATTTTTAAGTGTTTAATATATGTTTCACCGCTTAACACTCTTTTAGCTCTTGTAGGTGAGAATTTAAATTGTGTAAATTGTGACATGAGGTAATATTTGGTTATATGTATGAGATTAGGGTTAAATTATACTAAAAACACATGATCCCACTAAATGTAATGCTACTGAAAAGTATATGATCTTATTAAATGTAGTTTTGATGGTGACCACAAGGAATAGTGGTTCCACATCGATGGTCTTCATGATAGAGTTGGTGAAGAAAAACAGGACGCATCCCCATGTTGTGATAGAGTAGAGGCAGTGAGGATAGTCACCGAAAGAAGCTCCCATCTAGCAACAAATCTTGGACAGGATACATAGAGAGGAGTTTTACTTGGAGCGGTAAACAAAGAAACCAAAAAAACCCTAGGGGAGATTGGGATTTTGCCTAGCAAAAATATAGACAAAAGCATTGTTAGCTTTGGGAAGGCACTGAGGGCGAGTGGGGGGAATCGGGGTAGGAAAAAACTGTGGAAACCAAGGAAGGCCAAGGGGAAAATGGTTCTTGGAGATGATGTAGGCCTGGAGGAAGCATGCAACTTGGCTTTGTGCACCCTAGTGGGTAGGTTCTCGTACAGAGCTTTGGGTGGTCACGACCTATTAACTTGGGTGGAGAAAACATGAAACCCACTCCTTGGATATTTGTCAAAGACGGCCTCTCTTACTAAGGGATGGCAGTGTTTCATGTTCAAAACCCCAGAAGACTCCATGAAGATTCTACAGGGAACCTGGATTTTGAATGGAGGTACTCTAATGTTAAAAAGATGGCATGTGGGCTTTGATCCAGTGACGAATTACTTCCAATTCAGGCATATTTGGGTGCTCTTACGGGGATTACCACTCCAGTTTTGGAATGTTGTGGCATTTAGGGATATAGGGAATGAACTAGGGAGGTTCATGTTTGTGGAGAATTCGGTTTTAAAGGGAGGCAATAGAAGAATGGGAAAAAATTTGGTAGAAGTGGATGTTCACAATGGGCTTTTAGAAGGGCTAGATATAGAATGGAGGGGGAAGACTTGTGGTCAAAAATTGGATTACCTCAGCATTCCTTTCCAATGCACCATCTGTAGAAGGACAGGGCATCTACGAAAGGACTGTCAAGGGACAGTCTCATAGGAAGATTCAAAATCGACAATGATCAGGAAAACGGACTTTGATTATTTGAGGGAAGACCCTTCTTGGAGCGGGGGAGGCTCCACTTCAGAGGAGGGAACTTATACCCCTGCATTGGAGGACAATGCTTTGAATAAGTTGAAATTCCTCTGTCCTCTTTCCTTTCCACGTTAACCTCATGGGAGATTGACCGACTCAATCTCTTGACTCCTTCTATCATTGAGACCACTCTAGCATCTCTAGTGAGACTAGCTCGGGACTTGGAAAAGGATGGCAATGTTGAGGGTGTAGTTGAGAGCTCAGAATCGGAAGCCCCGGAACAACTATTAATCCATCCAGAAAGTGGTCGGGACTTGGCTACTATTCCAACAGTAAAGGAGACTGGTAGCTTTTCGTAGGTGGGGAAGGAGAGGGTTGTCGGTGAGAGCTCAGGCATCAATACGTTGGTGGGGAGGGAGAGGGAAGCTAGGGAGAGCTCCCTGGAAGAGCTATTGGAGACCTTGGTCCCTAGTTATCGGGACATTGTAGTAAGAAACTGTTGGACATTTTCGAAGGGAGTAGATTGGTAGAAGGTGGGAAGGGAGAAAAGTTAAGCAGTGGTGTTGGGCCTGAGACAAGGAGTCTTGGAAGAGATACAAAGTAGGCTTTATGGCAAGGGGGGCTGGATTGGATGCCTCACCTATAAAAACGAGAAGTGCTCGCAGGATTGTTGGGGGAAGCAAAGGGGATTTGAACTCACAAGGTAACATCAACACTGAACAAAGGGCTCTCAAAGGACTCAAAGCCCTAGCCAGAGCCAAATAATGATTCTCCTTTCTCTAAACACAAGGGGAGTGGGAGGGGCTCCTAAAAGTACAACCCTTCGAAGATTGATAACCTGTATCAAACTTGATATTCTTATGTTGCAAGAAACTATGGTGGAAGGAGCAAAAGCGAGAGCCTTAGTTTCCAAATTCTTGCCTAGTTGGCTTTGTTGCACAAGAGATTCATTGGGGCAGTCAAGGGGCTTATGTGTGTCATGGAACCCGGCCAAGGCGGTACTCCAACCATCATTTTTTTGTGCAGGCATTTTACTGGAGGGCACCTTATTAGAAGGCAACGGGTCGATTTCCTTTTTTAATTGTTATGGTCCTTGTATTAATAAGAAATCTTTTTGGAAAGTTGTGGCAGCCAGTGATCTGCTAGAACACAAAAATCTCGTTTTCGCAAGTGATCTTAACTTTACAGTTTCAGCCGGTGAAGTTTGGGGACAAAAATCTAGACTAGACCCCTTAGTCGATCTCTTCAAAGGTATCTTTCAGGACTTAGGTTTGATTGATATTGATCCACTTGAGAACGCTCCAACTTGGCGCAATGGACGAACTAGTGAGGACCGCATTGCTAAACGTTTGGATAGGGTCTATATGTCAGAAGACTTGGTTCACTCGTTGGGCAGGTACAGATCTTGGATTGTCTACCCCTTCTTCTTTGATCATGCTCTGATAGTGTTGCAGATTGAGGATGGACATAGGTCGATTGTCTACCCTTTCAAACTCAACCCCATTTGGTTGGAAGAGGAAGGCTTCAATGAGATGATCAGCTCGATGTGGAGGACTAAGGAGTTTGAAATAGAACCCTATGCAATGAGAACACTGTTGGTAAACTAAAAGCACTAGAAAAAAAGTGATCGGATGGGAGAAATTAAAAAAGAAGCAAAGGTCCATTGAACTATACACTATAGAGGAGGCTCTTGAGCACTTATACTCTTTAAGCCATAATGGGAGGGCCACGAAGGACATCGATAGCATCATAAAAGAGCTAGAAGGGAGAAAACTAAAATATCTACTTGACGAGGAAGAAACTTGGAGACAAAAGAGTAGGGCCATTTGGCTTCGGAAAGGCGATCAGAACATAAAAAAATTCCATAGATATGCTAGCCATAGGAAAAATAAAATAAAAACAATTTGGGAAATGAAGGATGGTCAAAGAAACAGTCACATCGGACATGAAGACATCAGATCTGAAGCGGTGAGATATTTCAAAGCCCTCTATGATGACACAGGACATAACACTATTGTGGAGCAGGTGAAAGCAGTACAACACTACCCTTGGTTCTTCATAGAGAGTGATGTACAAGAGCTCAAAAAATCCAGTATGATAGAAGAAATCAAACTTGTGTTGTAGAGCTTTGCCAAGGACAAGAGTCCAGGGCCGGATGGTTGGACAGTGGAATTTTTTCTCAAATACTTTGATATCTTAGGGGCAGACATTCAAGAAGTTGTTGAGGAGTCAAGAACCATGGGTACGATGGTAAGCTCTTTAAATTCGACATTCATTGTTTTAATTCGAAAAGTGGCTCGACCTTCAAACTTTGGGGAGTTGATACCTATTGCTCTATGCAACCTAGCTTACAAGGTGATTGCAAAACTCATTGGGTTACACTTTAAGTCGATACTGTCAAAAGTTTTATCTCTTGAACAATTTGGGTTCTTAAAGGGTAGGCAAATTCTGGATGCAGTCGGGGTAGCACAAGAATGCTTACATAGCATCAAAACTAAAAAGTTGAAAGCCCTGGTTCTAAAATTGGATTTGTGGATTTCGATAAGAAGAGAAACAACATGGTTTGATGGGGCTACACAGAGAAATGGGCAGTGTAGTGGAGCGGGTGGAATAATCAAGGAAAATAGTCACACTAGCTACAAGTGGTGGCTCAATTGTGTATCGGGCACAAACAATAGAGCAGAACTCTTGGAGTCTGGGCCTTGTTGTCCCTGGCTATGCGGATACACATCCTTGATCTTCAGGTCGATGGGGATTCAAAGATAATTATTGATTGGCTGAACAAGATTAATGACCTACATGAGTTGGGTTTAAATTATTGGAAATAGCGGATCTTGACACTTACTCACGCCTTCTTAGATATCGATTTCATACATTCCTACAGAGAATTCAACTGGGAAGTAGACGCTCTCTCCAAACAAGCACTTGACCTATGAGAAGGGATTTTTAAATTCACTCGTATGGAAGATGGTCAAGCTGGTACAATGCAATTCCTCCGGCTATATTGACCGAACTCTGGCTATCTTGTTCTTCGCCAAGTCTTGTTGGGATAGGATCTGAATTGGATGTTCTCTTATTTCTTGGCCGAGTCTGAAGGATGGTTTTAGTTATTTCCTTAGATTTACAGGGCTAGTAGGGGAGTTGTTTCCCAGTTTGTTGTTTTTTCATTCACAGCTCTGCGTTGTTAGACTATGTGTCTTCACTTGTCCAGTGGATGTTTAGTTTTTATGCTAGAGCTATGCACGTTTTTGGTGCATTGCTTTGTCGACTGTAATCTTTTTGGTTTCTCTGGAACATGAATTTGTTATATTTCAATATAAAGTGCAATTTCTTATGTTGAAAATAGTGGCTTTATTGTGGGTATTATTTAGGATGAAAGTGTCAAAATTGTTTTTGATTGGCTAAGAGCTCGTCTTCCTTCGACCTAAGTAACCAAGTTAATGGCCAAAAATCCAGATGCATCTAGAAAGAGTAGAAGCTTTCCCGCTTACGAACCACCAACAAGTAATTTCAAGTGGCATGGCTTTCCTTCAATAACTATGATGAGTCAACTTGCATTTCCACATAGGAGCTAGTGATATCAATTTACCATTGAGTTATGATAACTTGTGTCACCTTCACCTAAAAAATGAAAACAATAATTTATATAAATTTATTAAAACAAATTGAATTCTTTAAGTGTTTAAAATATTTTGTTTTAGTATAAGTTTAAGGGATTAATTTAATTGGTTGTCGTCAATATTGTGGGATATTTGGTTGATTCCATATTAACATATAATTGGGTTAAATTCTTTGAGTGAATTTGGTAAGATACTTTATTTTATTTTATCTTTTATAAATTTTGATAAACATCATTAATTTGTAATGGAAAGTTTTATCTATAAAGGTTTGAATTCTGATTATTAATATAATTAATAAAGGTTTAAATAGTTAAAACCATGGGTTTTGTCTTTAAAGTTTGTAGGTTCAAAACCAAAAGAGATAAAGTATGTACACCTTCCTAAGTTAAGTAGTCAAATCACTATGCAGAGTGCTTTCTTATCCCACAAACAAGGATGTCTCATACATTACATTGGTGTTTCACCAAACCATAACCTTAAAATTAAATTATTAGTAGTATTAATATCATACCTTGATATATCTAATTCTATCGATTCAAATGATGAAATCGACTATGTTGGAAGGCCAAAGGGACAACGAAAACCCTAGCCCTGCATTCACCGACCTCCTCCTGTAGATGGAGCCGCCGCACCTAAGCCCGTCGTGCTACACCAGGCCAACGTTACTGATCTCAGAAGATGAACCCAGAAGGGGGGGCCAACCCGCCTCTTATAGGAATGTAGTTGTGAATGACCGGGAAGGAATGATAGCTAAGCGACTTGCCTTTAAACCGCCACCCCACATGCAGGAACAACTCTTAGCCAAGGAACATAGCTTCAGTAAATAAATGGAAGTGGAACCGAGCACATCTCATCCAAAGGCATCTCATGGATGGGAACCAGGAAAATGCATTCCCCAATCGAACAAACTGCCCAGGTACACAATCAACTCAACCAAGGTTAGGGAACACACCCAGTTCATGAGAGAGCATGCTCTCATAGGCAATTTTCTGGGCCTATGGCCATTTGAAAGGGACCTCATGAGTTGAATCGAAGACTGGTGGAACCCCAAGGGAGACTACGAAGTGCAACTCAGTTCCAAGGGGTTTTTTACGATCATCCTCTACAATTTGGAAGACAAGGACATGATTTTTGACAATGGGTGATACTTCTATAACTCCGCAGGGATATTCCTCAGGTTTCGGATGGATCATTTTATCCTAGAGAAAGAGGAATTCACCATGGCACCGGTCTAGATCATACTATATTCTCTACCGCAAGAATTTTGGTTGGAGGAAATCCTCATGGGAATAGGGAACACAGTGGGAAGATATGTAAAATCCTCTGTGGCAACAAAGTAAAGGAAATACACTTACTATGCTTGAATATGTGTTTACATGGATATATCAAAGGCTCTACCAGGTTCAATAACCCTAGAATACCAGGATGAAGATTGGAATCAAACCATGGACTATGAGCACATTCCCTTCCGTTGCAGAAAATGTCATGAGCACGGTCACCTCTTCCGTGATTGTCCCTTGAACACTCAAAACCCAAAATCAGGGGAGGGGAAGCAAAAGGATGGCTATACCAAGGTTACAGGTAGGAAAAATCATCCCCCAAAAAAACAAAATCAAGAAAGCACTCAGAAAATCTCTACCAGAAATTCCTTTGACATCTTCAACCAACTCCCGGAGGAAGCGGATGTAGAAAATACGCGCAAGAACGACAACCAGAACAAGGACAAAGGAAAGGCCAAGAATCAAACAAAATCAGCCAAAGAACAACATCAAGAAACAGGCCCAACAACCCAGCAGAATGTGGACAAGCCAGAGGATAGGGGGGGATACCCTAATGCAACTAGATGAACAAGATCCAACGTATATAGATCTCGAAAAACTGGAGGAGGCCTTCAATAGAAAAGAGCTACAAACCATCCCAGTAGACCCACGTGGGAAAGTGCATAAATTTTTCATTGACTCTACTGTAGGATCCGACCCACGTGGGAAAGTGCATAATTTTTTCATTGACTCTACTGTAGGATCCACCTCAAGATTAGGGATATCCTCAGACCTAACCTCTAAGTTAAGACGTACCTCCCGCGAAAGCAAGCATCGGGGTCGCAAATCCGCACACCAACTCATCAAAGAAGTAGGAAACTACATGCTCAAATCAGGGCAGATCCAAAGACACACAAAAGGGTACCTCAATCCACCCCCCAATTCGTCATGATCAAGATCATCACTTGGAATATTAGAGGGCTTAATGGAAGGTCCAAACAAAGGACCTGCAACTCCATTCATTCAAACTCAAATGGGGTTGTGGGGGGTCTAGCAATCCTATGGAACCCTTCTATAGTCATCATAGACCAACCCTTCTCCACAGTGGGCACACTCATCGCTCACTTCATGGTTGTAGGCTCTAATAAAGAGGGGATGCTTACGAATTCTTATGGGTCGCAAAGTGTTCAAGAAAAAGATCTGTTCCTGAGGAGAATAGCTACTATTAGGTCGTTGTTGGGATTAGAGCATTGGTTGATAAGAGGCGAATTCAACATCATCCTTACGGTGGAGGAAAAGATAGGAGTTACCAAGCGGCTAGATCAGGATAGTGGTAAGTTCATAACTCTCATCGATCACTTAATTTAATAGACATATAAATTAGAAATGGTATCTTCACTTGGTCCAACAGCAGATCGGGGCACCAACATGTTGCAAGTAGACTAGTTCATTTCCTCATCTCCAAATCACTATTGTTGGATGATCCGGTCCTGGAAGCCAACATCCTCCCAAAATTTGGTTCAGGTCACTAGCCAATCTCTCTATGGTTGGACATTGGCACCACACCCAAGATTAAGCCCTTCAGATTTGAGAATTTATGGCTCAACCACCTGGACTTTCAAAACCTCTCCAAATTCTGGTGGAAGTAAGCAGAAATAGACCATGGCACATGCATGTATAAACTCCAGCGAAGATTAAAAAACTTCAAAGGCCAGCTAAAGAACTGGAATAAAAATGTGTTTGGAAATATACTGCAGAGGAAGCAGGAAATCGTGCAACGCCTGGAAGCTTTGCAACAGGTCTTTATTGCAGGGGAAAGAATGACAACCTTGATAAAGGAGGAAGAGTAGTTACAAGTATAACTAAAAGAGCGACAAAAGCAAGAGGAGATACTCTGGGGGAATAAATCCAAAGTACATTGGCTCAAGGAACAGGAAAATAATGCCAAGTTCTTCCACAGATCCATGGTGCACAGGAGATACATCAATAGAATCACTCAACTAGAAGACAACCAAGGCAACCCCATCCTAGATCACACAAGCATGGAAGAGGAATTGACAAACTACTATAAAGATCTTCTCATTGAACCCATAAAGGATCGAACACCTGCTATCCACAAGATCACCAGGCACATCCCCTCCGTGGACACAAAAGAACAAAATGAATCATTGACCCGACCAATCACATAAGAGGAAGTGGATCAAGCGGTTAAAGAAATGCTTCCTAGAAAAGCCTCGGGATTGGATGGCTTCACAACATACTTCTTCCACTATTGTTGGTCGCTGATCCGAGAAGAAGTCTAGTAAGTAGTTGAGGAATCTAGAACATCTGGGCAAGTTCTTTCAGCCTTCAACACCACCTTCCTCACTCTAATCCCAAAGGAAGAAAGGGTAACACATCCCAAACAATTATGATCATTAACACTCTGCAATGTAATCTACAAAATCATCACGAAATGTATTTCCCTTCGAATCAAACCGATCTTGCCCTTCATCATCTCCAAATAACAAGCAAGCTATGTGGAGGGGCGTCAAATCATGGACAGTGTCATCCTGGCAAGAGAGGTCATACACTCACTTAAGTCAACGTGAGCCCCAGGTATGCTCATCAAACTTGACCTTTATAAATCTTTTGATAGAATAAACTGGCAATACATGTGCTCCCTCCTTGAAGCCTTTGGCTTTGATAATATTTGGGTAGACTAGATCATGCAACTCACATCCTCAACCTTCTTCTCCATCCTTGTCAATAGAGTGCCATCCCAACCCTTTTCTCCCACCCATGGCATTCGACAAGGGGATCCCCTCTCCCCCTTCCTCTTTGTCGTAATGGCGGAAGGCCTTGGGCGCTACATCAAAGCCTCGATAGAGGATGGCTCTCTCAAGGGTCTACCTCTCCATAACCTCTAGCCAACTCCCTCCCATAGTCAATTTGTAGATGACACTCTGTTATTGAACACCCCCACTGCCCAGGAGGCCAACAAGCTCAAAATCATCCTCCCTGACTTCGTTGATGCGTCAGGAACCTCCATAAACCTCAACAAGTCGCAGCTCTACTTATTCAACACCCCAGTGGCAATCCAAAACGATATCTCCCAACTTTTGAGCATCCCCAAGAGCTCCCTTCCATCCAATTATCTAGGTGTTCCCCTTACAGGAGCAACCACTTAAAATATTTCCTTGGACAACATGTTGCTTTCCATCTCTAATAGACTTAGTAACTGAACGTTCAAATTGCTAAACCTTGCTACCCACCTGGTTCTTCTAAAATCTGTGCTCCAGGCCTTGCCGACTTACCTCTTCACCGCCTTAGCATCTCCTCAGTCTCTCATTAGAGCCATCAAAAACCTCCAACGAAGTTTCTTGTGGCATGGTCATCAATCGGATAAAAAGTGGGCACTCGTAGGCTGGGACAAAATCTTCCAGCCCAAAGCACTGGGTGGGTTGGGCCTTAGGGATCCAGGCAAAACCAATCGAGTAATTGGGGAAAAAATACAATGGTGTTGGCTCAAGCATCCCACATAACTATGGGCAAAAATCTGGAAACATAAATATGAACCTAATATCAGAGAGGACATTCTCATCAGACTCAATGATCAGATTCATGGTTCCAACATCTGGAACACAGCTTGGAGCAATAGACCACTCATAACTTGATATATCTAATTCTATCGATCCAGATGATGAAATCGACTATGTTGAAAGGCCGAAGGGACAGCAAAAAACCCTAGCCCTGCATGCACCGACCTCCTCCTATAGACGGAGAAGTTGCACCTAATCCGTTGTGCTACACCAGGCTGACACTACTGATCTCAGAAGATGAACCTAGAAGAGGGGGGCAACCCCCCTCTTACAGGAATGTAGTCGCGAATGACTGGGAAGGAATGATAGCTAAGCGACCTGCCTTTAAATCGTAGCCCCACATGCGGGAACAACTCTTAGCCAAGGAACATAGCTTCAGTAAAGAAATGGAAGTGGAACCGAGTATATCTCATCCAAAGGCATCTTGTGGATGGGAACCAGGAAAATGCATTCCCCAATCGGACAAACTACCCAAGTACACAATCAACTCAACCAGGGTTAGGGAGCACACCCAGTTCATGAAAGAGTATGCTCTCATAGGAAAGTTTCTGGGCCTATGGCCATCTGAAAGGGACCTCATGAGATGGATCAAAGATTAGAGGAACCCCAAGGGAGATTACGAAGTGCAACTTAGTTCCAAGGGGTTTTTTACGATCATCCTCTAGAATTTAGAAGACAAGTACATGATTTTTGACAATGGGCAATCCTTCTATAAGTCCGCAGGGATATTCCTTAGGTTCTGGACGGATCATTTTAGCCCAGAGAAAGAGGACTTCACCATGGCACCAGTCTGGATCATACTATATTCTCTACCACAAGAATTTTGGCTCGAGGAAATCCTCATGGGAATAGGGAACATAGTGGGAAGATATGTAAAATCCTCTAAGGCAACAAAGCAAAGGAAATGCACTTCCTACGCTTGAATCTGTGTTTACATGGATATATCGAAGGCTCTACCAGGTTAAATAACCCTATAATACCAAGATGAAGACTGGAATCAAACCATGGACTATGAGCACATCCCCTTCCGCTGCAGAAAATGTCATGAGCACGATCACCTCTTTCATGATTGCCCCTTGAACACTTAAAACCCAAAATTAGGGGAGGGGAAGCAAAAGGATGGCTATACCACGATTATAGGTAGGAAAAAGCAACCCTCCAAAAAACAAAATCAAGAAAGCACTAAGAAAATTCCCACCAGAAATTCCTTTAACATCCTCAACCAACTCCCAAAGGAAGAAGATGTAGAAAATACACGCAAGAACGACAGCGAGAACAAGGACAAAGGAAAGGCCAAGAATCAAACAGAATCAACCAAAGAACAAAATCAAGAAACAGGCCCAACAACCCAGCAGAATGTGGACAAGCTAGAGGATAGGGGGGATACCCTAATGCAACTAGATGAACAGGATCTGACGGATATAGATCTAGAAAAACTGGAGGATGCCTTCAACATAAAAAAGCTACAAACCATCCTAGTAGAACCACTCGAGAAAGTGCATAAATTTTTCATTGACTCTACCGTAGGATCCACCTCAAGATTAGGGATATTCTCAGACCCAACCTCTGAGTTAAGACATACCTCCCACGAAAGCAAGCGTCGGGGTCGCAAATCCGCACACCAACTCATCAAAGAAGTAGGAAACTACATGCTCAAATCGGGGCAGATCCAGAGACTCACGGAAGGGTACCTCAATCCACCCCCCAACTCATCACGATGAAGATCATCACTTGGAATATTAGAGGGCTTAATGGAAGGTCCAAACAAAGGACCTTCGAGACAACATTCGTGTAGTGAATCTGGACACTCTCCTTCTACAAGAAACAAAATGTGTTGGGGATGAAGCAGAGGACATATTCCAACGTTGCTAGAGGACCTGCAACTCCATTCATACAGACTCAAATGGGGTCGTGGGGGGTCTAGAAATCCCATGGAACCCTGCTATAGTCATCATAGACCAACCCTTCTCCACAGTGGGCAAACTCACTGCTCACTTCACGGCCATAGGCTCTAATAAAGAGGGGATGATTATGAATGCTTATGGGCCGCAAAGTGTTCAAGACAAAGATCTATTACTGGGGAGAATAGCTATTATTAGGTCGCTACTAGGATTAGAGCACTGATTGATAAGAGGCGACTTCAACATCATCCTTACGCTGGAGGAAAAGATGGGAGGCACCAAGCGGCTAGATCAAGATAGTGGTAAGTTCATAACTCTCATCGATCAACTTAATTTAATAGAAATTAGAAACTAGAAATGGTATCTTCACTTGGTCCAATAGTAGATCGGGGCACCAACATGTTGCAAGTAGACTAGATCGTTTCCTCATCTCCAAATCACTATTGTTGGATGATCTGGTCCTGGAAGCCAACATCCTCCCAAAATTTTGCTCAGATCACTAGCCAATCTCTCTCTGGTTGGACATTGGCACCACGCCCAAGCTTAAGCCCTTCAGATTTGAGAAGTTATGGCTCAACCACCTGTACTTTCAAAACCTCTCCAAATTCTGGTGGAAGTGAGCAGAAATATACCATGGCACATGCATGCTTAAATTCCAACGAAGATTAAAAGACTTCAAAGGCCATCTAAAGAATTGGAATAAAAATGTGTTTGGAAATATACTACAGAGGAAGCAAGAAATCGTGCAACGCCTAGAAGCTTTGCAACAGGTCTTTATTGATGGGGAAAGAAAGACAACCTTGATAAAGGAGGAAGAGCAGTTACAGGTGGAACTGGAAGATCGACAGAAGCAAGAGGAGATACTCT
>ML795680.1:95936-118268 GCA_009831015.1 Picea engelmannii | reverse complement strand
GGGGGCTTTGCCCCAGAACCCTCACTGGGAGCCCACTTGCCCCCAGACCCCCCAGCCAGGGGGATAGCCCCCCCGGACCCCGCAGAGGGGGTACCCCCCCTATGCACTCCCCCGCATGGAAGAGTGTACATACTTCTGGGGTGTAAATACTTCATGGGGTATAAACATGGCTGAAAGTAAAAGACCTCTAATTCAGGAAGATAATCAGGCTCCACAAACAACATTTTTTGGATAGTCCTGTGATTACCATCCAAATGGGTGGTGTTGATGTTGTGTTAGGGGTGCAATGGTTACAATAATTGGGAATGGTGACCCTTAATCTACAAGAAATTTTCATGAGATTTTCCTCATAAGGCAAGGAAATTGAGCTTAGAGATGTCCAAGGGAAACCCTCTAAGGTGATAAACTCTAATAGTATGACAAAATTACTCAAAAAGGGACACCATGGTGTGATTGCACAATTGTGTTCACTAGATGTTCAAACATTTATATCCTCTGCTCCAATGGATCTCCAAATAGTTATCAACAAGAATTCCAAGGTATTTGGATATATGCCTAAGGCTATTCCATCAACTCGAGATCATGACCATTATATTCAGTTGCAACTAGGAAGTGTACCACCTAACATTAGGCCTTACAAGTATCCGTAGGCACAAAAGAGTGAGATTGAGTGTATGATCCAATAAATGTTAGAGGTGGGCATCATTCAACCTAGCAAAAAGTCTTTCTCTCTGCCAATAATGATGGTTAGGAAGAAGGATGGTTCATGGCATATGTGTCTAGATTATAGACAACTCAACAAAATGATCATCAAAGATAAGTTTCCTATTCATTTCATTGATGGATTATTAGATGAATTGCATGGAGCAATTTTCTTTACTAAGTTGTATCTTTGTTCGAGATACCATCATATTGTAATGAGGTAGGAATACATTCCCAAAACAACCTTTAGAACACATGAAGTCCATTAATAGTTTTTGTTTATGCCATTTGGACTTACTAATGCACCTTCAACATTTCAAAGCTTGATGAATTCTATTTTCAAACCCTTCCTTAGAAAAATTGTGTTAGTATTTTTAGATGGCATACTAATCTACAACAACTATTGAGAAGATCATGTACAACATGTTGACAAAATATTAAAACTTTTGGAAGATAAACAACTTTATGCAAAGCCTTCCAAGTGTGCCTTTGGGGTTCAATAAGTAGAATATTTGGGTCATATTATATCTCAAGAAGGTGTAAAAGTGTACCCTAACAAAATTAAAGCTAAGAGGGAATGACCAATTCCAAAAATATTGAAGATACTTAGAGGATTCTTAGTATTGACAAGCTATCACCGCATTTTTTTCAAAAACTATGGTCAAATGATGACACCTCTAACAACATTATTAAATAAGGAATCATTTTATTAGACTCAAGAAGCAACCAAAGCTTTTGAAAAACATAAGGAGGCTATGTGTACAACTCCTGTCGTAGCCACACCTGACTTCACAAAAACATTTATTGTGGAGTGTGATGTCTCAGGACATGGCATTGGTGAATTTTTAATGCAAGAAGGAAGGCCCCTTTCCTTTGAAAGCCAACTTAAAGGAAAAAACTTACTCAAACCAATTTTTGAAAAAGAAATGTTGGCTATACTATGTGTAATTAAGAAATGACATCCTTACCTAATAGGAAGACACTTCAAAGTAAAAACAAATCATGATATTTTGAAGCACTACTTGGAGCAACGATTATCTTCAAAAGAGCAACAAAAATGGGTTACAAAGATGCTAGGTTATGACTTTGAAATTATCTATGAGAAAGGAAAACACAATATTGTGGTAGATGCACTTTCAAGGAAAGAAGAAGAAACAGAGGGTTCACTATGTGTTATTTCTATTCCACAATTTGATTGGGTGGAAGAAGCAAGGATAGAATGGAAGCAAGATCATTCAACAACTACAAGAGGACCCCATTGTATTAGATAATTGTGTATGGAAGAATGATTTGCTTTGGTATCATGATCACCTATATTTATGTAAGAATTCCCAACTCAAACAAAAGGTCCCTCTGGAATTGCACACTTCGCCTATAGGAGGACATTCAGGGTTCTTGAAAACTTACCATAGGATCAAGAAGGATTTTTTCTAGGAAGGTATTAAAACTAATGTTCAAAATTTTGTGTCTGAATGTGTGGTCTGCCAACATAATAAGGGAGAGACAATCAAGATGTCAGGTCTCCTACAACCATTAGCTATACCAAGTCAACATTGGGAAGAAGTTTCAATGAATTTTATTACAGGTTTACCCAAATCTGAAGGAAAGCCTGTCAGTACTAGATCGATTGACAAAGTATACCCATTTTTGCTCTCTTTCTCATCCTTTTAAATCAAGTATAGTGGTTGCAACATTAATGGAAACAATTCAAAAGCTACATGGACTCATGTTGACCAAAACTTGGCCATCTATATTTTCCCGCTCTTGGATTAATAATAATAAAAAAATGATATTGGAAGATGAATATTTTTGAACTATTATATGTTCATTGCATAGCCATCGGTATCAGCTTCGCCATGCATTTTGCAAAATCAAAATCCGAGTCTCCATGACCAAGATACGTATACTTCTTTTCAGAAGTCCAATGGGGGTATTACAAGAAGAAATATGAAAAATGTTCTAAGTGACATGTTCCCTCCTCCCCTTTCCATTCACCTCTACTCATTCTCTCATTTTATACTTAGTCATTTTTCCCATTATCTCATTACTTTCATATTCCCATTACCTTTTTCCACACTTAACCATTTTTCCTTATTCCTTTCCGAGTTCACTTTCATTTCCCTTTTCCTTTATTTTCCCATTTATTTTTATTTTCCTTTTCATTTCATTGTCCCATTTTTCCATTTCTTTCATTTTCCCCTTTTTCTTTTCCCAAATTTCATGTAATTCCCTTTTTATTTCCCATATTTTTCATTTTTTCCATATTTCTTTCCATATTTCACGTGATCCATTATATACTTTCCAGAGTTAGTATTATTTACTATGACTTATCGCGGGTTGGCGGGTTGGTGATATTTCTTAAGAGTATGTTCTATCTCTGCTACCCTCAAAATGCACTTTGACTTCCACCACCTTCATAATTCACACAACTCTTTTTACTACTCTTTACTATGCAACTCCTCCAACACTTAGCCAAATATATGAGTTACCGTGGGTTCACGGGTTGGTGATGTTTATTTCATGTTATATATAAGTCCGTCAGACCGATTCTCAAGACTTAGGATATTTTACAACTATTTACCTCTCTTCTCCACTTCACCTACACTTAGGTTTTTCACACTCATTCCTTACTATGTATTATCGCGGGTTCGCGGTGATTTCCTTCCCTACCTCTGCATTCACGTAAATCCGAGAACCCACCATATTATTTTAATAATATTTTTCCTATCCTAAGTTCTACGAGGAACATCTCCAAGTGAGTCATTGGTCTTTATTAACCAATGAGATATATCCACAAGGCAGTTAAATGGATGGTGCCACATGGAAACTAATTAATGGAGACACATGGCAACATAAAAAAATGACACATGGTGTGATTTTATTGGATGACATACGACAGATTCTTATTGGCAGATTGATGGCCTACTGAGTGATGACTGTTTAGGAAAAGATATGAATTATCTTACTCAAGCATTTTTGAATCCCGCCTGGAGAAGGCAATATAGTTGGGAATATCACCCTATGTTTTATAGCCTCAAAAAGTATTTCTCAATCCACAAGTATTAATTAAAAGGGCTTAGGCTGATTTTTTAAATGAAAAGATTGTTGCAAAACATGGAATTTTATATATATTTTTGAAAATATACAGATTGCAGAAGGCAAATGTGGAGATGAAAAGCAAAAGTAACCAAGTCACATATTAACACAAATGAGACATAATAAAAATCACTTTATTTCATTCCAAGAAATCAAAAAGTATCTTTCTCTTTACAAAATCCCTGTGGGGGCATGGACCAAGGTCAAATCTAGATATCCCCGATGAAAACCATACAAAAGGACTTTGACAAGAAGTAAAAATTGAACTTTAAAATCTGGATCATCTGGCCATAAACAACTGCCGATTTGACTCTGCACAATATCCTTTATCAGTTATGAAACTCAATCCATAAACATACAAGTATGCACAAACTATCAAAGATAGATCAACACCTTTGAAACAAACATCTGAATGATATGGTTCAACTTTGAACCTTGCTGTCTACAATAGGAACATGTTGTCAAAAAGAGAATTAGGCCTTTAATTAATTGAAGAATGAATGAAAACTGAACTATCTCATGAAAACAAATG
This sequence comes from Picea engelmannii, assembly GCA_009831015.1. Taxonomy (NCBI): domain Eukaryota; kingdom Viridiplantae; phylum Streptophyta; class Pinopsida; order Pinales; family Pinaceae; genus Picea; species Picea engelmannii. The sequence continues at coordinate 113,938 of ML795680.1, read as the reverse complement.
ATCAAACCTTAGTCTTTCTTTCTCCTTCTATTCTCCACTTGTTCTTCATTCTCATTTGACTTTTATGCATTCCAAATCGGTTAAAGTAGTTCAACTACCTCCCTTAGATAAGTTAGTTAAACTTAACTAATTTTAGTTTAGGAGAAGTAATAATACTAATAATAATTTAGGGTCTTTATTAAATAACAACTAAGTAGGTGGGACCCCTTGTGACTCCATTTTATTTCTTTACAAAAATAAACACAATTAGACAACAAATTAAACACATGCCTCCTTGTAACTCCCATAAATATTTCCAATATTTGAAATTTAAATATCAGAAATATTTCAAATGATATCCAAAACATGTAAATATCCACATTATCCAAAAAATAGTTTGTTGTACAAAACTTTCTGCAGTCCATTGTCTTCAACAAATCAACCATAAACACATAAATCAAAATCCATATTTGCCACTTTGAGAGGCAATCCTTCTTCTGTCACTGTTGTCCCCTTTGGATTTCCCAGAATTAGCCTTAGGTTGATTTGAACCTTGAGGCTTAATCTCACTAATAGCATGGGAACAATCATCCCTCAGGTGCATACGGGAGGACATTTATTTTGTTGAGTCACTTGAAGGAGATGAGGGGGAAGCAACAACTTTACTTTTGTCTTGCACATGGGGAGCCTCAGTTTTACTTCGTTTGCTAGCATGGGAGGAATGAATAGGTGAGTGTGTAGGGGCAATTTGAGCATTTGGGTTTACAGGTGGAGGAGGAGCAGGCAATGACAAGTTGGGCCAGCCACGAGGGTGGACGATTGCCAGATTAACAATCTCCTGCCATCCATCAATTTCAGGAACTTCTAGTTGCATAGATACATGGGGAAGTACATGGATACCAAGGGTATTTTGAGGCTGGAAGGGAGGCCTCTCTAGTCTAGGCTGAATTATCCCTTTCCCAATCCAATTGAAGAACCCAGCTTGAAAAAGTTGGTTTAAATCCTGAGGATCGACATCAAAATGAATTGAGAATGTGGGCCTTCTAGGCCCTCTATTCTAGTTACCTCTTCCCCTATTGTTTCTGTCATGACTGCCTCTACCAAAGAAACTCATCCTATATAGAAAAATTTATTAGCAACTAGCCCTTAACAGACCATACATGACATTCTCTTTATATGAAACAAAGTTTGGCTCAAAAATTAACATAAAACCCATGTAATTCAATCCATAATAATAATTTAATAGGTGTCAAATGAGCAGGGGGTGAAATAGGGTTCATGGGATATCTGGGGGGATTGTAATGAACAAAAAAGTGGTAGCATGACAGGGAGTAAGAACACGAGTACTGCTCAACAATTCATTAAATAACTAAATGTGCAATCAATACCAAAATATATCAGCTGCCACCTATTTTTGTGTCATATTTTTACCACTGCTATATAGAGTTTTTAATTTATTTTATAAAACAAGGCATGTAAAAATGAAAATGGGATCGCGAGGGGGGTATAATGAGAAACAAAGTGATAGTATGATAGGGAATAATACATATATTGTTCATAAAAAATAAATTAAATCAAACAACAACCATATCTTTGTTCCAATCACAATCCAATAAGCATCCACTTTTAAAACCAAAATCATTTAACTGTCCCTTAATTGCAGACATAATGCTTACTCACTTCAATAAAAAAAACAAGTTAATTGCCCAAAATTCTTCAATTATATCAATCTTTGTATCCTATACCATATCTATGCAATATCATATTAACATCGTTGCCAACATCATAACCATTCAAACTACAGTCCTGCATGCTCCAATGCTAACCTTTTTCTTTTAAAACAAAATATAATATGGGCAGTGATTCCAATTATCCATATCCAATATTCATCCTTTGCAATCAAATAATAATAGAACCAGTATTAACCACCAACAATCGACTTTCCAACACTGATTCAAACAATCCACTGTCATCAAAACAATAACCGGGCCCGGTTTAATCACACGTAGGTCTTCAACAATGTAATTGACACAAATCCTAATTCGAAAGTAACATTTCATCAAAGAACATGTAACCTTGACCATGAGATTCACGTACATTAAACATGTACAAACTTACTTTAAAAGAATTACCCAACAATTGACAGAACCATATAATGCGTGAGGAGAACATAATCATATCACACACAGGTGTCTCCTTTAATCTTGACATGACCAAGATCATGTTTGATGAACCAATCACACACATGTGCCTTTTAAACTTAAATGGGACCATGATCGTGCTAGGGTTTAACACAACAATGGATGGAATAACCAGAAATCGACCAAAAGGAAAGTCCTCTGGGATGTAGATAACCCATACCCTTTTCTTTTTCAAACAAATTTATCACAAAGATGTAATAACAGAGGCTCGATCAGAAGACGATCTTCGAAACCAGAGATATCTCATACTCTTACATAGAGGTAACGAGAGTTTGGCTCATTCAAGGGAGAGTCTTCGAAACACATAGAGCCTGTGACCCTTTTTCTTCTTAACAAAAGTTATCACAGAGAAGCAACCACAGGTAATCAAGATGAGTCTTGGAAGAACAAAGAGCCCATGCTCTTTTAAAATCACCATAGTCGTTTAACATATAATCCATAAACTTGACAGTGAGGGTAATAAACATAGCAGTCAACCACCTTCAATAATAACGAGAGGGTCGAATTTGTATAAACACTGTGGAAAGAATGCTAGAGCACAAGCCGTGGCTACTCGACACATATACAAGCTTCCGTTCAAGGTTCTGGGCAATACAAATATTCAACTGTGCAATGCTTTCGGTAATATTGACAGTGAAGAAAAATCCATAATAAACAATAGCTCGGGGCTCGGCCAAACAAAACAAGAACAATGCCATTGTCGATAGTTGCATTGCAACCTGGAGGAATGAATCATAACAATGACCGAGATGAAAAGGGGTGACAACAACTAATACCCAGACTGGTGGTAAAAACCTGTGCAATAAAAACTTAGAGCTTGTTACCCATTGTCATCATTTTCCATAGAGAACCAGAATAAAAACCCAAGTTGATCGCCATTTTTTTTACCTATAACCAATGCACAGGCTTTACAAAGTAATAAAATCAATTTCTTTCTTTAAAAACGCCAACATTCGAGAGTATTCACAGAGAAAACTATAAGCACAACACTGATACGCAGTTAAAACTCAAGAAAAACACATAACTCATGCAATCTTGAGCCAACAAATCGATTTATAATATAGAGGGACCATCATGGATGGAAAGTAGGGATCCATACCTGGAAAAATCGCCTTGAGGAAAGAGTTGGATTGTGTTTTTCCTTGCAAAACCTGAAATTGCGGAGCTTCCACAACCACTAGAGCCAAATGCAACTATGGCTAGGGTGACAGGCTTGAGGGTGGTTTAGAGTGAGGTGCAGTAAATGCACGTCGCTTCCTCCCTCAACCTTATTCAATTCAACGTACTAGCCAACCCATTACCATAACACCAACCATTAATTCAAACACATATGCATTGCATAAATTCAATGCGATATCCATTGTATAGTGCGCCACCCTAAGTCGTATCAAAACATTTAACAACAACCATATGTATAATGTTACCATACATACTTCACAACAATCCTTTAATCAAGCGCTTAAGTATAGCAACAAGGTTATACACCTTCTTTTGTGTCAATCCATATACCTTAAGGTTTACATGCAATCTCTTTTATAATAACCTTAAGACTTATCCATAGACTTTTTTCTTTTCTATTTTGTTCAAGCTCCCATATCATCATATTATCCTTTTGCATAAAATCATGTATAAGCTCATTAGTCAATGTTTAATCCATAACATAACATATGGAAGAAAAGGAAAGCATAATAGGGAATAAAACCAACTATCTTATCTAGCAACAGTTGAAGCAAATAATAATTTCAATGATGTCTTCAAGGGGGAACACCATGACAACTGTGTAACCTGATTGTTATTGATTAACAATACTTGCAGAACAACGTTGTTGTGGAAAACTCATCCAACATTTTATTTTGACAAGAAAAGAAGCCAGTAAAGGAAATACGATAGCGTAAATGAAACAACAGAAAATAAATAACAACAAAGTAAAATCAAAGAAAATAAAACAAACTATAATACAAAAAACATTCCATACAATATTTAAACTTTCAAGTTGGTTCCACATAGTGTTTTAGGTGGGAACTGTTGGTGCTATAGGAAAATAATCGCTCTTGCAAGTCCTTTAGGATATAGGAATTTGCGCCCAAGACAAAAGCGATCTTAAATGGACCCGACCATAACTTTTGGAACTTTGAATGCCTTCCTCTATCAGCATGAGTTGAATCCCACAACAATACCTTCACATTAACTTTAAATTTGACAGCTTTGGAACTTTTGTCGAAATATATTTTAACATTTTGTTGTCTTCTCTTTATGTTATCCAAGGCAAACATCCTTTGTTCCTCTAAAGCCAAGAGTGAATTCATTCTTTGAGAGATATTGGAAGAATTTAATTCTTCAACTTGTAGCATCAACCTTAGAGAAGAAAGTTCCAGCTTGGTAGGAAGAATGACTTCTTGACCATAAACAAGCTGGAAAGGAGTGCAACCAGTGCTCACCTTAGTGGTAGTGCGATCTTCCCAAATAACATAAGTTAGGAGAGTGTGCCATTGACGAGGCTTATCTTCAATGAGCCTCTTGATAATTCTAACCAGATTCTTGTTGGTAGATTCGACTTGCCCATTTCCTTGTGGATAATAAGCTAATGAGGTAAAATGTTTAACCCCTAATTTAGCGAGAAACTGAGTCATCTTAACAATAATAAAAGAGGGACCCTTGTCTGTAATAATTTCCAAAGGAAGATCAAATCTAGAAAAAATATTAGTCTCAAGGAAAGAAATCACCTACTCATCCTGCGAATGCTTAAGTGGGACAACTTTAGTCCATTTCGTAAAATAGTCTGTTGTTGTCAAGATAAAAACTTGCCCTGTTGAAGATGGAGGATTAATAGGACCAATAAAGTCTAGACCCCATTTTGAAAAAGGGAAGTCCGGGAGGATAGGTTGTAAAGGCATGGCAGAAAGACGTTCTTTCCCAACAAACTTCTGGCACTTGTCACAAGATCTTGAAAAATTAAAATAATCATGAAAGATTGAATGCCAATAGTACCCTTTTCTGATAATTTTAAAAGCAGTAGTTTTAGTAGAAACGTGACCTCCTACATGAATAACATAATCTGAAGATCCATGAGTCTATTGTAACAATTTTTGTGCTTCCTCATTATTCACACAGTGAAGTAACATACCATCGATTGATCTCTTAAACAAGAAGTCTCCTAAAATGATGTATCTAGAAGATTCGAGACAGAGCCTTCTTCTTTGATGAGTATCCAAATTATCTAGGCATCTTTGATTTTGCAAGTAATACACTAGATATTTATACCAAGGATGTTCAACTACAAGAAGGATTTGACTGTCAATCTAAAATAATGCTGATAGAGAGCTATCTTGTTCATCAATTTCTTCACTTGCTTCAGCATGCTGAGCTAAGTGAAGGGCTAAGTCACGTCCCTTGATAGTTTTAGAATTCATGATGGTTATATCATGCTCCTGGATATTCATAAGATAATGTGCAAGCTTCCCTGAAAGATAAGTCTGTGAGAGTAAAAATTTGACAGCTGGTAAAGGGACTTTTACCAGCATATGCTTACCTAAGATAAAGTTGCGAAATTTTTCAACAACTTTAACAAGAGAGAAATCATGTTTTTCAATATAACAATATTTAAACTCATCATCTGACAAGCTTTGACTCATGTAAGCCACTGGTTTTTCATTAACTTAGTCATCATATTGCATGAGGATAGCAGAAATTGCTTCCTATATGGCATTAGTATATATAATAAATCCTTTCTCAAAATACGGCTTCGCCAAAACCGATGTGGAACTGATTGCCTTCTTGATCCTTACGAAATCATTTTCGACGTCATTCGTCGAAGAAAAGGAGCGATCTTGCTTAAGAAGATTGTGAATTGGTTTGACCATTACAAAAAAATCAGGAACAAACTGACAAACAAAGTTGATAATACCCATAAAGGCTTGAACCTCCTTTTTGGAAGTAGGAGCAGGAAGATTTAGGATAACAACAATCCTTTCAGAATCTATGCTTATTCTTGAATCAGAGGCAATGTGCCCAAGGAGTTTCCCTTGGTAACACTGAAGATAGAATTAAAAGGATTTAAATAAATGTTGAATTTCCTGCATCGCATGAGAATCTTCCTAAGATGACCGAAATGATCTGATCATTTTTTAGAATACACAGTTAAGTCATCAAGATAATTTTGAATAATTTTGCCGATCAAATCGTCAAAACCTATTTGCATAGCTCTTTGGAAAGTGGCACCTGCATTAGATAAGACAAAAGGCATATGTTCATAAGCAAAAGTGCCCCAACATGTAATAAAAGTGGTTTTATATTTATCTGTCCTTTTTACTTGGATCTGATTGTAACCAGGAAAACTGTCAAGTAAGGACATCACCTGTGACCCTGCAACTTGCTGCAAAATCATTTCCATATTAGGGATAGGAAAATGGTCTTTTATACTAGCCCTATTCGATGCATGGAAATCAATGCATAATCTAATCTGAGCAGTCACTTTCCGAATGGGAACCAAATTAGAAACTCACTCAGAATACTTAACAGGGAAAATTATCCTAGCCTTCAAGTGTTTTTACAACTCCTTTCGAATAGTTGCTTCTAGTGCAGGGTTAATGGGTATTTGTTTTTGCCTAACTGTTTTTATGCCCTCCTTGATAGGAATGGCATGTTGTATAAGAGCAGGATCAAAACCACGAAGATCCTCATAAGACAAAGCAAAAACATCTTGAAATTCACGAAGTAACTCAATGAACTTCACTTTTTCTTCATCAGAACATTGGGCACCTATATTAACATTCTTTGGACAATTAGGTGTCCCAATGTTCAAGGAAATGGTTTCATCCACTTTCCTTTTCGACTCCTCTTCTTTATGTTTTTCTTTGTTTCCTACATCACTTGATGAAAATGAACTTTCTAGAGGATTCAAGCCCTTCAGAATTTTGTTATCTTCCATTGATATAATTTCCTTAGGGTTATAAGGTTCATTTTGTATGAAAGCATAGATGCTATCATCACTACGGAAGACCTACCATGACTATACATTATTAGGGATATGAGGACGGTACAAATATTGAAAGGTTCAATCAGGTCTTTGTGGCAGAAGTTGCCGAGTAGGGGAGGCTGCAAAAACCGCTAACCTATCAGCCATCGAGTTCAATTCCCTTTTAACATGAGTGATGTTGAAATATAGCAAGTTCGATTCCCTTTTAACATGAGTGGTTTCACCCACTTTCATGTCAACCATTGAGTTCAATTCCCTTTTAACATGAGTGGTTTCACCCACTTTCATGTCAACCATCGAGTTCAATTCCCTTTTAACATGAGTGGTTTCACCCACTTTCCTTTTTCCCATTCCGAGGAATGGATAAGTGTGTCCCGTCAAGTGAGAGGTATCCACATGTCAAGGCTTGCCAATCTCTTCCTAAGATGATTGAATAATTACTCACTAGCATGCCGATTAATTGAATATTAAGGGTTGTCCTTATTTCAGGATGCACGCACAAACCAAGGTCACATCCTTGATTTCACCTATGGTCGATTGTTGTAAACTATTATAAGAGAGCATGCTTCTGTCATTTTCATTTGTACAAGACAATCCTAACTCTTCCATAATAATCTTCGACATTACACTTGGGCCCAAACCGTCGTCAATCAGACAACAATGGGCTATTTTGTCCATAATCTTTACATAAATGAAAAATGAGGGATTTTTTACAGGGTGTCTATAATTATGCACACCTACTTTATTTATAGTTGAGTCGTCTTCATCTACCTCTTCAAAGAGGCTGGCTATAGTGGAAGCTTTTCCTTCCATGAAATTTTTTAGATGCTTTTGTTGCTCAGGGACAACAACCATGTCCAGGAGGGTAGAATCAACTTTAATATTAGCCAATTGATTGATAATGCTGTATTTGGAAGAGGGAAGAGGGGAGGGGGTTCCTTGACTTTTAGGATTTTTAGAAACCTGCACAGTAGCAGCTGGTGAAGATGAGCTTGGGGTAGAAGAAGTGCGAGGAGGATCATATTTACCTTTCGAAGCATAGGATTTATTCCTAGTATTTATGATCATGACATCCTCTGGTTCTGTAAAATCCAGAACAACAATGGTAGTTTCAGGCCTTTTACCAAAGATTTTATCTCTCACACTCTTCTTTAGCTCACAAGTACTTTCCTCATGGTGTTCCTTGCAAAAGTTACACCAACTTTGAGGCATGATGGCTTTAGGTTGAAAGTTGTTTTCACTAGGATTCCTAAAGGGCGGTGAAGAAGAAGATGAGGCCCCAGGGGTAAGTGAAGGGACATTTCCCTTTTGCTCAAACGCTATCATTCGATTATTCATGTCTTGTACAAGTTGTAAGAGGGCAAACATGTTCATTTGTTTAACTGAGTCTCCCTTGGGAAGACCTACTCTTTCAAGCCGTTCTTCATACTCTAGACAAGTATGCAGAGCGGGACCAAAGTTATCAATGGATTTTTCTTCAAGCCTATGATGGTAGGGGGAAGGTAGAGCATTACAGTAATTCATAAAAGCGGGTTAGTGCTGAGGGCGAATAAGTTCGAGAATTTGGTTATATAATTTGGTGAAATGCAAGTTGAAAGACTTGATAGTCTCACCATATTTATAAGCTATGTTATTATACTCCTGTAACTGCTCGGCTGGGCTCTTAGATTGCCCATAGGTAGATTTGAACCAATAAACTAACTCCTCACAAGTGGAAATAATCTTGGGAGGAAGATCAAAGAAATCGGTCCTTCCCTTCCCTTCAAGGGAATTAACAATTAATCACATACAAGTGTCATTGTCATTGTATCCTATGTTGTGAAAGGCATTAGAAAATGCCACCAAGTGTTCATTCGTAGTGACCGTGTTATTCCCTGAAAACCTAGGGAGATGCTCTTTGAATTTTGGAAGTAGACGAGTAGCAGGTGCTAGGTTTAGAGGTGAGGAAACATGCCACATAGTATTAGTAGCATCTTCTTCAAATTGAAAGAGACCATACTTATTTATGACCTTGGCAGGGTTTGTAGTTGATTGAACTGAAATTTTATGGCTATACAAGTTGCCAATCACTGATGAGGTTGAGGGTTGAGAAGTAAGAGCACCTCCAGTGCCACCAGTTCCACCAGAGCCACCAGAGCCACCACTAGATGCCATCTTGTGAACGATAGGTAAGGGAGAGAAAGACGAATTGGATGAATCAGACAAAGTTCTCCTTAGAGTACTTTTTTGGGTTGACAAAACAACATTTCTTCTTCCTATTTCATCAATAGGGTTGATCTCAGGTGATAAACCTCTTCTTGTCCTAGAGATGCGAGGGTTTAAGGACATGAAAAGAAGATCAAAACTTTAGGAAAAAGAAATCTATGGATGATTCCTAGACTGTCTTTTCCTAGCTTCCCAACGTTCTTGAACACTTATGTCTTTCTCAATCATTGCCCATGAGTGTTCAATCTCAACCCGGGTATTAGCAGTCTCTAAAATGGTATTAATTAGGGTTAAAGCAATGTTGGTCTGATCTTTAAGACCGGGTTCGATATTGGGCTGCCTTGTAACATGTGCTGTCATGAAGAAAAGAAACAATCAAAGAATCAAAAGCATAAATATAAATATATTCAATGATAATCAAGCATACAATCAACCAGATAGATATGGAAGATCTCCCCAATATGGTCGCCAAAATAAATGTTGAGGGAAAGATATGAATTATCTTACTCAAGCATTTTCAAATCCCACCCGGATAGGCAAGATAGTCGGGAATATCACCCTATGTTTTATAACCTCAAAAATTATTTCCCGATACACAAGTATTAATTACAAGGGCTTAGGCTGAGTTTTTAAATGAAAAGATTGTTGCAAAATATGAAATTTTTATATATTTTTATGAAAATATACAGATTGCAGAAAGTAAATGTGGAGATCAAAAACAAAAGTAACCAAGTCACATATTAACACAAATGAGACAGAATAACAATCGCTTTATTTCATTCCAAGAAATCAAAAGTATCTTTCTCTTTACAAAAACCCTGTGGGGGCATGGACTAAGGTCAAATCTAGATATCCCCAATGAAAACCATACAAAAGGACTTTGACAAGAAGTAAAAACTGAACTTTAAAATCTGGATCAGCTTGCCACAAATTGTTGCCAATTTGACTCTGCACAATATCCTTCATCAATTCTGAAACTCAATCCATAAACAAACAAGTATATAGAGTATATCAAATATAGATCAACACCTCTCAAACAAGCATCTGAATGATATGGTTCAACTTTGAACCTTGCTGTCTATAATAGGACCCTACTGTCAAAAAGAGAATTAGGCCTTTAATGAATTGAAGAATGAATGAAAACTGAACTATCTCATGAAAACAAATGAGCAAACCTTACTTTTGCTTTCTCCTTCTATTCTCCACTTGTTCTTCCTTCTCATTTGGCTTTTATGCATTCCAAATCAATTGAAGTAGTTCAACTACCACCTTTAGTTAAGTTAATTAAACTTTACTAATTTTAGTTTAGGGGAAGTAATAATACTAAKAATAATTAAGGGTMTTTATYAAATAATAACTAAGTAGGTGGGACCCCTTGTGACTCCCTTTTATTTCTTTACAAAAATAAACACAATTAGACAACCAATTAAACACATGCCTCCTTGTAACTCCCATAAATATTTCCAAAATTTGAAATTTAAATATCGGAAATATTTCAAATGATATCCAAAACATGTAAATATCCACATTATCCAAAAAATAGTTTGTTGTCCAAAACTTTTTGCAGCCCATTGTCTTCAACAAATCAACCATAATCACATAAATCAAAATCCATATTTGCCACTTTGAGAGGCAATGCTTCTTCTGTCACTGTTGTCCCCTTTGGATTTCCAAGAATTAGCCTTAGGTTGATTTGAACCTTGAGGCTTAATCTCACTAATAACATGGGAACAATCGTCCCTTAGGTGCATACGGGAGGACACTGATTTTGCTGAGTCACTTGAAGGAGATGAGGGGGAAGCAAGAACTTTACCTTTGTCTTGCACATGGGGAGCCTCGGTTTTTAAGTTGTTTGCTAGCATGGGAGGACTGAACATGTGAGTGTGCAGGGGAAATTTGAGCATTTGGGTTTACAGGTGGAGGAGGAGGAGGCAATGACAAGTTCGGATAACCATGAGGGTGGGAGACTTCTGGATCAACAATATCCTGCCATCCATCCTTTTTGGGAACTTCTGGTTGCATAGATACATGGGAAGGTACAAGTATAGAAAGGATATTTTGAGGTTGGAAGGGAGGCCTCTTTGGTCTAGGCTGAATTATCCCTTGCCCAATCCAATTGAAGAACCCAACTTGAAAAAGCTGGTTTAACTCCTGAGGATCGACATCAAAATGAATTGAGAATTTGGGCCTTCTAGGCCCTCTATTCCAGTTACCCCTTTCCCTATTGTTTCTTCCATGACTACCTCTCCTGAAGAAACTCATCCTATATGTAACAATTTATTAGAAACTAGCCCTTAACAAACCATTCATGGCATTCTCTTTATATGAAACAAAATTTGGCTCAGAAATTAACATAAGACCCATGCAATTCAATCCATAATAATTATTTAATAATTGTCAAATGAGGAGGGGGTGAAATAGAGTTCTTGGGATATTTGGGGGGATTGTAATGAGCGAAAAAGTGGTAGCATGACAGGGAGTAAGAACACGAGTACTTCTCAACAATTCATTAAATAATTAAATGTGCAATCAATACCAAAATATATCAGCTGCCACCTATTTCTGTGTCATCTTTTTACCACTGCTATGCAGAGTTTTTATTTTATTTTATAGAACAAGGCGTGTAAAAATGAAAATGGGATCGTGAGGGGGGTATAATGAGCGAAAAAAAGTGACATTATGAGGGGGAATAATACATATATTGTTCATAAAAAATAAATTAAACCAAACAACAACCATATCTTTGTTCCAATCACAATCCAATAAGCATACACTTTTAAAACCAAAATCATTTAACTGTCCCTTAATTGTAGACAAAATGCTTACTGAATTCAATAAAAAAACAATTCAATTGCCCAAAATTCTTCAATTATATCAATCTTTACATCCAATACCATATCTATGCAACATCGTTGCCAACATCATAATCATTCGAACCACTGTCCTGCATGCTCCAGTGCTAACCTTTTTCTTTTAAAACAAAATATAATATGCACAGTGATTCCAATTATCCATATCCAATATTCATCCTTGTAATCAAATAATAATAGACCAATATTAACCACCAACAATCGACTTTCTAACACTGATTGACACAATCCACTGTCATCAAAACAATAATTTGGCTTGATTTAATCACACATAGGTCTTCAACAATATAATCGACACAAATCCTGATTCGAAATCAACATTTCATCAAAGAACATGTAACCTTGACCCTGAGATTCGTGTACATTAAACATGTACAAACTTCCTTTAAAATAATTACCCAGCAATTGACAGAGCCATATAATGCTCGAGGAGAACATAACCATATCACACACAAGTGTCTCCTTTAATCTTGACAGGACCAAGATCATGTTTGATGAACCAATCACACACAAGTGCCTTTTAAACTTAAATGGGACCATGACTGTGCTAGGGTTTAACACAACAATGGATGGAATAACCACAAATCGACCAAAAGGAAAGTCCTCAGGGCTGTAGATAACCCATACCCTTTTCTTTTCCAAACAAATTTATCATAGAGATGTAATAACAAAGGCTGGATCAGGAGACGATCTTCGAAACCAAAGATATCTCATACTCTTAAAAAATTTATTGTAGAGAGGTAATGAGAGTTTGGTTCATTCAAGGGAGAGTCTTCGAAACATAAAGAGCCCGTGACCCTTTTTCTTCTTAACATAATTTTTCACAGAGAAGCAACCACAGGTAATCAAGACGAGTCTTGGAAGAACAGAGAGCCCATGCTATTTTAAAATCACCATAGTCGCTTAACTTATAATCCAAAAACTTGATAGTGCGAGTAATAAACATAGCAGTCAACCATCTCCAATAATAACGAGAGGGTCGAATTCGTATAAACACTGTGGAAAGAATGCCAGAGCACAAACCATGGCTACTCGACACATATACATGATTCCATTCAAGGTTATGGGCAATACAAAGATTTGACTGTGCAACACTTTCGACAATAGTGACAGTCAAGAAAAATCCATAACAAACAATAGCTCGGGGCTTGGGCAAACAAAGCAAGAACAATGCCACTGTCGACAGTTGCATTGCAACCCAGAGGACAACAACTAATACCTAGATTGGTGGTAAAAACCCGTGCAATAAAAACTTAGAGCTTGTTACCCATTGTCATCATTTTCCACAGAGAACCAGAATAAAAGCCCAAGTTGTCTGACATTTTTTTACCAATAACCAACACATAGGATTTACAAAGCAATAAAACCCATTTCTTTCTTTTAAAACACCAACATTCTAGAGTATTCACAGAGAAAACCGTAAGCACAACACTGATACACAGTCAAAACTCAATAAAAACACATAACTCATGCAATCTTGAGCCAACAAATCGATTCATAATATAGAGGGACCATCATGGATGGAAAGTAAGGAGCCATACCTGGAAAAATCGCCTTGAGGGAAGAGTTGGACTGTGTTTTTCCTTTCAAAACCTGAAATCGCAGAGCTTCCACAACCACTAGAGCCAAATGCAACTATGGCTAGTGTGACGGGCTCGAGGGTGGTTTGGAGTGACGTGTAGTAAATGCATGCCGCTTCCTCCCTCAACCCTATTCAATTCAATGTACTAGCCAACCCACTACCATAACATCAACCATTAATTCAAACACATATCCATTGCATAAATTTGATGCCATATCCATTGTATAGTGCGCCACCCTAAGTTGTATCAAAACATTTAACAACAACCATATGTATAAAATTACCATACATGCTTCACAACAATCCTTTAATCAAGTGCTTAAGTATAGCAACAAGGTTATACACCTTCTTTTGTGTGAATCCATATACCTTAAGGTTTGCATATAATCTCTTTTGCAATAACCTTAAGATTTATCCATAGACTTTTTTGTTTTTTGTTTTGTTCAAGCCCCCATATCATCATATTATCCTTTTGCATAAAATCATGTATAATCTCATTAGTAAATGTTTAATGCATAACATAACACCTGTAAAACAAAATAATCCTTATATTCATAGCACTGCCTTGTATTGCGAGTGTCATCAACAACATTTAGTAATAATACATCAACCAACCATGTTGTCAAAACAAATGAAACCAAGACTTGCATCAACAACTGTAGAAGACTGTGTAGGTATCCTTATAACAACAACAAATATATAAGCGTAACACATCCATCATAGCACCTTTAGTCAACAAAGGGGTCCCACCTACTAGTTAATTATTATTATCATAAATAAATAATAGAGCTTAGCAATAATTTGTGAGCAGTATTCATCGTTGCAATTTTAAGTGTCAACAATGACATGTGGCAACATTTGGTTGGATGAATCATCATTGCTGACTGGGCATATTGGTGGTTGATTGGGCATGCAAAATTATTATTATATTCAACAATTTTCCAAGGGTCGAATCCTCCAAGCTCCATAGTCTCCTATCTTCTTTATTTCTTGTCGAGTGTAGATAACATTTAACATTGTATACCACTAAGACTCTTTTATTATCATACATGTAGGATTAGAATAACGAAGAAAAATCAAAATTCAACAAATGAGATCGAAATTAAATCAAGGGTCCACATTCACCAATCAAACTTGATCGATGGTGGCTAAGTCACGATCTTGCAAAGGCTATATCTTGAGCTCCCGACCTCCGTTTGCAACAAAATTTATACCGTTGGAAAGGTATTTTGACGTAGAAGATGATGGTACAAGTTTCAAGTTCTAAAAGTTGATACATTTTTCTTATAAATTAAAATATTAGTCAACTGCATTTTTTAATGGGCTTGCGTGACAACTCAACTTCATGAGCTCATATCTTGAGATCCAGGTGACGGATTTGGACAAATTTTAAATCGTTGGAAAGATAAGAAGATGAATATAACATAAGAAATTATTTACATGGATAAAAAGTTTATTATCATTCCCATAGAATTAAAATACAATCATCCTATTTTAAAGGGAAATTAATTAAATTTCAAAATATAAAAGTTTAATTAAAACTTTTATTTAAAAGGAGAGGGACCCACTTTCAATATACTTGTATTAATGATGTGAATTCATTAATGAGGAATTACCGAGGCATTAATTAAAAGAAATGTTTCAAGAAGAAACTTGTATGAGAATTTCTAGAAGGGAAAGAAATAGTTGAGACGGTTCCTGTAACGGTCGATGAAGACAATAAAAGGATAGCAGCAAGAAAGTGAAGAAAAGAGAGACCATCATAGTAATTTTATGTTGATCACATCTTTCTTTTCTTTATCAAGTATTTCATCTAGTTATTCCACCTCTTTCACTAGAAAGGTTTAACCGAAAACTGATAACTCCTCTTTTCTTCTTACCAGGTCTTCTTGTTCTTTCACCACCCACCATCTTCCTTCTAGAAGCTTAATTCTTGTGTATATTTACTTTATGGTCCGTGGGAGATCCAATCTTAGTCTTTAAGACAAACACATTTTAAATTTCAAAGAATGTGTAACAAACTATATATTTTTTAGAAATTTCAAGAGAGCTATTTCGGGAATAATCTCGACTGTACTTTGTAACCCAGAGTTTTGAATACAAAGTTTTTGAGGTTGATCTATCATTATCTTTATTTGAGTTTCCCATGTTCACTATGTTAAAGTTCTCTTATGCATGTAGACCATCTTCTTTTTATTTTTATGTGATTATAAATCTTTAGTCAAACTATGAAGGATGTGAGGAAATTTTTCTTATTTGCTTTAAATGTGTGAATGTGTTTGGTTCCTCGTCCGTTCTCAGGAACTTTCTTTATAAACAAAACAAAACATTTTCCTTATATTTTTCTTACAATATTTTTATTTTCGTTGAATTACTACGACGGACTTTTGTAAAGTCCCACATTTCGAAAACCTATACTTCCCAAGAAAATCTAAAGAGGAGTACCACCTCTATAAAAACGTAGGGGGATTTACGTCCTCATGAGGTTGTCATTTCAGTCCTAATGGATTCAAGAATCAACAAGTCCCAAGATTATTGTAAGTGACAAAGATCCAATTTTCACTGGAAAGTTTTGGAATGAATTATTTTCTTGTTTGGGTACTCAATTTGGATAATGACTCATCTTACCATCCTAAATCCAATGAGAAAACTGAGATTGTGAATAAATTTATAAAAGGATATATTCGTTGCTTTGCATCTAATAAACATACACAATGGGTCAAGTGGTTTCCCTTGGCGGAATGGTGGTACAACACATCCTTCCATACTTCATAAAAAATTTCCCCATTTCTGGCACTTTATGGATATCGTCCTCCATCCATCCAATCTCCCTTGAAAGGGACTTCAAAGGTTCAAGCAGTGGAGGACCACATAGGGCACCAAAATAGGTTCTCAAACTATTGAAGGACAACTTGGTTATGGCACAAAACATGATGAACCAAAAATCATATCAACATTGTAGTGAAAAGGAATTTGAAGTGGGGGATTGGGTATTTTTGAGGCTATAACCATATAAAGAGATGTCCGTCAAGTAACAAAAGAAAGAAAATAAATTAGCATGCAAATATTATGGCCCCTATAAGGTGTTGAAAAGGATTGGAAGTATGGATTATAAATTGGATTTGCTTCCATCTTCACGTGTACATCTAATCTTCCATGTTTCTTGCTTAAAGAAGGTAATCGGTGACAAGATCCCATTCCAAACTATTTTATTAGAGATTAATGAAGCAGGGAAAATCATGCTAGAACCAAAAAAAATTCTCAAAACAAGGATTTAGCGGTTGCAAAATCAAGTAATTATTGAGTACCTCGTCAAATGGAAGAACCCACCAGTGGAAGAGGCAACATGGGAAGATGAGTTCTTCATGTAGAAACACCCACAATTAGTCAAGTGTTGAGGATTGTTGTTCCTGAGTTTATACTTTAAGGCTGTAAAGTATATCGTCAAGGCATCCGTAAAGGTAAGGATAATTAAAGGATAAGAATCAAAAGAAAGGTAAAGAAAAATCAGTTTCTCAACTATCTCTGTCTAGCCTCCCGTTGTTCTTGGATGCTGATATCCCTCTCAATAGCAGCCCATGAACGTTCTAGTTCAACCCGATTATTTGCTGTTTGCAGAATGGTATTAAAAAGGTTTAAAGCAATACTGGTTTGATCTTGGAGACCAGGTTCAATATTAGGTTGTCTGCTATTTGGGACAGTCACGAGGAATAAAATTTTATTTAGTTGTGAAAAAATCGATAAATTGTTACTTCTGTTTTTCTTTAAGAGATGAGAATAGGAAAAATAGTTTTGCGATTCAAAATAATGACATAAATATAGTTGAGGCCGTTTCTTGCACTTGCAACAATTTGAGAATAGTAAAATAACAAAGAAATACTACTGAAAAAATATGAGGCTTTAATCAAGAAAGAATCTCATATTATGACAGGAAATACAGAAGAAAAAGAGATTTCTAATGAAGAGTTAAATATTATGTTTCAAATGATTATTCACAGGTCTTAAAATCACTGATAGCAATTTCAGAGGAAAAGCTATAAATAATTTGATAACCAAATCAACCTAAATTATAAAAGATATATAAAATAAATTCCAAATTGCTCATTCATTAGAAAGACATTTAAAGAGAAACATAGAAAAATATGGTAAACAAGGTTAAAGAACACATAGCTACAAGTTGGCAGAATTCA